>OY776115.1:101207188-101624402 GCA_963675035.1 Allygus modestus | reverse complement strand
CCAGCTGTCAAACACCCACGGTCTCATTCTTGTTCTAGTCTTCAACAATTCCTGACGTATGGGGGAGCGAAAATCTCCCCCCTAAGCCATTATGTGTTAGGGGGAGCGAAAATCTCCCCCTAGTGATTAAATCAACAGAACACCAGTTGTCAAACACCCACGGTCTCATTCGTGTTCGGGAGTTTGAAGTGTGTGGCTGTGTAATAGTGTTGCTGTGTGACATTCTGTCAGAGCGATCGCCCGACGTTTTGACCTAACCTACAAAATGAACCACTTAACCGCCTATGTGTTTAATGATCGGCCTTTGTCTGTACTGTTTGACAGCAGCGATAATCCATGGTTCAAAGCTAAGGATGTAGCTACAATATTGGGATACGCTAACCCTAAAGAAGCAATCAGAGCACATGTTAGAGAAAAATATCGCAAAACAATTCCTGAAGTATGGGGGAGCGAAAATCTCCCCCTAACCTATAACGAGAAACATTCAATCTTTCTTAACGAGCCGGGATTATATTCGTTACTTATGAAATCTAAAATGCCCATCGCCGAGAAGTTTCAAGATTGGATCTTTGAAGAAGTTTTGCCATCCATTAGAAAAAATGGTCAGTACAGACTTATAAACGAGAACCAAAGGCTGCTACAATCACTTACAAAGTCGCTAACAAATAACCGAAAGCTAGATCAAACAAATTCCGAGTTTAAAACTACAAATGATATATTGTGTATGGAAAACCAATCCATGAATCAAACGCTGATCGAACAGACACCTAAAGTGGCAGTGTTGCCTGAAGATGTAAATCTGAAGCATATATTTTGTGTGATGATTAGGGAAACCCTTCTAGAGCAGTACGGAGTTTGTGAATACAAGTGCATTCGAACACAGAAGAGGAATTTCAAACAAGCCTTGAAAAAAGCAAAGGAAGAAGGATTTACAATGTGCTACTGTAGAGAAAATGTCCCCAACGGCATAAACATAGTGAATAAGGCTAAAGAAGTGATGAAGAGTTACGGCATGCACATTGACTGCAGATACAACAACATCCTAACCTCGCACAATTTCATTAATGTAGTTGAACATATCTTTGACAATGCATAGGTCTGCGCTTGTGGACTCGTTCCAGAACCTTCGACGCTAGTCAGGTAGCAACAGTCGATACGTGCTCCAAAGATGACCAGTGTGGATGACGCAAGAAAAGTAATCACCATATCAATGAACAAAATACGTTATAAACGTAACAACATCCGAGAAAGGCTCGCAATCAAGTTAGTGTTGGATAGAGCGAGAGATGTGTTTGAGAGAAAATATCATATGAAACAGCATACTTATGAAAAAAAAAACAAAAATATTGAATATCATGTGAAAGAATATAACTATGAAGAAAACAAAACAGACTGTTAAATTTAACGAGGAGCTAAATACACAGTACACTTACGAGCCCTGTGAGGATGTACAACAATTAACGTGGACTCAAATCGCAATAGATGAAATGAGATTCCGCAGACCGTTGGAACTGATGTTGGGTGAAAAAATCAAACATCTAACCTATTGCAACAAGATGTGTCACAGCGAGTGCATACAGTTTACTTCAAGGGTGAGCAGACGCACCACCAGTCCGTAGTACGGTAGAAGTCACACGGTAAGGACGTCAACATGGACGCTTACGTTTCTGCGGACGACTATATCAAATCGTTTATTCAGGAGATTGAGGTTATGAACAATAATGCTAGTGATCAGACATTGGCATCACCTCAGACGTCATCTGTAAAACCGATCACTGCCTGCAAGAGACGAAGGAGGCCAACTCTCATCGAAGTGGAAACCAAGAAACCAGGAGGGGTGCCAAAACCAACAGATGATTGTCCCATAGTGTCATGGATGGAGGATGGGAATACTTTTGCTGTTCAAAACCCGGGAAACAAAGGACAAATTTTATTGAAAATGGAAATGTACGATGGTACAGATATGGTGTTCATGTGCAGTTTATTTTTGGACAAAGATGGTGAAATGCTCCAAAGTGTTAGACAAGTAGTTGATAAAGTGGAAAACATGTGGATCGATAAATCAACAGGAGTACCGAAAATTACAGGCTTAACTCAAACTGTTACACAACGCAGTGCAGTTTCGCAACCAACGTCGAAGAAGCGAGCTGTGAGGAAGAAACAACGAGTGTCGCCAGCAGTCAATTAAAGCATCAGCATTCCCAGACAGGAGGGCGACGCGTCGGTTTTTTGTGTGTGAACACCTGCGCCCGGCCAACTACTAGAGATGTCGAGCAGCAGCACTTTCAAGCTAGAGTTTCCGAGCGTGAACGGCACTGCAGCAACCGAGGACCTGAGAGCTACCCTCAACAACTGCAAGTCCGACTCTCCGCTCTACACCAGGATAGACGATCTCAGAGAGGAATGCGGCTATCTCATCACTGCGATGGAGCGAGCCACAACACCCTTTGGCGAGACGATCATCGTGATCCTGGAGGGACAGGTCGGGGACGACTTCTTTCTGCGAGTCTACCCGCCTAGGCGCTTCAACGAGGTCCTGAGCAACACCGACATCGAGCCCTACAACAGCGGGTTTGGAGAACGCCTTCGCTTGGTGAAGCGCAGCCCGAGGGGTTCCAATAGCAGATTCACACCTTTGGAGTTTATGTAAAGCAAGACTTGAAGATTATGTAAATACCTTTGTAAATTAGTTTTCGTAGTCAATACTTATAGTCACGTTCAGAACATAACCACTGTGTTATTTATTTCACTTAACCCCAAAAATGTCCTTTGGTAGTAAGTTTAAGAGCGTGAGTATGGTAACTGTGAGGTGTTTAGCTCATCAGCGTCATCATCAGAATCATCGATATTTGTACATAGATGTAACCCACCGCGTAATGCGATACAATTGATTGGAGCGCATCGTGTGTGAGCTGTCTTGTGATGGCGACATCGCACTGCGTTTGTAACAAAATAACGTGTACATTAACACGACGATCACTTTTCTTGCTTAAGTCACGATGGGCATTATGGCGTACGGGACGATTGGTAATAACAGCGTTTAAAGTAAACTGTGCACATTCGTTGTGATACGTCTTGTCACAGCACGTTAGATTTCACATTCTCACATTCTACATCAATTACAATTGTAGACGTAATCTCATTTCATCTGTTGTGATTTAGGTCCACGTTAACCGTTGTACATCCTCACGCGGCTCATAAGTGTAATGAGTATTTAGTATGACAATAAACTTCTCGAATGTTAGTACGTTAAATCGTAGCCTGTTCATTGACGCATCGATCCCTATTCTTGTTTCAGTCTCAATATGCATTATGGCGTACGTGCCAGATGGTACTAACAACGCTTGAAATAAACTGCCCACATGTGTTGCGATACATCCAAACACAACAAGTTAGATGCATCATTCAATCATTCAGCATCAATTGAAATGTTATGCGTGGCATCATTTCATCTGGTGTAATTTGAGGGAATAACTCGACTACGAACCTTTATCGTATGTTAGTTCGTTAACAACGTAAATTGTACATTAACACGACGATCGCTTTTCTTGCTTAAGTCACGATGTGCATTATGGCGTACGGGACGATTGGTAATAACAGCGTTTAAAGTAAACTGTGCACATTCGTTGTGATACGTCTTGTCACAGCACGTTAGATTTCACATTCTAACATTCAACATCAATTACAATTGTAGACGTAATCTCATTTCATCTGTTGTGATTTAAGTCCACGTTAACCGTTGTACATCCTCACGCGGCTCGTAAGTGTAATGAGTATTTAGTATGACAATAAACTTCTCGAATGTTAGTACGTTAAATCGTAGCTTGTTCATTGACGCATCGATCCCTATTCTTGTTTCAGTCTCAATAGACATTATGGCGTACGTGCCAGATGGTACTAACAACGCTTGAAATAAACTGCCCACGTGTGTTGCGATACATCCAAACACAGCAAGTTAGATGCATCATTCTAACATTCAGCATCAATTGAAATGTTATGCGTGGTATCATTTCATCTGGTGTAATTTGAGGGAATAACTCGACTACGAACCTTTATCTATGTTAGTTCGTTAACAACGTAACTTGTACATTGACGCATCGATCACTTTTCATGCTTAAGTCACAATGTGCATTATGTTGTATGTGACGACTGGTAATAGCAATGCTTGAAGTAAACTGAGCACATGTGTTGCTATACGTCTTGTCACAGCAGGTTATATTGCTCATTTCCCCTTTCAACATCAGTTACAATTGTATGCGTAATCTCATTTCATCGGTTGTAATTCAAGTCCGCGTTAGCTGTTGTACATCCTCACGAGGTTCGTAAGTGTAACGAGTATTTAGTTTTACATTAAACTTCTCGTATGTCAATCCCAAGTAATCGGTGTTTGAAGAAGTTTGCCTTTCCCTCAAGAATTGTCACTAGCATTATAACATACGCGTTTAATAACCAGATCGCACTTGTAATATTTTTGTATACCAATAACAATTCCAAGTAATCGAGGTTTGAAGAAGTTCGCACATTGATAAAAAAAAAAAATCCAAGTAAACGATGTTTGAAGACGTTTGAGTTTTCGCCATCACACAAGTTCCAATCTTGAGTAATGTCAACCCAAGAAAATGAAAGCTAACAGCATCACGTAGTTGTGTTAAGTTACGATAGGTATAGTTAGGTTTATTAAGACTGTTTCAAGTTAGAAAGGGGAAACATGGAGAGACTTATCTCATTGTTAGGTTACGATATCCAGTGTAAAGTTAGGTCCCTGCATAGAAATAGGAAACGTAGGCAATTGTATCTCATCCTTAGGTTATGTTATGCTCTGTTAAGTTAGGTTTGTGCTTATAGATAGGAAATATTGCCAGTAGTATCTCGTCGTTAGGTTAAGTCATGCTCTGTTAAGTTAGGTTTGTTGTTGATTAAAAAAAAAAATCTGTACCTTAATGTCTGCGCGCGCATTTTAAAAAGGGTATAATCATAATGCGCGCGCAGACATTAAGGTACAGATTTTTTTTTTTAATCAACAACAAACCTAACTTAACAGAGCATGACTTAACCTAACGACGAGATACTACTGGCAATATTTCCTATCTATAAGCACAAACCTAACTTAACAGAGCATAACATAACCTAAGGATGAGATACAATTGCCTACGTTTCCTATTTCTATGCAGGGACCTAACTTTACACTGGATATCGTAACCTAACAATGAGATAAGTCTCTCCATGTTTCCCCTTTCTAACTTGAAACAGTCTTAATAAACCTAACTATACCTATCGTAACTTAACACAACTACGTGATGCTGTTAGCTTTCATTTTCTTGGGTTGACATTACTCAAGATTGGAACTTGTGTGATGGCGAAAACTCAAACGTCTTCAAACATCGTTTACTTGGATTTTTTTTTTTTTATCAATGTGCGAACTTCTTCAAACCTCGATTACTTGGAATTGTTATTGGTATACAAAAATATTACAAGTGCGATCTGGTTATTAAACGCGTTTGTTATAATGCTAGTGACAATTCTTGAGGGAAAGGCAAACTTCTTCAAACACCGATTACTTGGGATTGACATACGAGAAGTTTAATGTAAAACTAAATACTCGTTACACTTACGAACCTCGTGAGGATGTACAACAGCTAACGCGGACTTGAATTACAACCGATGAAATGAGATTACGCATACAATTGTAACTGATGTTGAAAGGGGAAATGAGCAATATAACCTGCTGTGACAAGACGTATAGCAACACATGTGCTCAGTTTACTTCAAGCATTGCTATTACCAGTCGTCACATACAACATAATGCACATTGTGACTTAAGCATGAAAAGTGATCGATGCGTCAATGTACAAGTTACGTTGTTAACGAACTAACATACGATAAAGGTTCGTAGTCGAGTTATTCCCTCAAATTACACCAGATGAAATGATACCACGCATAACATTTCAATTGATGCTGAATGTTAGAATGATGCATCTAACTTGCTGTGTTTGGATGTATCGCAACACACGTGGGCAGTTTATTTCAAGCGTTGTTAGTACCATCTGGCACGTACGCCATAATGTCTATTGAGACTGAAACAAGAATAGGGATCGATGCGTCAATGAACAAGCTACGATTTAACGTACTAACATTCGAGAAGTTTATTGTCATACTAAATACTCATTACACTTACGAGCCGCGTGAGGATGTACAACGGTTAACGTGGACTTAAATCACAACAGATGAAATGAGATTACGTCTACAATTGTAATTGATGTTGAATGTTAGAATGTGAAATCTAACGTGCTGTGACAAGACGTATCACAACGAATGTGCACAGTTTACTTTAAACGCTGTTATTACCAATCGTCCCGTACGCCATAATGCACATCGTGACTTAAGCAAGAAAAGCGATCGTCGTGTTAATGTACAATTTACGTTGTTAACGAACTAACATACGATAAAGGTTCGTAGTCGAGTTATTCCCTCAAATTACACCAGATGAAATGATGCCACGCATAACATTTCAATTGATGCTGAATGATTGAATGATGCATCTAACTTGTTGTGTTTGGATGTATCGCAACACATGTGTGCAGTTTATTTCAAGCGTTGTTAGTACCATCTGGCACGTACGCCATAATGCATATTGAGACTGAAACAAGAATAGGGATCGATGCGTCAATGAACAGGCTACGATTTAACGTACTAACATTCGAGAAGTTTATTGTCATACTAAATACTCATTACACTTATGAGCCGCGTGAGGATGTACAACGGTTAACGTGGACTTAAATCACAACAGATGAAATGAGATTACGTCTACAATTGTAATTGATGTAGAATGTGAGAATGTGAAATCTAACGTGCTGTGACAAGACGTATCACAACGAATGTGCACAGTTTACTTTAAACGCTGTTATTACCAATCGTCCCGTACGCCATAATGCCCATCGTGACTTAAGCAAGAAAAGTGATCGTCGTGTTAATGTACACGTTATTTTGTTACAAACGCAGTGCGATGTCGCCATCACAAGACAGCTCACACACGATGCGCTCCAATCAATTGTATCGCATTACGCGGTGGGTTACATCTATGTACAAATATCGATGATTCTGATGATGACGCTGATGAGCTAAACACCTCACAGTTACCATACTCACGCTCTTAAACTTACTACCAAAGGACATTTTTGGGGTTAAGTGAAATAAATAACACAGTGGTTATGTTCTGAACGTGACTATAAGTATTGACTACGAAAACTAATTTACAAAGGTATTTACATAATCTTCAAGTCTTGCTTTACATAAACTCCAAAGGTGTGAATCTGCTATTGGAACCCCTCGGGCTGCGCTTCACCAAGCGAAGGCGTTCTCCAAACCCGCTGTTGTAGGGCTCGATGTCGGTGTTGCTCAGGACCTCGTTGAAGCGCCTAGGCGGGTAGACTCGCAGAAAGAAGTCGTCCCCGACCTGTCCCTCCAGGATCACGATGATCGTCTCGCCAAAGGGTGTTGTGGCTCGCTCCATCGCAGTGATGAGATAGCCGCATTCCTCTCTGAGATCGTCTATCCTGGTGTAGAGCGGAGAGTCGGACTTGCAGTTGTTGAGGGTAGCTCTCAGGTCCTCGGTTGCTGCAGTGCCGTTCACGCTCGGAAACTCTAGCTTGAAAGTGCTGCTGCTCGACATCTCTAGTAGTTGGCCGGGCGCAGGTGTTCACACACAAAAAACCGACGCGTTGCCCTCCTGTCTGGGAATGCTGATGCTTTAATTGACTGCTGGCGACACTCGTTGTTTCTTCCTCACAGCTCGCTTCTTCGACGTTGGTTGCGAAACTGCACTGCGTTGTGTAACAGTTTGAGTTAAGCCTGTAATTTTCGGTACTCCTGTTGATTTATCGATCCACATGTTTTCCACTTTATCAACTACTTGTCTAACACTTTGGAGCATTTCACCATCTTTGTCCAAAAATAAACTGCACATGAACACCATATCTGTACCATCGTACATTTCCATTTTCAATAAAATTTGTCCTTTGTTTCCCGGGTTTTGAACAGCAAAAGTATTCCCATCCTCCATCCATGACACTATGGGACAATCATCTGTTGGTTTTGGCACCCCTCCTGGTTTCTTGGTTTCCACTTCGATGAGAGTTGGCCTCCTTCGTCTCTTGCAGGCAGTGATCGGTTTTACAGATGACGTCTGAGGTGATGCCAATGTCTGATCACTAGCATTATTGTTCATAACCTCAATCTCCTGAATAAACGATTTGATATAGTCGTCCGCAGAAACGTAAGCGTCCATGTTGACGTCCTTACCGTGTGACTTCTACCGTACTACGGACTGGTGGTGCGTCTGCTCACCCTTGAAGTAAACTGTATGCACTCGCTGTGACACATCTTGTTGCAATAGGTTAGATGTTTGATTTTTTCACCCAACATCAGTTCCAACGGTCTGCGGAATCTCATTTCATCTATTGCGATTTGAGTCCACGTTAATTGTTGTACATCCTCACAGGGCTCGTAAGTGTACTGTGTATTTAGCTCCTCGTTAAATTTAACAGTCTGTTTTGTTTTCTTCATAGTTATATTCTTTCACATGATATTCAATATTTTTGTTTTTTTTTTCATAAGTATGCTGTTTCATATGATATTTTCTCTCAAACACATCTCTCGCTCTATCCAACACTAACTTGATTGCGAGCCTTTCTCGGATGTTGTTACGTTTATAACGTATTTTGTTCATTGATATGGTGATTACTTTTCTTGCGTCATCCACACTGGTCATCTTTGGAGCACGTATCGACTGTTGCTACCTGACTAGCGTCGAAGGTTCTGGAACGAGTCCACAAGCGCAGACCTATGCATTGTCAAAGATATGTTCAACTACATTAATGAAATTGTGCGAGGTTAGGATGTTGTTGTATCTGCAGTCAATGTGCATGCCGTAACTCTTCATCACTTCTTTAGCCTTATTCACTATGTTTATGCCGTTGGGGACATTTTCTCTACAGTAGCACATTGTAAATCCTTCTTCCTTTGCTTTTTTCAAGGCTTGTTTGAAATTCCTCTTCTGTGTTCGAATGCACTTGTATTCACAAACTCCGTACTGCTCTAGAAGGGTTTCCCTAATCATCACACAAAATATATGCTTCAGATTTACATCTTCAGGCAACACTGCCACTTTAGGTGTCTGTTCGATCAGCGTTTGATTCATGGATTGGTTTTCCATACACAATATATCATTTGTAGTTTTAAACTCGGAATTTGTTTGATCTAGCTTTCGGTTATTTGTTAGCGACTTTGTAAGTGATTGTAGCAGCCTTTGGTTCTCGTTTATAAGTCTGTACTGACCATTTTTTCTAATGGATGGCAAAACTTCTTCAAAGATCCAATCTTGAAACTTCTCGGCGATGGGCATTTTAGATTTCATAAGTAACGAATATAATCCCGGCTCGTTAAGAAAGATTGAATGTTTCTCGTTATAGGTTAGGGGGAGATTTTCGCTCCCCCATACTTCAGGAATTGTTTTGCGATATTTTTCTCTAACATGTGCTCTGATTGCTTCTTTAGGGTTAGCGTATCCCAATATTGTAGCTACATCCTTAGCTTTGAACCATGGATTATCGCTGCTGTCAAACAGTACAGACAAAGGCCGATCATTAAACACATAGGCGGTTAAGTGGTTCATTTTGTAGGTTAGGTCAAAACGTCGGGCGATCGCTCTGACAGAATGTCACACAGCAACACTATTACACAGCCACACACTTCAAACTCCCGAACACGAATGAGACCGTGGGTGTTTGACAACTGGTGTTCTGTTGATTTAATCACTAGGGGGAGATTTTCGCTCCCCCTAACACATAATGGCTTAGGGGGGAGATTTTCGCTCCCCCATACGTCAGGAATTGTTGAAGACTAGAACAAGAATGAGACCGTGGGTGTTTGACAGCTGGTGTACTATTGCTCGGAATTCGACGCGGGTGGTCTATAATTATGGGTTCCTGCAAGGGTCGGTAGCCCTCCCGTCGAGGTATCAAATTACAGCATCCGCATTCCCAGACAGGTCTCGACTTGTCGGTTTTTTGTGTGAACACCTGCACCCTCCAGTCGAGGTATCAAATTACAACATCCGCATTCCCAGACAGTAGGGTGATGCGACGGTTTTTTGTCTGTACACCTGCGCCCATCATCCCACGACGCACAGCCCGCCCCTAGCAGTAAAGTTTAGTTTAGTCTTGAGTTTCGAAGCGTCAACAGCTACGAAGAGATCATGGCCAACATCGAGTGGGATTGTGACATCACAGACGTTGAGTTGGAGGATGTATGTGTTGCAGCGGAAACGACAATGAATAGCAATAATAAGAAGAGACCGTTTGACGATGAAGATGATTACTTCGAAGGTGATGAATTCTACAACCGAAAAGACGACGATGAATGCACCTTGAAGCATTTCCATAAGAAGAGGCTATGGCGCATTGACAAAAAGTTCAAGTACGTTCATGAACCAAAAATGTATTCAACTACTCAAGATATTGACGACGCTCTGTACTCCAGACGACGGGGAATCAACAGCATGTGGAACCATTGCCCGCTGGACGGCTTGGAGTGGGAATATTGGCAGCGTGACATGGACTACAAGATGAATTTCTACCCCATTGAAGAGGAGCACTTCTACGCCATTGAACATGAGCAGAAGTACATGATGCTTGTTGAAATGTGGTGGAATCGGCGGACCGATGAACTGCACCCTGATGAAGTAACAAAGTTTTTCAACAGTAAAAAATAAACGTTTTCCAACACCTTAGCCTCCACCTGATCCCACCATCATAATCGGCCTTTTTCAAGGCCACAAAAGCTTTTCATGTTAGGGAACAGAAGGAAATCCTTCTAATGTAGGAGGATTTTCTTCCAAGTGTTGGTGCAGGCGTCTGGGGGGGGGGCTCCTCCTGTCCCTCCTGGCCCTCCTGAGGTCGGGCGCAGCTGCACCCCATACAGGTCTCGACTTGTCGGTTTTTGTGTGAACACCTGCACCCTCCAGTCGAGGTATCAAATTACAACATCCGCATTTGCATTCACTGGTAGTTCAATTGTCCGCAGGCGTCTTGGCTGGCAAAAGTGTCACAGACGAAACCTTGCCCGGTCGGAGGGGGGGGGGGGGCTCCTCCTGCCCCTCCTGCCCCTTCTGCTCCTCCTGCTCCTCCTGCCCCTCCTGCTCCTCCTGCTCCTCCTGCTCCGCCTGCCCCTCCTGCTCCTCCTGCTCCTCCTGCTCCTCCTGCTCCTCCTGCCCCTCCTGCCCCTCCTGCTCCTCCTGCTAATCCTGCTCCTCCTGCTCCTCCTGCTCCTCCTGCTCCTCCTGCTCCTCCTGCCCCTCCTGCTCCTCTGCTCCTCCTGGCCCTCCTGAGGTCGGGCGCAGTTGCACCCCAGACAGGTCTCGACTTGTCGGTTTTTTGTGTGAACACCTGCACCCTCCAGTCGAGGTATCAAATTACAACATCCGCATTTGCATTCACTGGTAGTTCAATTGTCCGCAGGCGCTGATGGGCTAGCTCTGTTGATTTAATTACTAGGGGGAGATTTTCGCTCCCCCTAACACATAATGGCTTAGGGGGAGATTTTCGCTCCCCCATACGTCAGGAATTGTTGAAGACTAGAACAAGAATGAGACCGTGACAACTGGTGTTCTGTTGATTTAATTACTAGGGGGAGATTTTCGCTCCCCCATACGTCAGGAATTGTTGAAGCCTAAAACAAGAATGATACCGTGGGTGTTTGACAACTGGTGATTTATTGCTCGGAATTCGATACGGGCGGACTATAATGGGTTCCTGGAAGGGTCAGCCGTCTTCCCGTCGAGGTATCAAATTACAGCATCCGCATTCCCAGACAGGTCTCGACTTGTCGGTTTTTTGTGTGAACACCTGCACCCTCCAGTCGAGGTATCAAATTACAACATCCGCATTCCCAGACAGTAGACTGGACGCGGCAGTCGGTTGTGCGAACAGCTGCCTCGGTGCAGAGTACTTGAAGGGGGGTGTATCGATACACCCCCCTTTGCAGTATATGTTCAAAGCATTGCAATTATATTCTCCTTAAAATTTGCATTCACTGTTAGTTCAATTGACCGCAAGCGCTGATGGGCTAGCTCTGTTGGTTGTAGCGTTACCCTGATCAACTCTTGTATTAATTATCCAAAGTATGTCATGTGGGTACTGAGAATACTCGGCTTGACGAGGAGATTCCAAAAATGCAAAAAAAAAAAAGGTCAAAAGTGTGGTGCGGGCCCCTTTTTTGTAAACATCATCCAAAGTGTACGATGTGGGTACTCAAATGACTCGGCTCGACTAGACGAATAAGAATCTGCAATCAGAATTCAAATCCGACTTAAGGTAAGCGATATAGCCCGCCCCCCCCCTACATCGTCCAAATGTACATTGTGGGTATGCAAATTTCTCGGCTCGACTAGACGAACAAGAATCTGCAATCAGAATTCAAATCCGACTTATGGTAACCGAGATAGCCCCCCCCCCTACTTCGTCCAAATGTACTTTGTGGGTACTCAAATTTCTCGGCTTGACTAGACGAACAAGAATCTGCAATCAGAATTCAAATCCGACTTATGGTAACCGAGATAGCCCCCCCCCCTACATCGTCCAAATGTACTTTGTGGGTACTCAAATTTCTCGGCTTGACTAGACGAACAAGAATCTGCAATCAGAAATCTGATCCGAGGTTAGGTTAGGTTAGGATGGGTTAGGTTAGGTTAGGTTATGTTACGTTAGGTTAGGTTAGGTTAGGTTACGTTACGTTACGTTACGTTAGGTTAGGTTAGGTTAGGTTAGGTTAGGTTAGGTTAGGTTAGGTTAGGTTAGGTTAGGTTAGGTTAGGTTAGGTTAGGTTAGGTTAGGTTAGGTTAGGTTAGGTTAGGTTAGGTTAGGTTAGGTTAGGTTAGGTTAGGTTACGTTAGGTTAGGTTAATATTCGCAAAAAAAAAAAAATTCGCAAAAAAAAAAATTCGCAAAAAAAAATTCGCAAAAAAAAAAATTCGCAAAAAAAAAAATCGCAAAAAAAAATTCGCGAGGGGGGGGGGGCTCGGGGGGGGGGCGTCCCTCCTGTCCCTCCTGAGCCAGAAACCCCCATTATACCCTACTTTTAAATGTGGAAAAACGTAAAACTACGCGAATTAAATGACTTAAACTGTAAACGTTACGCGTGCTATTTAGGGAAGACTGTGCATAAATAATCCCTAACAATATGATCAATTACACATGTGCAACAATGTCTGTCCACTATGAAGCGAATTTTGAATGCATGATGAAATAAAACCAATAATGAATAGTATCTTGAGGGTAATATGTCAAAGAAACGAATTCATCAGAATAATATTGTCCTCAAATAACTTATGACAAGAGATGAAATAAGAAGCACCAAAGTTTTGAACTTGTTACTCAACACCTTCGTCGTGGCTGACAAATTTGCTTTGTTGTTTCGACATTCGCTGATTTGTTACACTGTGACAGTTTAATTTCTTGGTTCGCTGAGTACAACATTAGAGCTGAACAATTAAAATAAGTTTACTTTGTAAACGTGAAACCAATCTTAAAACTCACACATTAAAGTAGTTTTATAAGGTTTTAATTTATAGAAACATAACTAAAACGATAAGTTATTTTATGATTATTTTCTTGTTGCCTAATGGTCACGGCATAGTTTCTTTAGTTTGGAAATAACGTTGAACGTATGTAATGTGGTTGAAGTTCTGAAGAAAAAAATTTTTAATTTTCCTTGACCTATGAAACCAACACACCAAGCCAGCCAGACTTTAGGATCACGATGCAATATAGGAATAAAAATATAAATTGTTTATAAATCTGTCACTGAAACAGTAATAGATAATTTTTTATTGAAAATTACTCACGCTAATTACACCAGTTTTACAATATGAAAACATGGCTCGTAAATAAATATGAATAAAATAAACTTTTTTATATAACAAGTTATATAATTAGGAAAAGTTTTTATATTTAAGCACGAATTATGTAAAAAATTTGTAATATATTATTAATTTGCCAACCTTGATAAGATTTCGAAACTGTTCTAAAAGTATAATTGTATGATTATAAAAATGTAATAAAAAACTTTTTAATGGCACCTTAAACTTTTTAAGTCGGTGTTTGTAGCTTAATTGATGGGTATTTTTTTGAAAATAAATGTATACTTTGGCAACCCACTTAAATACTGTAAAATTAAATAAAACTAATGTTTACGTATGAGGACAAATTGAATTTGTATTATTTATGGATTTTAAGTAAAACTTAATCCACCGAAATTATAATTGTAAACAAAACAACGTGATGGAAAATAATGTATTAATTTGTCTCAAGTTTAAAAGAGAATCGTTCGATGGTGTAAAAATGCATGAATCCATAATTTGAAAAAGAATATCAGAGTTAGACAGAAACGGACTGACGTTTTGTGAAGGCACAGTTCTTGTGATGGACAAAGGAGGCTTCAGATTGTCTGTTAATATATACATGATCTTTCAAGTTGGCTCAAAAATGCCTGACACAGAAATAAAGTGAATTAATCATAAATGACTATGAATAAGCCTGATACTTGTTAGTTGTTATTCTCTCATCGTATGTTCTATATGATTTATTTACGTGTTTATTTATTTATTTAAATTAGAAATATAACAGCTGTTTAATTGTTGTGAAGATGCCCAGTTGACCAATACAAACCAAGCATTCAATAGCATTAATACGTCACTTATGTAAAACCAGTTTTTAAACCTATTATACATTTGAATTTACTAGAAACACGTTTTTTGCTATTAACATGTTTTATATAATTTGCATCAAACTTGGTATCTACTACTTACTACTAATATGCTGTGCAATATTAAAAATGTATACGATAAAATGCTCTTATTGATCCTAAGTTACATTTTGACTTTTTTATATAAGTTATTACTCGAAACACAAAATAAGTCAGATATAATTTTTTGTAATTCATTTTGAATGTAACATGTAATATTTAATAATGAAAGTTAGAACATTCAAACTTCTGCGCAGATATTTTAAGGATTCTTAGGAGAAATAACTCTATTTTAGGGTAATTAAAACATAATTGTCATTTTAGCAGTGAACCAACTCTGCAGTAGCGCCTTGAATCAAATAATCACATAAAATAAAATTTACTTTATAGCTCACCTTCATAAGAATACATAAGATGCTGTAAAGGCGGTGAGTTTATGTATACAATTAGCATGTATTTAATAGTCTGTTAAAAATATATACAGAGTAAGTTTTAAATGAGTCCCCACCAATTGTCTCTACATTTCTTAAGATATCGACTCCGGACCACCCCGATCATTGTTGACCAACTTATACTTCATTTTGATTTAGTTAATATTTTGGCCGCCATCAACTTTTGCCCACTATATAATTCGTAATACTTTGAATCATGTCTAATCTGAAGCAGTTTGCTAATTTTATCACTAAAATTTTAAAGGACACTGAGCTTTTAGCAAATTTCCCCTATAGGGAAGAAGCTATTACCGTAGGTCTCATGGTAAGACTTAAGCCCGAGACCATGATAACTTTTTGTTTTGAGGTCCCCAGATGCCAAAAACACTATTCGTTCAAATTTATATATATTTATATATATATATATATATATATATATATATATGTGTGTGTGTGTGTGTGTGTGTGTGTCCGTTAACACGATAACTTTAGTAAAAAACGTCCGATTTTGATGAAATTTGGCTCAAATGTGTAAAATGAGATTAATGACTTTAAGTTCGAAAACCAGAAAAATCGAACTATGGGAAGGGGGGTTTATGGGGGTTTTAAATTTTCCAAAAATCAGTTTTTTGCATTTTTCACCCTAAAATTTTAAAAAAACTTAATTTTGGTTTTGACCATATTATACAGCTTAAAAAAACAAATAATTTAGTATTTTGAATTATTAACCTAGGTTAAGTGGTTGCGGAGAAAATCCAAACAAACCTGCTCATAAAATCTCCCATGTTAATCTTATGGGAAAAAGGATTTTGGCTTTTCCTCAGTTTATTTTAATGTAAACTTCACATTTGCTTTTACCAATCTGTTAAGTTCCACAAAACAATCATTTTGTTGTTTAAATTGTGATTCTACGCCCAACCGTTGTAGAGATATTCGAAGTGCTAAACACAGTACGTTGTCCAATGTTATCCTTATGGAGAATAAATAAAATTTGATATCTCGATTATTTATTAATGTATGTTGATGAAACTTAATATGTGGCTTCAAGTAGTACTGGTATATTGATATTTGCACAACAAATTGATTTTTTGTTGATTATTCCCGTAGCAGCAAACCTCCGTACTCAGCCCACATGTTATTCTTATGGAGAATAAGTAAAATGTACTGATTCCCTTAATTATGAACATAAATTAATAAAACTTGGTATGTAGCTTCAATTGGTTGAGTTATATTAATAATTGTATAAAAACCCATTTTTCTGTTCCTTGTTGCAGCAAACCTGCTTTCTCAGCCCCCATGTTATTCTTATAGAGAATAACTAGAATGCCATATATCGCTTATTTATGATTGAATATCGATGAAACTTAGTATGTGGCTTCGCCTAGTTAAATTCTATTTATATTTGCATAAAAACCAATTGTTTCTGTTCCTTGTTTCAGCAAACCTACATACTCATTACCAATGTTATTCTTATGGAGAATAATTAAAATCGCTTATATGTGAATATATTTTTATGAAACTTGGTTTGCGGCTTTATGTGGAATTCAGACAAATATTATGCATTGGAAATTCGCTGAGTCCGCAGGTTTGCTGCGACGGGGGTATTTAGGATTTAGAGGAATAACGCATTCACCATTATTTATTGCTTTCCTAACTTGAAAACGTTTAAAGAGGGTTACTATCTCACCAGTCTTTTTCAAATATATTATAAGCCCATTAGGTCTTGTTAGGTTTAATAAATTGAGTAATTGGATAATTGCTATGTTAGCTGTAATTTCTTCCTAACTGTTAAATCCGGATATTATAAAGTGGCATCATTTACTCGTAATTAAAGGCAGCAAATTTACGTACTTCTGTCTAATTACCCTCTTTAAAATTAATTTTTGGTGATGGCGAGTTTATGTTAATTTTTAATGACATACAATAAAATAAATAAATTAAAAATTTAATTTAAATAACATCGACATAAAAAATAATAATTAACTTGGTTCAGATATATGTTTGTATTTCTATGTGTTGTGTACGAAAAGTTGTTTTCCATGTTTTATATTCGCTGGATAACCCAGTTGAGAAAATCTTTTTCTTTGAAACATGAATGTGATGTGTTAAATCCATTTGGTAAACTATTTTAGTGAGTTTGTACTTCAGCATTAAGTTAGGTGCATAAATCAAGTAAGAAAAACTACCCATTTTGTATTGGGCGGGAGATTACTGAAATTCTACAATGCAGTTACTGAATATCAATACAGCTTGCTAATCTGGAGCGGGACCTTTATATTGAACTAATACTTCTTGAAAATAATACTTCTTAATAAAGGCAATACAACTACTTCAGATAAAGGTAATAAGAACGTTAGCAGATCTTAACACACAACACTTCTGCAGACAAGAATTACAGACCAGACAAATTTCACTGTTTGGTTCGGTGTATTAAAGAAGTCAACATATAGTTTAACACTTATATTTGCCGACTGGTTAAAACACACATTCAAACAACAACTTCTATGCATTTAACCGAGTTCTCTCTCTACGTTGCTCCACTAAGCGTAAAAAGAAACCTTCTCACAATTTACAAAAGCCGATAACCTTCCTCCTTCCTGGAAACCAGTTGACGAGGAATATTCTAAATAAAGAGCTAAATGAAAAACGTTAGGCTTTTATGGGGCATCTCGATAGCCTAACGGTTAGGGTCTTGGACTTCGGTTCAAGGGGGCGCGGGTTCAAATTTCGGGATGTCCCCACAAATATGATGAATTTGGACCGCTTTCCCTAAAAGCGATCGTGTGATCTCATAACAAAAACGCCATTGTCGTTGAAATAAAAAACAATTGCATAATCCTGTTAAGGTTAAGGTTAAGTCATGCTCTGTTAAGTTAGGTTTGTTGTTGATTAAAAAAAAAAATCTGTACCTTAATGTCTGCGCGCGCATTATGATTATACCCTTTTTAAAATGCGCGCGCAGACATTAAGGTACAGATTTTTTTTTTTAATCAACAACAAACCTAACTTAACAGAGCATGACTTAACCTAACGACGAGATACTACTGGCAATATTTCCTATCTATAAGCACAAACCTAACTTAACAGAGCATAACATAACCTAAGGATGAGATACAATTGCCTACGTTTCCTATTTCTATGCAGGGACCTAACTTTACACTGGATATCGTAACCTAACAATGAGATAAGTCTCTCCATGTTTCCCCTTTCTAACTTGAAACAGTCTTAATAAACCTAACTATACCTATCGTAACTTAACACAACTACGTGATGCTGTTAGCTTTCATTTTCTTGGGTTGACATTACTCAAGATTGGAACTTGTGTGATGGCGAAAACTCAAACGTCTTCAAACATCGTTTACTTGGATTTTTTTTTTTTATCAATGTGCGAACTTCTTCAAACCTCGATTACTTGGAATTGTTATTGGTATACAAAAATATTACAAGTGCGATCTGGTTATTAAACGCGTATGTTATAATGCTAGTGACAATTCTTGAGGGAAAGGCAAACTTCTTCAAACACCGATTACTTGGGATTGACATACGAGAAGTTTAATGTAAAACTAAATACTCGTTACACTTACGAACCTCGTGAGGATGTACAACAGCTAACGCGGACTTGAATTACAACCGATGAAATGAGATTACGCATACAATTGTAACTGATGTTGAAAGGGGAAATGAGCAATATAACCTGCTGTGACAAGACGTATAGCAACACATGTGCTCAGTTTACTTCAAGCATTGCTATTACCAGTCGTCACATACAACATAATGCACATTGTGACTTAAGCATGAAAAGTGATCGATGCGTCAATGTACAAGTTACGTTGTTAACGAACTAACATAGATAAAGGTTCGTAGTCGAGTTATTCCCTCAAATTACACCAGATGAAATGATACCACGCATAACATTTCAATTGATGCTGAATGTTAGAATGATGCATCTAACTTGCTGTGTTTGGATGTATCGCAACACACGTGGGCAGTTTATTTCAAGCGTTGTTAGTACCATCTGGCACGTACGCCATAATGTCTATTGAGACTGAAACAAGAATAGGGATCGATGCGTCAATGAACAAGCTACGATTTAACGTACTAACATTCGAGAAGTTTATTGTCATACTAAATACTCATTACACTTACGAGCCGCGTGAGGATGTACAACGGTTAACGTGGACTTAAATCACAACAGATGAAATGAGATTACGTCTACAATTGTAATTGATGTTGAATGTTAGAATGTGAAATCTAACGTGCTGTGACAAGACGTATCACAACGAATGTGCACAGTTTACTTTAAACGCTGTTATTACCAATCGTCCCGTACGCCATAATGCACATCGTGACTTAAGCAAGAAAAGCGATCGTCGTGTTAATGTACAATTTACGTTGTTAACGAACTAACATACGATAAAGGTTCGTAGTCGAGTTATTCCCTCAAATTACACCAGATGAAATGATGCCACGCATAACATTTCAATTGATGCTGAATGATTGAATGATGCATCTAACTTGTTGTGTTTGGATGTATCGCAACACATGTGGGCAGTTTATTTCAAGCGTTGTTAGTACCATCTGGCACGTACGCCATAATGCATATTGAGACTGAAACAAGAATAGGGATCGATGCGTCAATGAACAGGCTACGATTTAACGTACTAACATTCGAGAAGTTTATTGTCATACTAAATACTCATTACACTTATGAGCCGCGTGAGGATGTACAACGGTTAACGTGGACTTAAATCACAACAGATGAAATGAGATTACGTCTACAATTGTAATTGATGTAGAATGTGAGAATGTGAAATCTAACGTGCTGTGACAAGACGTATCACAACGAATGTGCACAGTTTACTTTAAACGCTGTTATTACCAATCGTCCCGTACGCCATAATGCCCATCGTGACTTAAGCAAGAAAAGTGATCGTCGTGTTAATGTACACGTTATTTTGTTACAAACGCAGTGCGATGTCGCCATCACAAGACAGCTCACACACGATGCGCTCCAATCAATTGTATCGCATTACGCGGTGGGTTACATCTATGTACAAATATCGATGATTCTGATGATGACGCTGATGAGCTAAACACCTCACAGTTACCATACTCACGCTCTTAAACTTACTACCAAAGGACATTTTTGGGGTTAAGTGAAATAAATAACACAGTGGTTATGTTCTGAACGTGACTATAAGTATTGACTACGAAAACTAATTTACAAAGGTATTTACATAATCTTCAAGTCTTGCTTTACATAAACTCCAAAGGTGTGAATCTGCTATTGGAACCCCTCGGGCTGCGCTTCACCAAGCGAAGGCGTTCTCCAAACCCGCTGTTGTAGGGCTCGATGTCGGTGTTGCTCAGGACCTCGTTGAAGCGCCTAGGCGGGTAGACTCGCAGAAAGAAGTCGTCCCCGACCTGTCCCTCCAGGATCACGATGATCGTCTCGCCAAAGGGTGTTGTGGCTCGCTCCATCGCAGTGATGAGATAGCCGCATTCCTCTCTGAGATCGTCTATCCTGGTGTAGAGCGGAGAGTCGGACTTGCAGTTGTTGAGGGTAGCTCTCAGGTCCTCGGTTGCTGCAGTGCCGTTCACGCTCGGAAACTCTAGCTTGAAAGTGCTGCTGCTCGACATCTCTAGTAGTTGGCCGGGCGCAGGTGTTCACACACAAAAAACCGACGCGTTGCCCTCCTGTCTGGGAATGCTGATGCTTTAATTGACTGCTGGCGACACTCGTTGTTTCTTCCTCACAGCTCGCTTCTTCGACGTTGGTTGCGAAACTGCACTGCGTTGTGTAACAGTTTGAGTTAAGCCTGTAATTTTCGGTACTCCTGTTGATTTATCGATCCACATGTTTTCCACTTTATCAACTACTTGTCTAACACTTTGGAGCATTTCACCATCTTTGTCCAAAAATAAACTGCACATGAACACCATATCTGTACCATCGTACATTTCCATTTTCAATAAAATTTGTCCTTTGTTTCCCGGGTTTTGAACAGCAAAAGTATTCCCATCCTCCATCCATGACACTATGGGACAATCATCTGTTGGTTTTGGCACCCCTCCTGGTTTCTTGGTTTCCACTTCGATGAGAGTTGGCCTCCTTCGTCTCTTGCAGGCAGTGATCGGTTTTACAGATGACGTCTGAGGTGATGCCAATGTCTGATCACTAGCATTATTGTTCATAACCTCAATCTCCTGAATAAACGATTTGATATAGTCGTCCGCAGAAACGTAAGCGTCCATGTTGACGTCCTTACCGTGTGACTTCTACCGTACTACGGACTGGTGGTGCGTCTGCTCACCCTTGAAGTAAACTGTATGCACTCGCTGTGACACATCTTGTTGCAATAGGTTAGATGTTTGATTTTTTCACCCAACATCAGTTCCAACGGTCTGCGGAATCTCATTTCATCTATTGCGATTTGAGTCCACGTTAATTGTTGTACATCCTCACAGGGCTCGTAAGTGTACTGTGTATTTAGCTCCTCGTTAAATTTAACAGTCTGTTTTGTTTTCTTCATAGTTATATTCTTTCACATGATATTCAATATTTTTGTTTTTTTTTTCATAAGTATGCTGTTTCATATGATATTTTCTCTCAAACACATCTCTCGCTCTATCCAACACTAACTTGATTGCGAGCCTTTCTCGGATGTTGTTACGTTTATAACGTATTTTGTTCATTGATATGGTGATTACTTTTCTTGCGTCATCCACACTGGTCATCTTTGGAGCACGTATCGACTGTTGCTACCTGACTAGCGTCGAAGGTTCTGGAACGAGTCCACAAGCGCAGACCTATGCATTGTCAAAGATATGTTCAACTACATTAATGAAATTGTGCGAGGTTAGGATGTTGTTGTATCTGCAGTCAATGTGCATGCCGTAACTCTTCATCACTTCTTTAGCCTTATTCACTATGTTTATGCCGTTGGGGACATTTTCTCTACAGTAGCACATTGTAAATCCTTCTTCCTTTGCTTTTTTCAAGGCTTGTTTGAAATTCCTCTTCTGTGTTCGAATGCACTTGTATTCACAAACTCCGTACTGCTCTAGAAGGGTTTCCCTAATCATCACACAAAATATATGCTTCAGATTTACATCTTCAGGCAACACTGCCACTTTAGGTGTCTGTTCGATCAGCGTTTGATTCATGGATTGGTTTTCCATACACAATATATCATTTGTAGTTTTAAACTCGGAATTTGTTTGATCTAGCTTTCGGTTATTTGTTAGCGACTTTGTAAGTGATTGTAGCAGCCTTTGGTTCTCGTTTATAAGTCTGTACTGACCATTTTTTCTAATGGATGGCAAAACTTCTTCAAAGATCCAATCTTGAAACTTCTCGGCGATGGGCATTTTAGATTTCATAAGTAACGAATATAATCCCGGCTCGTTAAGAAAGATTGAATGTTTCTCGTTATAGGTTAGGGGGAGATTTTCGCTCCCCCATACTTCAGGAATTGTTTTGCGATATTTTTCTCTAACATGTGCTCTGATTGCTTCTTTAGGGTTAGCGTATCCCAATATTGTAGCTACATCCTTAGCTTTGAACCATGGATTATCGCTGCTGTCAAACAGTACAGACAAAGGCCGATCATTAAACACATAGGCGGTTAAGTGGTTCATTTTGTAGGTTAGGTCAAAACGTCGGGCGATCGCTCTGACAGAATGTCACACAGCAACACTATTACACAGCCACACACTTCAAACTCCCGAACACGAATGAGACCGTGGGTGTTTGACAACTGGTGTTCTGTTGATTTAATCACTAGGGGGAGATTTTCGCTCCCCCTAACACATAATGGCTTAGGGGGGAGATTTTCGCTCCCCCATACGTCAGGAATTGTTGAAGACTAGAACAAGAATGAGACCGTGGGTGTTTGACAGCTGGTGTACTATTGCTCGGAATTCGACGCGGGTGGTCTATAATTATGGGTTCCTGCAAGGGTCGGTAGCCCTCCCGTCGAGGTATCAAATTACAGCATCCGCATTCCCAGACAGGTCTCGACTTGTCGGTTTTTTGTGTGAACACCTGCACCCTCCAGTCGAGGTATCAAATTACAACATCCGCATTCCCAGACAGTAGGGTGATGCGACGGTTTTTTGTCTGTACACCTGCGCCCATCATCCCACGACGCACAGCCCGCCCCTAGCAGTAAAGTTTAGTTTAGTCTTGAGTTTCGAAGCGTCAACAGCTACGAAGAGATCATGGCCAACATCGAGTGGGATTGTGACATCACAGACGTTGAGTTGGAGGATGTATGTGTTGCAGCGGAAACGACAATGAATAGCAATAATAAGAAGAGACCGTTTGACGATGAAGATGATTACTTCGAAGGTGATGAATTCTACAACCGAAAAGACGACGATGAATGCACCTTGAAGCATTTCCATAAGAAGAGGCTATGGCGCATTGACAAAAAGTTCAAGTACGTTCATGAACCAAAAATGTATTCAACTACTCAAGATATTGACGACGCTCTGTACTCCAGACGACGGGGAATCAACAGCATGTGGAACCATTGCCCGCTGGACGGCTTGGAGTGGGAATATTGGCAGCGTGACATGGACTACAAGATGAATTTCTACCCCATTGAAGAGGAGCACTTCTACGCCATTGAACATGAGCAGAAGTACATGATGCTTGTTGAAATGTGGTGGAATCGGCGGACCGATGAACTGCACCCTGATGAAGTAACAAAGTTTTTCAACAGTAAAAAATAAACGTTTTCCAACACCTTAGCCTCCACCTGATCCCACCATCATAATCGGCCTTTTTCAAGGCCACAAAAGCTTTTCATGTTAGGGAACAGAAGGAAATCCTTCTAATGTAGGAGGATTTTCTTCCAAGTGTTGGTGCAGGCGTCTGGGGGGGGGGGGCTCCTCCTGTCCCTCCTGGCCCTCCTGAGGTCGGGCGCAGCTGCACCCCATACAGGTCTCGACTTGTCGGTTTTTGTGTGAACACCTGCACCCTCCAGTCGAGGTATCAAATTACAACATCCGCATTTGCATTCACTGGTAGTTCAATTGTCCGCAGGCGTCTTGGCTGGCAAAAGTGTCACAGACGAAACCTTGCCCGGTCGGAGGGGGGGGGGGGGCTCCTCCTGCCCCTCCTGCCCCTTCTGCTCCTCCTGCTCCTCCTGCCCCTCCTGCTCCTCCTGCTCCTCCTGCTCCGCCTGCCCCTCCTGCTCCTCCTGCTCCTCCTGCTCCTCCTGCTCCTCCTGCCCCTCCTGCCCCTCCTGCTCCTCCTGCTAATCCTGCTCCTCCTGCTCCTCCTGCTCCTCCTGCTCCTCCTGCTCCTCCTGCCCCTCCTGCTCCTCTGCTCCTCCTGGCCCTCCTGAGGTCGGGCGCAGTTGCACCCCAGACAGGTCTCGACTTGTCGGTTTTTTGTGTGAACACCTGCACCCTCCAGTCGAGGTATCAAATTACAACATCCGCATTTGCATTCACTGGTAGTTCAATTGTCCGCAGGCGCTGATGGGCTAGCTCTGTTGATTTAATTACTAGGGGGAGATTTTCGCTCCCCCTAACACATAATGGCTTAGGGGGAGATTTTCGCTCCCCCATACGTCAGGAATTGTTGAAGACTAGAACAAGAATGAGACCGTGACAACTGGTGTTCTGTTGATTTAATTACTAGGGGGAGATTTTCGCTCCCCCATACGTCAGGAATTGTTGAAGCCTAAAACAAGAATGATACCGTGGGTGTTTGACAACTGGTGATTTATTGCTCGGAATTCGATACGGGCGGACTATAATGGGTTCCTGGAAGGGTCAGCCGTCTTCCCGTCGAGGTATCAAATTACAGCATCCGCATTCCCAGACAGGTCTCGACTTGTCGGTTTTTTGTGTGAACACCTGCACCCTCCAGTCGAGGTATCAAATTACAACATCCGCATTCCCAGACAGTAGACTGGACGCGGCAGTCGGTTGTGCGAACAGCTGCCTCGGTGCAGAGTACTTGAAGGGGGGTGTATCGATACACCCCCCTTTGCAGTATATGTTCAAAGCATTGCAATTATATTCTCCTTAAAATTTGCATTCACTGTTAGTTCAATTGACCGCAAGCGCTGATGGGCTAGCTCTGTTGGTTGTAGCGTTACCCTGATCAACTCTTGTATTAATTATCCAAAGTATGTCATGTGGGTACTGAGAATACTCGGCTTGACGAGGAGATTCCAAAAATGCAAAAAAAAAAAAGGTCAAAAGTGTGGTGCGGGCCCCTTTTTTGTAAACATCATCCAAAGTGTACGATGTGGGTACTCAAATGACTCGGCTCGACTAGACGAATAAGAATCTGCAATCAGAATTCAAATCCGACTTAAGGTAAGCGATATAGCCCGCCCCCCCCCTACATCGTCCAAATGTACATTGTGGGTATGCAAATTTCTCGGCTCGACTAGACGAACAAGAATCTGCAATCAGAATTCAAATCCGACTTATGGTAACCGAGATAGCCCCCCCCCCCTCCCCCTACATCGTCCAAATGTACTTTGTGGGTACTCAAATTTCTCGGCTTGACTAGACGAACAAGAATCTGCAATCAGAATTCAAATCCGACTTATGGTAACCGAGATAGCCCCCCCCCCCTACATCGTCCAAATGTACTTTGTGGGTACTCAAATTTCTCGGCTTGACTAGACGAACAAGAATCTGCAATCAGAAATCTGATCCGAGGTTAGGTTAGGTTAGGATGGGTTAGGTTAGGTTAGGTTATGTTACGTTAGGTTAGGTTAGGTTAGGTTACGTTACGTTACGTTACGTTAGGTTAGGTTAGGTTAGGTTAGGTTAGGTTAGGTTAGGTTAGGTTAGGTTAGGTTAGGTTAGGTTAGGTTAGGTTAGGTTAGGTTAGGTTAGGTTAGGTTAGGTTAGGTTAGGTTAGGTTAGGTTAGGTTAGGTTAGGTTAGGTTAGGTTACGTTAGGTTAGGTTAATATTCGCAAAAAAAAAAAAATTCGCAAAAAAAAAAATTCGCAAAAAAAAATTCGCAAAAAAAAAATTCGCAAAAAAAAAAATCGCAAAAAAAAATTCGCGAGGGGGGGGGGGGCTCGGGGGGGGGGCGTCCCTCCTGTCCCTCCTGAGCCAGAAACCCCCATTATACCCTACTTTTAAATAACTTTTTTTGTTTTTAAAATAGTTTGTTTCGTTGTTTCATGTAAAATTATTTACTTACAATAAAGACTACCATGTTTTACAAATATACACATTACGTCTACATACATAATTATCAGAAAACAGAATGAAAAAAAAAAATATGATGAACATAAAACTCACAATTATATATTTCACAGTTTTAGTTTTTAAAATCTTAGTTTGAAAGGAAATTTAAGGGTGAGCTTGTTTTGTATTTATAATAAAATGATGCGATGAGACCGATCCTCAACATTCTACCCAGTCCGTGAGTAGCCCGGTGGTTTTTATCTTTGCATTTTACAATCCTTCGTGGCTAAAAGCTTTTTGTTGTTTCACCAAACTTCACTGTTTTGTCTTTTTTAGGCAGAAGATCTTTCCCCACAATGTTGAAATATGAGTTTTACCAATACAATTTAACTGTTGTCGTAAAACATTGATGGTATTAACAGTGTATAATTTTCGAAATCCATAAATGGATTTGTAAAATTGTAACTTGTTCAATATCAATATTATTTATCATTATTATTAACTATTTATTTATAAAAAGTAATATTAGTTATAGATTGTAAAAAAATCTAACTCTGGTTGGATATGTTTGCATCGTAAATTCAGTGAGTTAGAAAACACCATGACGGAGTTAGTATTACTATCTCAACGTAAAAAGAAACGCTTTGTGATAGTATTGTTACATATTATTTAAGTTACTGCTCCTTTAATTAACTGAGCTAAGAAGGTTTCATTATACATTAGATTTAAGAGGACTTTATACAATGACAGGGCGGATATTGAGCATGTAAATAAATATGATGAAGGGAAATC
This sequence comes from Allygus modestus, assembly GCA_963675035.1. Lineage (NCBI taxonomy): Eukaryota > Metazoa > Arthropoda > Insecta > Hemiptera > Cicadellidae > Allygus > Allygus modestus. The sequence goes on along the minus strand of OY776115.1, from coordinate 101,597,211 downwards.
CCTTTTGTTGAGTAAATAAGAACATACTGTTGCACCTCGTTGCCAATTATTGACATAGTGAGCATACAATCTTTTATAAATATCTTTTAGCTTTAAGTATATGACATATACTAATTATTCTTACTAAATACTAATATTCCATACTGAATAATCTATATACAAATCTATACTAGTTTTATATTGCATAGTCGATGATCATTTTCAGAAACGGAAACTTTGATAAATTAAGAAAATCATGAGCAGAATAAATACATAAACATAGAACACGATCTTGCAACGGTCACACAAAAAAAGAGCATGGTAAAATACAAGATATCATCTGAATACCGACCAACTCAAGTAAAATGGAGTTGCATTTGAAGAAATACAATACCTTTGGGGGTAGAAGTTTGTAGCTTGTATTCCTTTGTTTAGGCCCTCCAATTAAACTTATTCAATGGGCCTTTGTTATTCTATTTCCGTTCTGCCTATAATAATTTCATAACTTGTTTATTGAGTGAGAAATAGTTAATGATTGCTCATAACCCTGCAAACTCTTAAGACCAGCTGTTATAACACATTATTCGTTTCAATCATTGTTTATATAAACTATAACAACTTAGATGTACGATGATTTTTGCCTTAAACGTTTGACGTAAAGGTAATAAAACGTGATAAATACTTTGGTTCTTGCAACGTAAAAACTTCAATCATCAAGAACTTGTATCAATATTTACTTATAGTTGTTATTTGAATATATTCTTAATGATTATGATTACTTAACAGATGTAATATAAACCAGATATTTGCTGGCGGTATATATTCGTGTCGTTATCACTGTTTGCTACATAATTATTACGGTGAACATCAATAAAATTTAAAAATAAAAGATTTATCTTAAATTTTCTATTTATTTTGACATGTGTAGGCAAATAATCATAATTAAACCAGATATGCTGCAAATAAAAGCCACGATAAACAATTATTATGTATGTTATGATGAAATATTATTAATCTGGTGCTAAACTAGTTACTTTAAATGATAATAATTTTTAAAATGATATAAAGTTTAGGCTATATTTTAAAAGCCATTATACTGTGATACAAAATTATAATTAAAAATGTGTTAACCAATGGAAGATTACCAGCGCAATCCATGGGATACACAAGTAATCATGCAGGATGCAGCTTGTGGCCATCAATAGTCCCTTGACATCCAATCTCTCAACAATAATCCCGGCTTCATGAACTGCGGTGACAACTGCGGCATCTGGGTTTAAAAGCCAATACGTCATATTAAGTGGTATTTTACCCTATGAAACAAAGGTTCCATCAGTATGAAGGTTTGTGAATATCAATCAATATCAATATCAATAAACGAAAAGGTTAATATCAATGCGATAAAGTATAATCCCCAATATTATATAAGGATCAGATATCCTTCATAGTTATCTATTCTATGAATAAATTGTACATATTAACAAAACTTATAATTATGCACCTACATTGTCATACGAGAATAAAATATTTCAACATAGTGTTATTAAAATCTTTTTAAATGATCTAATACCGTAAAAAATATGTAAATAGTAGATACAATTATGTGTGGTATTTGTTTTCATTCTATTGAAGATTTGAATTTTTAAGACTTCGATATTTAATCGTGAATAATAATTTGCAAAATTTATTTATTTTTACTTTTGTATCGATAGAAATATTATTAATAGCTCCTCTAATGTTGGAGTGTTTTTGTTTCAGAACAAAAAAATCTTATATTTGCAGTAAAAACCTGAAATGAATTAGGTAGTGTTTCACATTTTTTTATTCTCATCGTGATAGTGGAAACGATCAAATATTTAAAAGACTAACATAGCCTCATTTGAGCATAAACTATCTTCAACAAAGAGTGGTAGATATAAGAACTACATATGATCGTATAGAAACTAAACGAATACCAATAATATTCAAAGCACTATTCCAACACCCGTTTATACATGTTATGCTATTAAATACCAGAAGCTACCAGTTCTGACTATGAGTATTATACAGTAGCATCCGGAGTGTGAGCATCTACCTTTGTCACAAAAATAACTTTAGTCGAGAATGTGAGAATCTAGCTTTGTCACACAAATAACTATAGTCCAGAGTGTGAGAATCTAGCTTTGTCACACAAATAACTATAGTCCAGAGTGTGAGAATCTAGCTTTGTCACACAAATAACTATGGTCGAGAGTGTTAGCATTTAGCTTTGTCATACAAATAACTATAGTCGAGAGTGTGAGCATCTAGATTTGTCACACAAATAACTATAGTCGAGAGTGTTAGCATTTAGCTTTGTCACACAAATAACTATAGTCGAGAGTGTGAGCATCTAGCTTTGTCTCACAAATAACTATAGTCGAGTGTGAGCATCTAGCTTTGTCTCATAAATAAATATAGTCTAGTGTGAGCATCTAGCTTTGTCTCACAAATAAATATAGTCGAGTGTGAGCATCTAGCCTTGTCTCACAAATAAATATAGTCTAGTGTGAGCATCTAGCTTTGTCTCACAAATAACTATAGTCGAGTGTGAGCATCTAGCATTGTCTCACAAATAAATATAGTCTAGTGTGAGCATCTAGCTTTGTCTCACAAATAAATATAGTCGAGTGTGAGCATCTAGCTTTGTCTCACAAATAACTATAGTCGAGTGTGAGCATCTAGCTTTGTCTCACAAATAAATATAGTCTAGTGTGAGCATCTAGCTTTGTCTCACAAATAAATATAGTCGAGTGTGAGCATCTAGCTTTGTCTCACAAATAAATATAGTCGAGTGTGAGCATCTAGCTTTGTCTCACAAATAAATATAGTCGAGTTAAGCACCGAGTAAAAACAAAAGTCTGATATACATACTAGGAATGGGAGGGTTGTGAGATTAGAATATGTAAGGTAACTATATCGGGCTCAATGACCCTGTGCAACAGGTAGAAACTGAAGGCATATATTCAATAAACGATTTGAAATAAAACACCTTAAAGTTTAAAATATGTTAATTGTGTTTAACTTAGGTTGTATTATAACTTGGGCAATATAAATTGCATGTAATACCGGTATGTAATCTACTTTTTTGATGTTTTTTTCAGAGGCATAGCTTAGTTTTTAAAGCAAACAGTAATATCCACGTATAAGAAAAGCTAAATGAGAGTCATCAGTTACAAATGTTAAATTAGAAAACCACCTGTGGGTTTTTTCTTTATTTTTCTGCAGGAATAAATTCAATGGTTTGATTTCAGTGCAGACTAATAATATGAATAAATTTACTGCTAACAAAAAGGCATATTAAAAACAATTTTAAATAATTATTATGTTTTTATAAAAAGAGGTTTCCAGCCTTTTTCTCCTTACTTTGCCTATGATTACTATCAGACCTAAAACTTTCGGAAATGTATCCATCAAAAAACGTGGTAGTCGTACGGCACTTTTAACGCTTAATAGCCAGTTATAACATTTGGGATGTTGCGGTTTCGGATTCCGTTTACTTTGCCACTACACCAACCACTTACCAAATAGAAAGGATCTATGTCAGACAAAATAAATAGTTTACAGAACACGCGTACCGTTCTCACTACTAAGTTTTAAACATTACGCCGTATGCAGTCAAAAGCATGTAAAATACCAAAGCTAATTGAGTTTAAAAAATTAAGTATTATGTTTTAAGTTCACAAAATATCATTCTAAAATTATAAGGCATAAGGTATAAGGTATAAGGTATAAGGTATAAGGTATAAGGTATAAGGTATAAGGTTTGCCAAGTTTAGTTTGCAAAATCTTGTTAAAATTACTTATGTTGAATGCCCAAACACCGAGAAGCGCATTTCCAAATAAATCAGAAAATAAATATAACATAAGTAAGTTATTATTTTTCTTAACATTTTGACTTACGTCTTAACAATCTTACAACTAACATCTTAACAATCTTGTAAACAGGATAAATAAAGAACATTTTAATTGTAATGCAGAGTCTAATGTTTACTTCCGGATATAACTCTGCCGGAAATTAAGTGAAGTTTCATGTTAAATATCTTAAATGATTATTAGAGTGATTATGAGTAAATCAATTATTTATATTATTTTACCTAATATCATAGCATTTAAAAGGTGTTTTGTAGTAATTTAATAGTTAGTTACGCTCCTAGGGTAGTAAGAGCGTCATTACAGCCAGAGGGTGATGGTTGAAAGCACGAGTGCGTTATGGCGCTTACTACCCGAGACGCGTACATTAATTTATCGCCCCTTTCCTCCCACAATATAGGCAACGTAAATATGACAAAATCGAAGTTTAGATGAATTAATATGGAATTTTATTACGAACAAAAAAGATTGGGAGAAAACAGCTAAATAGTATGTTGTGAAAACTTTGACTGTTGTAAACTCAACAGCTTATGCAATTGGAACAGCTGTTTGAGCCGCGTCGGCAGTGTAATCCTAACGCTGTGTAACCTCCCTGGTCTGTAATACAGCTTATTACTTACCTCTCAAGATAGGGACATGTGGTGGGTGATATAGTATGTTTCCCAGACAAAACGTTACAATTGACAATATGCTGACAAAACGTTACACCTTTAAAGATACCTAAGTGGTTTTGGGCTGATTGTGATCCCAAAGTAAGTATGGGAGATATTAGTTATCGCTTTCAAATAAAGAGTTTTAAGATGTCTCATGCCGATGACCCACTAAAATATACTCCGTGATGAAACTACTTCTGGCCATTTTAGGAACGCGATAAACTGTATTACGCCACTCTCCAGTGAAAATAACGTTATTTTGGTTCGTAGCTTTTAATACCAGGAATAGGAGTTAACATCACAACAAAACTTCATTTCCTTTCTACGTAATATACATCCGAACCTATAAAGTTAGTGACAAGAAGTTTTATTAATAAAAAAAATAAAATCAACCTATACAATTTATGTTATATTCATAATACACTCCAGTATATATGAACTCCTAAATAAACATGTGTCTAAATTAATAAAGTGCATTAGAGGACGGGTCGGTTATAGCAGTCAGTCCTTATGATATTTTTTCCTTATTTTAAAAGCTTTAACTGATTTTATACGAAATATTTAGCGATCATTAATAAACCCACCCCAAAACATTACGTTTAGTCGGTATATTTTACGGGTAGAGTTTTTTCCCGTACAAAGTTTTATTCGGTCTACAAACATTTTAATAAACGTTTATGTTATCAAACGCCATTCTCTTTTGTCTAGAAAGAGCATAATAATACTTACGACTTACCATTTTATTTTCTGCGAACCCGAGCACTTAAACGTAGGTGAGGTTCCCCTCTTAAAGTTTTCTATAGGTAATAAGGTCCCCAATAGTGATCCAGGTTAAAATGAACAGCCTTTATACTGATATACAAATATGTTTATTAAGAGGTTTGTTAGAGTGATATATAAAATAACTCTTTAAATACTGTCATTGTTTCCATCAGAATAAATTCTTTAAAAAATACAAAAATAAACATAAGCTACACCTCTAACTACAATACGATGCTATGATTTGTATTGATCACACTTATCTTACACAACATAAATATTGATTGAGCTGCCTTACTGTTCTTAAATAAAACTTTAAAACATATTTAATTAATCAGTTAATATGCCTAGCACAACCTTTGCTTACACAAGCTTTGTATCATAATAATATTACACGAGAATACAACAAGTCTTTATTCGTTACGAATTGTTAAATAAATCCGATAATTCCTTATTGTCCGAAATATACAAACAAAATTAGGGAAACAGACACTAACAGGTTAAAGAAACATACTTTTCTGCCCGTGGCAATCCACTCTATCTTCCTCCACTAATTCATTGATCATCCACTTTCTATGCACCGCCACGTCTTGGCATATCTCAGTTCAACAGGATTACACAGCTCCCTAGCTCTGATGTTTCTCTTGAGTTTTACCCCTTAATTCCACAGAGTTTCTCAATAATGTTTGAAAATTAGCCTATAAAGAAAACACAAGAAACGTACAACATGAAACCGAGTATTGATACTGTTATACAAAAAGATATTCATGAACGTTATCAGATTAAAATAACCAACCTCCCTTTTTCTTTTACTGTGGACTTTTTCCTCTTATTATATGGAATAGCTGTATATTTGGTGTCTCGAAGACAGACGGATATTTTTCAGGCATTTTTTATATTCTTTTCAATATTTCATGTCAATAAGAACCCTGCAAAATAATTATTATATATATATATAGTGTGACAAATGTACAGTTGTACTTAGATTTTACTTGTTAATTTACCTTTTACTCTTTCGAAATCGTCTGTACAAGTTATCAAAGTTGTTTTAGCGAATTTCCCCTATAGGGAAGAAGCTATTACCGTAGTCGACATGGTAAGACCTAGGCCCGGGACCATGATAATATTTTGTTTTGAGTTCCCCAGACCCCAAAAACACCATTCGTTCGAAACTGTATATGTATATATATATATATGTGTCCGTGGGTGCGATAACTCACGTAAAATGGTCCGATTTTGACGAAATTTGGTATAAACGTGTAAAGCATTATTTATGACTTTAAGTTCGAAAATCAGACGGATCGACTTATCCGAAGTGGTATTTTGGGGGGGTTGTGTACACCAAAAATGGGTTTTTTGAAGGTTTTACATGTTATATTTTAAAAAGTCAAATTTTATTTTCACCATTGCATTCAGCTTAAAATAACACACAATTAGGTGTTTTGATCATTTCTCTACGTCAATAGGTTTCAGAGAAATTGAAAGTGCTAAACACAGTACGTCGTCCAATGCTTGGTATGCGGCTTTATTTTGTATTAAGACATGTATTTTGCATTGGAAATTCACTGAGTACGCAGTTTTTCTGCGACGGCGGTATTTTAAAATTACATAATACTTCATTTTATATTAAATGTACGAAACCAATTGGGAAAAACATAAGACATTGAATTAAATCTTAAACTTTTAAATATAAGGAATCACTGAAATTGTGTATAACAAAGTATTAATAACAATATTTATTAAAATATTTAAAAAAATTTAATCAGTCATGATTTTTAAGTGTTGTTGTATAAGTATATATCATAAATATTTCAATACGAATGTTATTTAATCACGTAAATAGACAATCGCTAGGACTCTTTCGTCACCAGCTAGCTGCCACAAGTTTGCATCCGTGGTGTTCGTGTGTTTGTAGCCACACGATAAGACGTGCAATGTTTCCTCGTTATTCAAATTCCTCCCGGACAAGGAATGCATTATCCGTCGCAGCGTAACAAAAATTTAAATAAGTTAACCTGTTTATTTATTGTAAGCTTGAATATTATCAGCTTTTTAGTTTAAATGCATAATTTCAGAAGCGTTTCCCAAAGAATAAATCGGGAGACAAGATGTCTCCAGTTAAATTAGTCACCAGTTCTACAGGTTTTAGAGGTTTTAAATTTAAACATAAATTTCGAGAAGCAGTAACCACAAAGTCACTCACATTAAACCTTATATTAGTATGTTTCATATTTGTTTAACAATTTTGTAAACAGATTATTTTATATTAAAGTTATAAAACTGTGTAAAAAATTAAATAATTTAAAAGTAACATTTTATTTACCGAAATCGTGATTGTTACAACTTACACAAACGTATTTCGAACAAGCTTATTTAGTTATTTGTTTTTCTATATACTTAAAAAAATGTGTTTATTAAAAAGTAAAAGTGCACACTCAAATTTGTCCCCTCTTTCAAATTGAATAATTGTAACAAAGCGTCTGTCTCGTGGCAATTAGATTACGCATCGTCGTCGGGTGTCAAGGCGTAAATTTCATAACACCGTCTTCCTGGATGAAATTAATTCTCGCTTTCGTTGTGCGACACGCGGCGCGGCGGAGGTGAGCAGTGACTGAGAAAATATTAAAATGTTGATTATTTTGAAATTACTGCACGCTTCAGTAGCTAGCAGAATATTTTGATTACTTTTACGTTCTAAAAGATACAGTAAAAATACTTTAATTTATTCATGTTAAATATCTAATACTTTTTCTAAATTTATATGATTCAACACTACTTATGTAATTAGTTAGTAATTTAGCTATCAGTTATAGTTAACTATGCTTAATAAAACAAAACTTACACAATCCTAACAACTTAAACACCTTTGGATAAGACTAAAATAACTGAGCAATATGAGTTACACTGTGTATTACTGTGGATACCTCCTCTTAAAATAAAGTCCAAGTGATGGTAAAACCATAAAACAATCTTTTTACAAGTAGTGAATATTTGTCCTTAGCAACTCCAAGTATAACTTAGAAGTTACCCGATGATGTTTAAACTCTTACAATTCATCTGAAAGTTGATACTTTGAGGTTCAGTTGCTAGGATGAAGAGCTAAGTAATCAGGTTTTGTTCGTTTACCGTCTGCGTAAGCATTTGCATTCCAAACGAAGGTTGTCAATACTAACCCAGATTGGAGACATAGCTTTTTTGTTACTTTTATTCCTGCATTTGACTTAGTATTTGATTAAATGCGTTCTCTAAAAGATATTAGGGGTACGTTTTATACAAAAAGAAACAAGATTTACCTACCATTTTAAGTCAACAACTAATTAATAAATGTCAACAGCAATCCCAATAATATAAGCTATTAATACTTTATATATTAATTTGTATTGCTTATCTTAACAAACGGTGATTTTCAAAAAATAAACATTTTGGATGATCAAATAAAAAGGGAAAATGAAACACAAATATTTACTATTAATTCATAACAATCCCGGTTACACCGAAAAAGATTTATAAAGACTAAAAATAAAAAAAACTTGTTTGTGTTGTTCTCTTTGGGAACACCGATGAACGTTCACAACGCATGTTCTTAGTGAATTTCCTATGGAAAGCGAACTATTAGCATTACCCGCAAGGTTAAACTTAAGCCCGGGACCGCCATGGAAGTTCCTACGTGACCCCTTGATCACATTTTGGGGGATCGTTCAAAATTTCATATATGTGTGAGTGTGTGTGTTTGCACTGTAGCGGTCTTTTTTTGTTGTCCGATTTACTTCAAATTTGGTACGGACGTTCCTTTCTATTATCAGTTGGACAATTTCGTTGGGAAAAACAATCAACAAATTCTAAAACCAATTTTTGGGGATTAATCTTTCAAATTTCGGGTTTTTGGGCCCAAAACGAGCCAGAAAAACACCGGACGTCCAATAAATGAATATAAAAATTTGGCAATTAGTGAGGCGAAACTTTTAAGCTCTCTCTCGTCATTCTAGCATAAATAATTACCAAATCATTAAAGAAAATGTGTATCGACCTAACACAGTACGTTGTCTTATGGGGATTTTACATTTGAAAAGCCTGTTATTCATTTGTTGGTGTAATTTTATCATTCCCAGCAACCTCACGCCTACTTTCAAGCCCGAATGGACCTTCTCCTATCCTTATAATGCGGAAAATTGTATTCCCAGCATTGCAGGTAAATGAAATCAGGAGCATCAGAACAGCCAAAAAATCAATGATTTCAGATTTCAATAAAATTGGAATAAATGTATGTTTGGACTGACTTTGAGTTTTACAAGTTTTTTAAGTGAAAATTCACTTCCCTCACGTCAGCGTGCTGCCTGCGAACTCGTTTTTGTATTATCTGAGAAAATAAAATCATAGTCTGCCATAGATAACCTTTGAACATATTAAGGTCAGTGGGGCGAAACACTTTAAGAAATATTTACATTTTCTGAATTGTCACGCATGTAGGAACTGTAATTAACATTGGTATGCTGCATGATAAGTTTTTGCCAGGATAACTCCTTCAATTTTGGCAGGGCAAATTTACTATTTATATTACAATTAAAAATTAGCATATAAGTAAAGATACTAAAAACATCGTAAGAAATTAGGTACAAAAATATATTTCTCTCTTATAACAGGTGTCTGATTATATCGTACGGCCTTGAAGGCTGATACTCGGAACATGCATGTAGCGAGGTCTGGAGTTTTTGCCTTATCTTTCCTTAAATATGGCCATAAATTACAAAAACATACTTAAAAAATTAAAATGAAGAAATGATCATCTTGAAATATTTATAATGCGATTTAAACATCTGGATTGTTAACATATTAACAAGGGTTTATATTTCATTTTGATTCATTTTTCTCAGCATATAACAGTAAATGTAATATGTAAATACACAAAAATAAATTACTAGGAACTATAGCACTACATTTGGTATAATTGTGTTTGATCTCATCATTTCCGCACTGAGTAATTTAAAATACAATTCATTCTAAATATTGTTCATTTTGAAATATTTTATTAATCAAATAAACTTATATTGTTTAAACGATTAGTAAGAAGGTCGTTCTCATGAAGATTAATGTATTTTACAATAAAAAGCTTATAGCCTTGAGTAGATACGAAGACATAAAATACTCAATCCCTCTAGACTAATTGTATCCTCTATGGCATCGTTGGTTGTTTATCATCCAATCCGTTGTAAAAAGCTTGTCTGAAAGGAAAATGTAATTTCTAAATATCTACATATTAACTTTGAATATATCTGTGTTTTTGAGTGTGCTTTAATATGGACAAACAAAACTCACAATATTGTGCAGTAGTTTCGTTATATCTTAAATGAATTACTTTAAAACAGTTCACTTAGATTTTTAGTTATTTTATTGAAGATTTTATTAACTGTTTGTAGATTTATTGTGTGTAAACTTTACAGATAAGCTCATACAGGACTCCATTGTTTCTTAAAATTTACTAAATTATATTTATAGATACTAGGAACTATTTTTTATGAATGCAGGGTAAAGTCAAATTTAAATTATATTAACTACTGGCAGCAACATAAAAATACACATAGAATAATTATTCATTTTAATATATTCATTCCTAAAATATTATTTCACCACCAACCTTTTTTAGGACAGATATCACCACGCTTTTAACTAAAATTTTTTAAATGTGTATTTGTGTAAATGTGTGTGTTTTGTTTAAGTAGTTAATTGTACTAAAAACAATCCTAATATAATTTTGTATAATTATTTTTAATCTCAACGACATAATTATCTTCTATAAAAGTATAACGTTTGTAAGTTAGTGAGTGGTTAGCAATACAATATATCATTTTATTAGTGAATTTCCTATGGAAAATGAACTATTAGCATGACCCGCACGGTGAAACTTAAGCCCGGGACCACCACAGAAGTTCCTAACGTGACCCCCAGAACACGTTTTGGGGGGTCGTTAAAAAATATATATATGTGTATGTACTCTAGCATTTCTTGTCCCATTTATTGTCCGATTAACATAAAATTTGGTAGGGACGTTCCTTTCTATAATCAGTTGGACAAATTCTTGGAAAAAACAATGGAAAACTGTAAAACCCTTTTTTGGGGATTATTCTTTCAAATTTTGAGTTGTTGGGCCCAAAAATGGTCAGAAAAGCCCCGGACGTACAATAAATGAATTATTGAGGCGAAAGCTTGAAGCCCTCTCTCGTCATTCTAGCATAAATATTTACCGAGTTATTAAAGAAAATGTATACCGGCTAAACACTGTACATTGTCTTATGGGGTTTTTACATTAGAAAAGCATGTTATTAATTTGTTGGTGTATTTGTTTCATCCCCAGTACCCTCGCGCCTATTTTTAAGCCTGCTTTTTACCTTCTCCTAAACTTATAATGCGCAAAATTGTATTCCTAACAGGACAAATTGTATTGCAGGTAAATTAAACCAGGAGTATCAGAACAGCCAAAAAATAAATGATTTCAGAATTTAATAAAATTGGCATAAATGTCTGCTTTTACACTGGGTTTGAGTTTTAAAAGTTTTGTATGTGAAAATTCAATTCCCTCACATCAGCGTGCTGCGTGTGAACTTGTTATTTATAATGCACGAACTTAGAACTTCATTGGGACTGTTTTTTAAGATTACAAAACAAACCACTTATCTTGTAGTAATTCATTATATATCAGGTCTTCATGGTTTGATCCAAAGTTATTTCTATCAAAATAAATCAAAATATCAAATACCGAACATAGTAAAAGTTTAACCACGATGCTCAATTTGTGTTTTTTAACGTAACTTCAAGCATTAAACAGGGGTTAATTTGGTTCGTTTCCTTTGAAGAACTTTTCTAATCTAACTTACACAATACGGCATTGTTGTTTCTTTTCTTGCAAACGAATCTTCTCAAACATTTTATTGTTTAGTGGCATGATGAACCTAAAATATAACCTTTTTAACAGCATTGTTTTATTTCATGATGCTCATTACGTAAATAAACTAACGAATTGGTTATAAAAACAATTAAACAGTGTTTTATTTTCATAGTATGGAACAATTCGTACATTTATGCATCACCTATAAAAGCGCAATTTAAAACATCTGTAAATGGTTTTAGCTTTACAATTTTATATTGACAATTCCTTAAAATAAGAATAAAAAATGACTAGAAATAGTTGTGACTTAATAATAAAATCTCCTTTTTCAATAAAAGACTTTAAAAAAGATAACATTCATTTTCAAAACATGCAAACGTTTTAATGGTTATACATCTAATTATTTGGATCAATACTGGTGGATACATTTTAGAGTAGCTAATTGAAGCTGTTTAACTCTGATTGATACTGGTTTAAAAGTGCTTAAATGGAACTGTTCATTTAAAACGATACAGGAAGATACAGTTTAGTAAAGCTGTTTAATCCCGGTGGTTACTGGTAGGCGTAGTTTAGAGTGGTTAAGTAATGTGGTTTGATTTGACCATAGACTGATTGCTTTGTTGTCTGTGTTAAGTTAAATAACTTAACGTTGTATGCAGGAATCGCTACTGCATTTTTAAACAGTGTTAACTTCTATTCAGAACGTTAGTTTGGTTTTTCTGAGGATAAAGCAGTAAAACTGCTCTTGTTGTTTATCTTTGTCCCCTTAAGTAGTAGTCAGCTTGTTGTCAATACAGTACTGGTCTACCTATTCTCTTTGCCCACCAAAAATGCACCCGAGGAATGGTGGATGTGAGCCTGCAGGTCATTAGAATGATTAAAACGGCAAATTTAACTAATTCATTTGATATAGTCAATTTCCCACATAGAAACATCCCTTCTAAGACAAGGACCCTGCATATTTCACAAACGTACAAACGTACCATAAGCAATTAGTTGGGGTTTGACCTTGCCAATTCTGAATATCTTATAAGCTCATAATACCTGGGACCAAATACTACTGACTGAATTAAATTTAAGAATATAAATGTATGACAATGTAGACCTCTTACGTTTTTATATATTTTCTGTGATGGATAAAAACATTTAAAAAAGCCGATTAAATATATATCTCTACTTGCATGGCGGGCTTGATACTAGAGTAGATATATTTTAAATTGCCTAAGAAATACTGCAAAGAGTGAGTCTTATTAGGAGAAAATACGAATGTGTTGTCTACGTAGCAAAGGTTAGTTGGGGTTAGCAAGAATATATTGACATTTAATATTACATACAACAACCAAAGTAGATGTTTTTCTTTAGATTCTGTGGCGAGTTGAAAGGATGTTGTTGTTACAAAGATCATGGTTTTCCCCTGTTGCAAGATGGCACTTTCTATTGATTTAGAATGATTAAATGAGGTGTTTTAAAGGGATATGATTCTCTTATACCGTACTGTATATGAATTTAAAGACAAATGTACGGAACTTAATTTAAGCTAAATACAATTTATACTATTTTACCAGCATTAACTGTTTTGATATATTTTAATGGAATATCATATTCATACTACCCGTATTAAAAGATATATTATCAAACAAATTTATTTTGTAGTTATAATAGACATCACCTGATTGATTCATGTTGCCAGATATATGCTGTAGTTCACTCGATAAACAAGGTAGGAGTTGATGGAAGACCAAAAAAATTTATTGATGAGCATAGCGTTTCAGGCCTTCCTTATACATTTTGATTACACATGATACAAATTTAACTATAAAATTAATTCAAACTATCACCCTTAGTTCAAAGGGTGACTATGTTTCTTCATAAATGTCACACCAGGTAACTCTCCAAGACTTTTAATTGGATTTGAATCACTTTTACCTCCCAGACAGGGAAAAGTAAAGGAATAATTATAATTTTACGTCGTATTCTCTAAAATAAGGTCATAGGTATTTTAGTAAAATAAAAAGGAGAAGTCTGATGAGGATATTAGATTACTAGACATGAGAAGGTGTCAGAGGTGAAATTTAATATTTACCTCAACTTTATAATCCACGTCCTGTGGAGAGAGTGTCATTGCAAATTGTACTACAATGTCTTGAGAAAGGAAACTTTTTAAATCCGAAATTTGAATCTCGTCAATTAACATATTTTGTTGTAGTAACATTTCTAAAAATATTGGATTAGAAAAGTAAAGTTGATAAAATACATAAATAATATTAAATTGTTTACATGTAAGGAATGCAATTTTTTTATTGTTTATTTAAAAAGGAAAAAATCCACTTCTGGGGTACAAACCCCCTCAAAATCCTCTTATAATAGTGCGATCTGTCTGGTTCTCGAACTCAAAAAAATTGATGCTGCCTTAATAGTTTATTCCAAATTTCATCATGATCGGACCATTTTACGAAAGTTATCATACCTACGGGCACACACACACACACACACACATATATATACTTATATATATGTATATGAATTCAAACGAAATGTGTTTTTGGCATCTGGGGACCTCAATATGAAAAGTTATCATGATCCTGGGCTTACCATGGCTTACGATAATAGATACTTCTCTACTAAAACAAGAATATAAAGGTTTTTAGTTGTCTCTAAAACGATGTTCACAAACGTACACACTTAAAACGGGTGTTTTACTACATATGGGTTTTGGGTTTATGGGTTTTACTACGTATGGTTTTGTTACATATCGGTGCATGCTATAAAGCTTTCAGAGATAAGTGGTAGACAGTTCATATCTCCAGGGAAGCGCCGTAACTGTGTTAGATTATGGCGTTTGAGATACACAACCGCTGGACATCTAAACTTATATTACTGCGTGGGCGTGGAACAATGTAATATTTAGTGCCATTTCAAGCCTAAGTCCTGGACATTTTTGTTTTACCTACAAACCTACACGTTACTTTAGCATTTATAATGTTTTATTGGGAAAGATGAAGGAATGTGCCCATAATTAAATTATGATTGGAGAGGAGTCATTGAAGCAAAATATCTAAGGTGAAAATATGATCTGTACGATAGTCTCAATATCAGGAAACAGTTCGTTCATTATCAACGTATTAATCTACGAATATAACATGATTTCCATATGTGCTTAGTGTTTGATCGGTATAAAATATTTGAACATATTTAAAAGTAGGTGTTCGTCACATAATAAATCATTGGAATTATACTTTAAATCCCCACTCAAAAGTATTACAATTTTTGTCCCTATATTACGTGATAATTTTAACTGTTTTTACGACATAAAACACGCTTAGCATCTAATCTATTATAGTTTTTATTGTTGTTTTTATATTTTTTAAGGGTGCCCCGTTTCCACTGTACCTCAAAAAACTTTTCCGGTTATTTGTTATAACTCGTTTTTAATTTGTACAGTAGTGTAATAACGTAGTTTGATACAAAATGTGAAATTGCACCACAGAAATAAACAATACTCCATTATTTTCCATATCCATGAGATACTAAAAGAAACGTTATGCAGGTAGCCATCTGCAGGTGTAGCCACCCGTACCCTTTCATTACTTGACAGTAACTCAAAGAAAGATTTGTATCCGGGTCATTACTCTTTTCCTCTTCGTAGTCCAGCATTCATTAACATTTATATAGATTAAGACAAAATAAGTTAAACACCAACTTAACAAGCATTAATAGTTTTACATAGGTAAAGGATGTTTGCTTATAATAGTCATACTTGAAAGCAAAATAAAAAAGTCCGTCAACAGATCGGTTATAAATATGACTGTTGTTAAAGATGTAACGGTTCGTTTTAGATGACTAAAAACACGAGCTATAACTTTTACAACACCATTATCCATCAGGGTTTTCTACGCTCTGAGTCGTAACTTGTACTTGTTGTGATTACTTTATATCACTTTATGTTTTGTATTTTTTTAAATTTACCTAAGGGTTATATTTTATTACGGTTATATTTTTAACGACAATGATTTAAAACTCAATCTCCCATAAACAAAATGAATTTTTCAACACATAAACTAAAGAAATTTAAATCTATAAATGTTTGTCATTTTATGATTGTTTTTTAAACAATTTTCTTAATTACACCATGTAATCGAAACTCACACTTGAACGAATATTTTGTATAAGGTTAATTTGCATATGTAGCGGGTTAATCTGAGTAGTAATACAATAAAAAAAATAAAAATACCCCCGTCGCAGCAACCCTGCATACTCAGCGAATTTCCAATGCATAATATATGACTTAATACCACATAAAGCCGCATACCAAGTTTCATAAAAATATATTCACAAATAAGTGATATATACAATTTTAATTATTCTCCATAATAATAACATTGGGGATGAGTACATAGGTTTGCTGAAACAAGGAACATAAACAATTGGTTTCTATGAAAATATCAATATAACTCAACTAGGTGAAGCTACATACCTAGTTTCATCAATATTAATTTATAAATAAGCGATATATTCCATTTTGATTAATCTCCATAAGAATAACATGGGGGATGAGTACGCAGGTTTGCTACAACAAGGAACGAAAAAATGGGAGTTTAGGCAAATATCAATATAACTCAACTAGGTGAAGTCATATAACAGGTTTTATTAATTTATGTTCATAATTAAGTGAGACATAGTATTTTAATTTTTCTCCATAAGAATAACATGGGGGCTGAGTACGCAGGTTTGCTGCTACGGGAACCTTTAGCAAAAAATTATTTTTTTGAGCAAATAACAATAGACCACAACCAGATAAAGCCGTATACAAAGTTTCGTCAGTATACGTTCATAACGAAGCGAGATATAATTTTGTTTTTATTCTCCATAAGAATAACATTAGACAACGTACTGTGTTTAGCACTTTCAATATCTCGGTAACCGATTGACGTAGAGGAATGATAAAAATACCAAATTGTGTGTTTTTTAAAGCTGAATCCAATGGCAAAAACTAAAATTTGACTATTTCAAAAATTATATGTAAAAAGCACAAAAAAACCATTTTTGGGGTACAAAACCCCCCCAAAATACCCCTTAAGGTAGAGCGATATGGCTTGTTTTCGAACTTAAAGTCATAAATGCTGCTTTACACGTTTATACCAAATTTAATCAAAATCGAACCTTTTTTACGAGAGTTATCGCACCCACGGACACACACACACACACACACACACACACACACACACACACACATATATACAGTTTCGAACGAATGGTGTTTTTTGGGGTCTGGGGACCTCAAAACGAAAAGTTATCATGGTCCCGGGCCTAGGTCTTACCATTCCGACTACGGTAATAGCTTCTTCCCTATAGGGGAAATTCGCTAACATAACGATAACCGTAATATAATCGTTAGTAAGAAGCAATACTATACACATTTGACAAAACGTTTCTTTTTGTATAGACAGCTGGATTTTAGCTGGCGGTCGGATTATGAACACAATTCCTTTAATAGTAATACTGTAAGTTATTCAGTTTACCACTATAGAGGGTACAGAATAACTTACTATTGTTTTGGAAAGGATTAGGAGACTGAGTTGCCTTCTCCAATGAATAACAATCACCAATTACCTAGTAGGGATTGTATTTATTGCCATTACGTTGCAGGAGCCATAATTAAGACGAAGGACTCCAAAACCACGGCAGTGGCTCTGTCGTTGGTTCGTATCCCAGTCATTACAAAGCAGTTCTATTATTACTGTAAAACTCGTAGTGTAACAGCTCAAGATCATCAGTGGAACCTACATGAATGGGCATATAAGGCAAAAAGAGGCTGCCATCCTCCTCCAAAAAATAATTAAATGACTGCGGCAATGGGAAACAACTCTTGGAATGTTTTTATGTCGGTCATCTTGCCCTTTAGTAATATTTCTAAAAACAAAATTAGAAACAAAATATTTATTAGATTTATGATATATTTAGTTATGAAAATAAACACATATTGTACCAATGTTTTATTATTAATGTCTAGAGTCACATGTTTCATATTG
The DNA here is from genome assembly GCA_963675035.1 of Allygus modestus. Taxonomy (NCBI): domain Eukaryota; kingdom Metazoa; phylum Arthropoda; class Insecta; order Hemiptera; family Cicadellidae; genus Allygus; species Allygus modestus. The sequence goes on along the minus strand of OY776115.1, from coordinate 101,579,020 downwards.
ATACAATTAAACAGGAAAAATTAAAACTACATCTCACAATACTAAAAAAATATATACTTGTATACTGTACTAACATACTAGACTGTAAAAGAATCTAGGCGATCCAATTCAACCAGTTACACCGGTCATAATCAGTTTCTTATATTGGGCTAGATGATAACCGGTGAATCTGGATGAAGTCAATTGCATTGAACCATCTTATACATTTACCGTCTTGCATGTACGTACAGTATAAGTTTAAATATAATTAGTGGTGCTCTTGAAACAGGAATATCTGGAACATATATTGATATAGGCAGTCTTTAATCTTTAGGGATGATAGTACCGTAAATATAATTTTAATTATTCAGAGAAAGACTTCTTTCGGTCCACAACGGGTCACACCAGTTATAGTTTAAGATGATTAGGTTTCATGTTTGACAATAGGAATTCAGTAAACTGATACTTGAAATATTGTTTAATAAACTACAACTATTTAAGTGTGGGGGAAAGTATAAACACGTCTTAAAATTACGTCTAAAACCACAATTAAAAGTGGAGGTTTTATATTTGAATGTTTTTAATAGACCACTTCGTGGAAAGCTATAGCCAGACAATTAAACTCACAGTTCAAATTTTTTACGAACGCTAAAAATTAGGTTTGATATACAATATAATGTTTCCAGTATGTATTGTATCTGAGATATCAGTGAACCAGAAATATACTTAATGAGCACCCTGCATGTCCAATGACTTGAAAAATAGGTTTATTTTATAGTCATATTATATTACACCACATTATTTATTTTGTATTGTAAGTTTGAAGGGATTACACTCGGTTTAGTAGGTACTTATTTAAGAACCAAAATCACCTAAAGAATAGTTAATTTTATCAAATATATCTAGCATTAGTTTTCCCTAGAAAGCCAAATTTTTATAAAAAGGGAAATCTCTTTATTGCTTTATTGGGAGGAAGCGATATTTATCCACCACAACATCAGCGTTATTCTGTATTGGGCGATAATAGGCTTTGCTGAGCTTTGCATGAATTACTCCCGTGAAAGCCTCAGATTTACGACCCCGTTGTAGCTCCCACCCTCCGACCAGACGACACAGATAGGGGTTGAGCGCCTCTCTTAGCTTGGACTCATAAATGTGCATAGTTTAAAAGTGTATCAAAACTGGATTGTTTAGCCAGTTAGATAATTTTTTATTATAAGAGTGTGAAAGCTTTAAACAAAACTGAAATATTTATACAAATTTGTAATCATTTATTAATTTTAATTTATTCATTTAAAAATTTTCATTTTTATAACATTTAACGTTTTGTAGAGTATATAAAAAACGTGTTACAAAAATCTCCCGTGTTGTGCTTGACAACGTTTGGCTGAGTACTCAGATTTGTTGCAATAGGAACCAGTTCAAAATGGGGTTTTATGAAAATATCAATAGACCTTAACTAGATTATGCCGCATACCAAGTTTGATCATTAATAATTCATAAATAAGCGAGATATAACATTTGACTTACTCTCCATAAGATTAATAGTAGACAACGTACTGTGTTTAGCACATTTAATTCACCAGCAGTCTATTAACGAAGAGCAATTTTTAAGATTAATTCAATGGCGTAAGTTGAAACTTAGTTAACAGAATAATGATATGCAAGTATTCAAAAACGGCGATGCGATTTGTTTGGTTTTCGAACTAGTTACAATAAATGCTACTTTTCTCTGCTTTCCCAAATCATCTCTTTCTCTCGCCTCTATCTCTCTGACACTTATGTTTGATTTCATTCAGATCGGTTTATTATTAAAGATGTTATAGTGATAACGGACACATACACATATGCAAATCCTTATCTATACAATCTAAACACCACGTTCTGATCCATCCCGGAATCTCAGGTTTAAAATTATTTAAATCAAATCACAGTTGGCTAGATTATAAAGGAACTGAAAAGGTAGCAAAAAAATACCCTGATAAAATTCAATTTATCTGAAGATTGATATCACTAAAACTAACAGATCCGGTTATTTGTTCACGTCCGAGAAGTGCAGTGTACCGATTACAAGACAATGTAAAACTAAATACGGTTTCAAGATTTATCGTCTTTAAGGCCAGCTTACACGAACGTTAATCTGAGCTTAAAAGTAATGCTTGGAATACGACAAACAATGCCACTTTCTCTGCACTTTACATCTCAAAATAGCTGAACAATGTCATGATTACAGTGAGACAGTACAAAAACCCTAAACCCCACACAATGATGGTCTAAGGTAATTAAGTGACAACGCCAGGTAATGCTGCTAAGATTCTACTAAACTCAGGACTGATGTTGCTACAGACAATAAAACTGAAGCTATATATTTATAAATATTGCTAAAAGTGTAATATTGACCGAATCTATAAATATACTCTAGTACAAGTATAATGCTATATCAATACTCATCAACATAAAGGTTTGTTAAAAAACAAAAGGGTGCTGTGTATGAACATAGTTACTTTAATTGAAAAACCCTGATTTTGAGTGGAGAGAATTTTGGCTAAAATTGTTTAGTCACAAACCACTGCTTATGATATTTTATACTAAGGCTAAATGCAAGGTGAGCTTAATAGCACCTTATAAAATTACTCTTACCAATTATAAAATCGTGTCGTCAAAACAATATGTATATAAATGTTGAAATAGTAATGGCTCGTATGGGTTATTGCCCCTAACCTTTTGTTAATATTACTTGTTAATATCGTGAACAAAGCAGACGCCTAAGTCACTTGTAATCAAGCTAATGTTTAAAGTACTAATGTCCTTCATATGGGAGGAGTTAGCCATAATTTCTGGCTTACATTAAATTATATATATAAGAAGAGTCGTTTGAACCAATACCAATAAGAGTCATGTCCCTTTATCATGCAATTTACCATCCGTCCACAATATCTCTTGCGAATTACAGTGTGTGTTTACAACAATTTATATACCAAGTTTACAATTTGAAACCGATGTACCAAATTGAACGTATTCCCGTTTTGATTTATATTCTCTTGTAATTAATCTTGAAATAAAAATCGTACAACATTTGGTGGACTTAAAAGTGTTACTAATGAACCTCTATTAATGTCGCAGTAATTTGTTTTAGTTTTCTATTGATCTTACATAAAGTTAAATCTAGAAAAAATAGCAGATTATGCATATATTATTGTCTTTTTTTATTAAATTAAAATATAGGAATATTGTTTTTTAAGTATTGTTGAAGTAATACAATTATTTAAAAAATAATAACTAGGGCATTATGATGACTGGTTTAATTGATGATCCACACAACAGGTGATTGGTGGTAAACTGCGTTATTATTCTCAAAGGGCTGTCTTGTAATGATGGAACCTTTGTTTCATAGGGTAAAATACCACTTAATATGACGTATTGGCTTTTAAACCCAGATGCCGCAGTTGTAACGGCAGTTCATGAAGCCGGGATTATTGTTGAGAGATTGGATGTCAAGGGACTATTGATGGCCACAAGCTGCATCCTGCATGATTACTTGTGTCCCATGGATTGCACAGAATATATCGATTAAAATTAAAGCGTTTGATGAAAGTAGATAAAATCATAAATATTCTTTCCTGATAACAGTTCTAGCTTTTTTAATGTAACAAAACTACAATTAACACATCTAAACTTAGAAAGACGTTATAAAGAAGTAAATAAGATCACACTTATTGCGTTTTCGACTTCGATACCTTAAAAATACAGTATTGATGATTTGAGTTTATTTTTATCATCAAATAAAAAGTATATGTAAGACTATTTTCAATTGATATTTTTGAGTTCCAGTTACTTAACAATATTACATACAACCTTTCTTAACTGAATAAACTGACCGTTTTCCTGGCAAAAGCAATAATTGTTTCTGACAATATTTTATGATTGGTAGTTTGTCTGCATACACTTCACTTTAAAGGATAATTAAATACTCACGATAGATACTACCTAAACCACCAAACTATTGAATTGCAACTACCATCTATATTGTGGTTGTTGTTTTGTTATGACTGTTGTGTAATTTCGTGACTACAGCAAGAGTTGCAACAAATAGCATATATTGATGGAAGTATTATCCGGTATACGGTAGTATGATAGTGTTTAAGGTAGTAGTAGATGAGAGTATAAAAGGTAGGAAAAGTAACATTTATCCTAAAATGGAGAACCTATTCATGCTAATAATTATATTTTTTGGGCAGAGGAAGGCGATTTCATTTGACAATTAGCTTCAAAGAGACTAAATAACATGTTTTTTTGTAATTTCTTTAAAAGAAAAGAAAAGTGGTAAAAGGTGAATTACAAGAAAGTTAAGTGTATTACATAAAAAAGTAGGCACAGTGTGATTAATGAAGGTGTTTTCATTGTGTAAATAATTGATTTAATAATGAACAAATCCTATTTTTTTTTTAAATAAACCTTCCAATAAATAATGCTTATCGTTATTACCCAAACCACAATTGAAACTAACGCACCTACAATTTACACCCCAGTTAGATTAGCATACAGTTACATCTCTTTGATTTCGTAATCTTTAATCTTTTTTCTTTCCTGACGATAAACAATTTAAAATAAGTCTTCATACTCGTAAATTCTCATATTACTTATTACGACACTCAGTTTTAACCGTTAATAAATAATCGAATTTGCTATTCCTTCTGATTTTATTAGTTCTTGAGAAAAGAGGGTCATTCCTACATGGCAGTGACATGCTGTCGTCCTTTGTAGTCTCTTGTATTGTAAATTCCCTTAGACTTATAGGGCCTCATTTCCATATTTTAACAGCATTTACATATTCATGTTTGCCTTCTGTTTCAGTAGATAAAGGTATCTGCTGTTCCTAGTTATGCATAGCTAAATTAATCACTATTAATCACTATTTCAGTATTTTTCTATTAATTAATGTAATTACTTTTAATCGTTTAATATTTATTTACATTCCATCACAATGTTTATCATGAATAATGTCAAAATTACCAAGCCAATTGCATCGTCACCTAATAGTACTCCATTCCGACCCTCATACCTGTAAAAGATTATTAAAATATAGTATGTAGGATAATAATAAAAAATAAATATATTTTCGGATTTTTTCTGCACGAAGACTTAAATAACTTAAAAGCCCTGTTATTTTGATACAGCATTTGTATCTATATAATTTAAAGCTTAAAATATTTTTCATGTATTTGTTGTAGTCAAGATTTTCCCGCAATCATTGTTTTTTTATAAGGGTAAAGGTTATTGTTTTTTTACCATTAAATTTAACAGGTGACGCTATCCTATCCGTTATTGTAACTTTAAAGACATCCATTCGTATAAATATATTTGTTATGACAAAAACTGATTTTAATCTTACTTATTTATTATATTATTATGCCATATCTAACTAATTGCTTATATAATGGTTCAGGTTCTACTATCGTGGAATTGAATTTGGAATAAAGCATTATACAAATACAGTAATTACAGTTTTACAAGCGAAAATGTATTAATAATAAAGGTCTTAGACATTTGCAGTCTAAAACAGTATTTTACTCCCCTTCACTCAACATAAGTGATGAAAGTTATATAGGAAAACCGGGAAAAGAAACACAATGGCCTATTGAATAAGTTTGATTGGAGAGCCTAAACAAAGAAATACTACCTAAAAACTTCTCCACTTAGAAGTATTGTATTTTTTAAAATGCAACTCCTTATTTTTGAGATGGTTGGAATACAGATAATAACTGAATTGTAATTCCATTGTTTCTCTTCGTCTAGTGACCACTGAAATATCGCATCCGTTGTATCAATTCCATTAATCTTCTCCCTAATTCCGTACGATAGTAATATATTTTGTAAGTATGTAAGCACAAATTATTGCGATCGAATAAAATCTATAATATAAGCAATTGTTATAAATATCTTAATATATATTTGCGTAAATTAATAATGATTTATTTATTAGCATGATACGTGTTGTTACAACTAAGCAGGATAAATAAAATAGTCTTACAACACTATAAGCATATTTAAACTTATACTGTACTTACATACAAGACGGTAAAATATACACAAAAGTTGGTACAAGGTGATGGATTCCAACCAGTTACACCGGTCATCATCAGGCCCAATCAGAGAAATCATACACCGGGGTTTCTCTGATTGGGCCTGATGATGACCGGTGTAACTGTTTGAAATCGATCGCCTTGTACCATATTTTGTGTATATTTTACCGTCTTATATGTAAGTGCAGTATAAGTGTAAATATACTTATAGTTTTGTAAGACGTATTTCATTTATCTGCTTGATAAATAATGAGAAAAAAAATTCTTAATAATTGCCTTTTCGCAGATATGAAGGAAGCTGAAACTTGGAGCATTGAAAAAAGATTGGTTCGATTTTTAGCATCGTATTACCTTAAAGTAGAAAAATGGTTTGAACAATTTTAGCTGTAACTATTTATAATACAATTTAAGCTTCAGCTTTGTTTACGTGTTAAGATTTGTTTATACTTGCATTTTGATCTATTTTCTTTAGATTGTAATTAGAATATCCACAAAAAAGCAAAAATTGCAATAACTTTGTTGAGTTGTTACCTAGTTATATAAATAGTACAAAGGTATACCAAATTTTACGAGGCAGTTTTGTAGCTAAGTAATAAATCAGTTACGCAACCGTAGGTACAGTAATTAAAAGATATATTACTAAAAAAAATTTACAGACACATATTCCCTAGCACTTTGCACTTTTTAGTTCTAGAAGTACTCTGAGATTATTGGAATATATTCGTGGTCATATTGTATATAATAGAAATGCACTTTTATTCGAAACGCAATTGTATTTCCTCTACGAAGAAAATAAAGTCAATTAAATTAACTACTATAATATTCAACAAGAAAGTGAACCCAGTTAATATGCAATAATACAAATGTTTATATTCTTTTAAAACATTACACAGCATATGTCATACACTTTATATTTAATATATTAAATAGTTAAACAAATGCAGAGTTAAAATATAATAACTGGAAATAGTATGTTCATTAATACTGTAAAATTTAAATCGATAAATGTTGTAATAATATTATTATTATTATTTTAGTTTCACAAATTATAATCATCCCTTTTTAAAAACCTCTCTAATTAAGGTTCAGAGCTAGAATATTCCCAGTAAAATAATCCATTCCAATGACAATATTGCCGTGGAACTTTGATGGAGACGTGTCTTCACTGCAGGACGGCTTCAGAAAGTGATTACTGATGCGATCGGAGAGGTGAAGAAGAAACTTTAAGACTAGAGGGTTACTCGTTATCTTTACAAAGTACTGACTAATACTATTGAACTGCGACGAGTATAAAAAATAGTATCCTGATATACACTTGCTTATGCGATCCTCAGGGGCAAGGTGGATGATAGCAGCTAAGCTGAAAGGCCAATATTTGATGATAGACAAGGCATGCCGGGAGGCAACTCGCCAGGAGCCGAGTTGCTTGTGCGCGGTCACAATCAACACTATAATAGCGGAAAAATAAATCCTCAAATAATAAATATCACTCGAATGTTATTCCGATCAGCTGGTGTGAGGTTTTGACAGTACAGCACGTCTGCTGTTGGCTGTTCTTTGTTGATGGCCCAGCAAACCACTCCCTCAACTGGCAATTTATTTCTCCCTTACTCTAAAGAGTATAAGGTTGTCGAACCTGCCACCCCGGTAATCACTGGAGCCATTCATGTGAAACACGAGGTGGGAGGGGAGGACGATCTACCAAGGGTAAGTTGGACTGGTAAGGTCGCTGCAGATACAAAAACTTGCTTCCGCACCTACCATAAATGGCAGGAAAGCTATGTGTCTTGAAGCGGTTGGTGTCGTGAAACGGTTATCAGTATATAATACAACTCGCTTCGCTCGCTGGGGGCTCCGCCCCCAGACCCCTGTGAGGGGCTTCGCCCCCAGGTCGCTCTTTGGCCACAATTTAATTTAAATTGGTCCAAATTCTCTTTAAGAACTATAAACTCTACAAATATTCCAAGGTTTTTATTATTTTTAGGGATTTAACCTATAAAATATGGTCATATGCCAGTTGGTGAATACTGCTTGGCATGGAGAAGTATTGTATGTTAAATTTTAAATCTACATTTATTACCTAAGTGCTTGGAAAGAAAATTGAAACCGTACCCTGGATTTTGTGATATAGCCTTTGAAGGACGTCGCCTAAACCTTATAAGGGGGAAAAAACAAAGTTAACAACCTAAATTGCTATGTATTTGGTCAACAATAAGCGTTCTGCAACAAATATAACATTATTTATAAGGGGTTTTATCCTTGCTGGAGCGCTACATAAAAAATACACCTAAAAACACAAATAAATTTACAAAAGTTCAGTATTTTTTTCTTTCGGGTGTTTAAGTGATATAATCTGGGCGTATGACTGGTTCTAAATACTAATTAATTGTAATATAGGAATACTATGTGCCAAATACTAGGCCTCTAAGTTCTGTATTAGAACGGCAAACCATTGAAAACCACGTTAAAATCTTGAAATTTAACAAATATACTGTAGCACTATCTAAGGGTTAAGGGGTCGAGATACGGAAAAAGTCATACTAAGAAAATTGTAGATCGCCTAGAATCCGTGGAACGTGGTAAGTCTCCGTTTTTTGATAGGCCAATCTGTTTGGCCGCTAGAACTCAAAGAAAACGACACTTTTTTATTTAATTTTTGGATTTGTCATTATTAAATTTTATTAAGGGAATTTAAACTGACTAAAGTAAAATTTGGAATTTTTTTCTGGGGTTAATAGGTGAAAAACACCACCATGCTAAATATCAATTTCATAGCTCAAGTATAAATGGTGTCACGTGCATGTCAATTAATCTCAATTGGCATAGAACCATCATAGCATTACTACTTATACGAAGAAAATGGTCAAAAATCTTAATATATTTACAGTTTTTGATTTTCCGACAGGTTTAATTAATCAAGACTGGTCAGATTACTGCTATTATGTACTAAGACATATTTTATAGACATACTGCGTGCCCAGTATTAGGCCTTCATCAATTATATTAACATGATAACAAATAAAATACCACCACAAAATCTCGAAAATATGCCGAAATTTGAAAAATCTAGTTGTACCAAAGTACAACTTTTCTTCTGTCAAACAAAATTTACAAAACATATATTTTTTTAATTCCAAGGGTTAAAATCATCACAAACAACTAAAAACCTATGAAATGTGGTAACCATCGATAATGTTTACGTAACGTAAAAAAGCATATAAAAAACCTTTAATCTGTAGTTCATATAATGAAATCTGCAAATATTATAACGTATAATATTATTTGCAAAAATGAGGTCTCTCAGAAAAATATTGAAGTAGAACACAATTTCAGAACCTGAAATATTGAAAATTCTCTAAATTCGGTCAAAACCAATCCTGAAAATCATGCAGAATATGTGTAAATAAAACAAATAAATAGATTAATAACCGGTTAACATTTTAAAAATCGTCATACAACTTGAACAAATTAAATACAGAGTTCCTCAAGGATCTATTTAATAAGGTAAGTATATTAAAAGTACACAAATTTTAAGGCTTAGCTTTTTATAGAGGATTAAATAATACAAATTGGCCATATGCATGCTGCATACTACGTATATGTCATTGTATTCAGATCGGATACGAAATGATGGTATTCCAGGTATATTTTAAGGCTGTATCGTATGCAATTTTTTACGCCGCCAAACACTATGTAAGTGCGAGAAATAATTAAAATTTTTACTTTTAACTGTCCTTATTTGACAACATTTGTGTTGTTAAAGGGGAAAACACTATAATAACATAAAATATGATGTTTGTGCCGAATAAAAGTAATCTGTAGCAAATATAACCTAATTCAAGTGGGGCTTTTCCCACCTATTATGATCAAAAGACCAAAAAATCCACAACAATTTAGACATTTCTTGTGGGTTTTTAATAAATAAAATTGTTCCTATGACTGATGTTGGCCCTGGCATGCAGACGTATTGTGCGTATAGGTATATGCACCCATATATTATTAAGGGCTTGTGAATAATGAAAATAGAATATAATCTACAGTGTGTAAAAAAGTCCGTCCCCCCCTTTAATTATTTGGTTTTTTAAAACAAACAAATCACCTTTGGGGAAAGATAATAACTTAACCCCAAGTATCTTTTGACGTTATCGGAAATTTTGAGTGTCCCCCCAAAATGGGGGATTTTAGGGGCAACTCAAAATCTTCAAATGTAAACCCCTTATGAGTGACCTCTAATTTTAAAGAGCTTTAAAAAATAGGCGAATGGTAGAGATTGGAGGTCTGTAACGTGTTTCTATCCAAAAATGGCAGCTTGTCAAAGTTTTGAATACAACTCATTCTTAAAACCTGGCGTCTGAGACTTTTGGAGTTTTAATTTCACCTTTGGTGACTTAAAACTGAAACGACTCTTGAAGAAATGCAATTAAATGAAAAACTGGTCTCTTTTGGTAATATTTAAAATTTTGAGAACCCATAAAAATGAGGAATTTTGGGGGCAACTCAAAATGTCCTAATATAAACCCCTTTGGAAAGGGTTAAATTTACTTTAAACTGTCACCCTTCACCTAGGTTTAAAAAGCTCTTTAAAATGAGGGGTCACTCAAAAGGGGTTTACATAAGAAAATTTTGAGTTGCCCCCAAAATCCCCCATTTTTGCGGGACACTCAAAATTTTAAACATCAGCAAAAGAGACCACTTCTCCATTTAATAGCATTTCCACAAGAGTCGTTCCAGTTTTAAGTCACCACCAAAGGTGAAATTAAAACTCCAAAAGTCTAACATGCCAGGTTTCAAGAATGAGTTGTATTAAAAACTTTGGCAAGCTGCCATTTTGGATAGAAACACGTTACAGACCTCCAACCTCCACCGTTCGCCTATTATATTTTAAAGTTCTTTGAAATGAGGGATCACTCAAAAGGGGTTTACATTTGACAATGTTGAGTTGCTCCAAAATTTCCCATTTTTGGGGACACTCAAAATTTCCGATAACGTCAAAACATACTTCGGGTTAAGTTAGTATCGTTCCCAGAAAGTTTTGTTTGTTTTAACAAACAAAAACACAAAAAATTAAAGGGGGGGACGGACTGTTTTACACACTGTATAATGAAATAGAATTAATAGTCTTAAAGGACAAAACCACCAGTTACAACCTTAAGTTAGAACATAGTTTAGCGACTACCAATTCCTTAGAAATGTTTAAAAATAAATAGGTTTAGTAGAAAAAGAATAGGTTTAATTTTAAAAGAGTTAAAATGTTACTACAACATAAACTGCATACTACATTACCGATATTACCGAAATTTTTTTGAAATCCAAATAATGCATTTAAATAACGTAGTTTACGTACTGAGATTTTTATATTTTTGTTAAGGTTAGTAATTAAACATTGTGAGTTACAAGCTACACTGTATGCCAAAAGTCACATTCCTAGCTCATCCTAAGTGGCCTAGGCAAAAGTGTACAAAATGTCACGTTCCTAGTTAGTTCATCTAGAAGTGAGATATAATTCGTATACCTGAGTCAGTTACACCAAGAGCTCGTATACAACCGGTCGCAAGCTACGAGAATCTCGTCAATGGCACACACGCACAACCATGGATTAAGCATATCCCTAAGGCTTAATTTAATACCCCCAGAGTATAATTTAATTTATGGCACCACTCACCCCCAAGCACAAGCAGAATTCGCCATGCACTGTGCGTAGTTGCTAAAAGAAGCAAGCTGATAATAACGCAAAGCCTATAGTAACCTGATCCACGGGCAACGCAAGAAAATGTTATTGCTACCAAAAATACGTAAAATCTGGACAATACACCGAAGGGTTCAAGAGAAATTGTATAATGAATCATCAAAAGGTGTGGTTAAAACACCAAGTTTTCTTACCAGCGAGAACCTAAAATGATATGTTTCGATGTTGAGCAATAAGCAGTCATGAGTTTATGTAAACATATTTAGTTAAGTTTAAAATTATTAATATTTAATAAGAAACAATTTTTGTGACTGGATTGCCACATAACGCTTACACGAGAAAGCCGATTTAGATTTTTGTAAACTACATTACCAAAACGGCTACAATATCGAAATAATGCATGTCCGTAACGTAGTCTACGTAACTAATATATTTTAAACTATTTCTTTAAAAGATTTAATAATTACAAATTGTAAGTTTTGACATTTTTTCTGGGGGTTACAAGGTTAAATCTACCTGCATGCAAAATTTCACGTCGATAGCTCTTCTAGAAGTGGTCTAGAATTCGTATACCTCAGTGAGTCAGTCAGTTACACAAGCGGCTGTATATATGTTAGACTCGCTTCGCTCACTGGGGGCTCCGCCCCCAGACCCCTGGTCGCGGTTTGGCCTCATTTTGAAGTGGTGTCAAATCAAGTGGCCTAGAACCCCCATAAGACTACTACTCATACTAAGAAAACAGACCAATCTTCAGAAATTTAAATATGAGAGCATCTGTATGGCCGTTGGAACTGTTTAAACAACACTAGATTTTGATTGTTTCTATCCGCCATTATTAAGTTATTGAGGTAGTAAAACTGGAAAAAGTAAGGCTTAGGAATTTTCCCTTTGGTTAGAAAGTGCAAAGCACATGCATGACAAATCTGGAGTTCCTAACTTTAGGAGATGTAACCGAAATACTACTACTATAATATAATACTACGTGGAAATAAAACTGAAACCAGGTAAATAATTATATTAGTGGTATAATCAGACTCCGGGTATAATTTAACTTATTCAAATAATTGAATAACTTTGAAATATTTTTTAGTATGACCTGTAAATAATGATATTTAAATGTTATGGATGAATACACCGTCATAACATACCATAATAACAATACATGTGGTGTCTATAGGACATGTCCAACTAATCAAAACAAATTTGTGCTGGTTTTTACCCACTATGTACGTCTAACATGCCCAAATATCAATGAAAACACCGGAAAATCTAAAAAACTAGAGGATTTTCAAAATTGTTTAGGGTTCAAACAATTCAAAATGGTCATGAAACTTCTGCCACATACTTCCTGTAATGTAGAGATATTCCGTGCCAAATATTAAGACTCTAAGTACTATTTTAGAGTGTCAAATAAATAAACGCCACTAAGTTTTGGTGGAAAATTGTTAAAGATTTAAGAAATCTAGCGCTACCTAAGGGTGAAGGGGGTGAGATACGGCAAAATGTCATATGAATAAATTTGTAGTTCGTCTAAAATCCGTGGCACGTGGTAGTCTTCGTTTTTCGACAGGACAACCCGTTCTGTCGCTAGAGCTCAAATAAAACAAATACTACATTTTGATTTTTTGATTTACAATTATTTATTTTTTTGATTTAGTTCAAACTAAAAATAGTAGGATTTGGGAAAAAAAGTGCAACGCACACGCATGCCATATCTAACGATCCTAGTTAAAGTATTAATGGTGATACGTGCATTCTATTTAATAACAATTGTTCCAGAACCGCTATTTCCTTACTACTTATATTAGAAAGGTAAAATCTATCGATTTTAAGAGTTTTTGATTTTCCGACAGGTTTAAGTAGTAAAAATGGTTATATTTCTCCTGATATTTACTAAGTGTGATGTAGACATACTGCGCGCCCAATATTAGGCCTCCATCAAGTATATTAACGTGATAGGAAATAAAAAAGGCCACAAAATATAGATAATATGCCAAAATTTGAGAAATCTAGCGCTATCTAAGGGTGAAGGAGACGAGATACGACAAAAAGTCATAGGGCCAAAGTTATAGATCGTCTAAAGCCCGTCGTGGTGGTCTCCGTTTCTCGATAGGACCAACCGTTCGGCCGCTACAGCCCAAAAAATGCACTATTTTGGAGATGTTCAAAATTTCCTCCATTTTGAATTTTTTTGATGAGGTTAAAATAAAAAATTATACCTTTTTGCAATTTGTCCGGGGGGTTTCAATGGACAAGCTACATGTAGGCCTAATTCCATGTTTCTAGATTATCTATAATTACCTGAGTAAGTCGATAATGCAGTTTGTCATTTATAGAATAATTAGGGTTTTTAATTTTTTTGGGATGTTTAATTATTAAAACATGTTAGTTTATCGAGTGTTTCGTGAAGGGTAATGTGTCAACATATTGAGTGACAAATATCAAGCCTTTACATACTAAATTAAAGTGATAGGAAATTAAAAACCACGAAAATAACCGTCGAAATTGCCTGAAATTTGAAAAATCTAGTGCTACCTAAGGGTGAAGGGAGCAAGATACGACAAAAAGTCATAGGAACAAAGTTGTAAATCTTGCAAAATCCGTGGCACGTGGTGGTGTCCGTTTTTCGATAGAACAATCCGTTTGGCCACTAGAGCTCAAAAACTGTAATTTTAAAATAAGCCTTTTTTGGGGGGTTTTAAATATTTTTTTAGGGGGGTTAAAATAAAAAATTTTCAGTTTTGGCAATTTTTCTGGTGGGTACAAGCTATAAGCTACCTGCATGCAAAATTTCAGGTTTCTAGCTAGTCTAGAAGTGGTCTAGAATTCGTATACCTCAGTGAGTGAGTGAGGGAGTGAGTGAGTGAGTGAGTGAGTGAGTGAGTGAGTGAGTTACACATGCGGCTGTATATATTTTAGACTCGCTTCGCTCGCTGGGGGCTCCGCCCCCAGACCCCTGTGGGGGGCTTCGCCCCCAGGTCCCTGTCTTAATTTATACCCTTAACTGATGTATAATGTAGCCTTTAAAAGGCGTATTTTGAACCTTATAAGGGATACGACCACCGTTAACAACCTGAAACACTATGACTTTGGGTAACTAAAAGCCTTCTGCAACAAATATGACATGATTTATAAGGGATTTTACCCTCGACAGTGCGCAACATAGAAAATGTACCCGAAAAACACAAAAAGTCTACAAGAGCTCAAAAACTTTGATTTTTTTGGGTGTTTAAGTTACTTAAATCTGGGCGTGGGTGTATTTTGTTTGTTCTTGGTACTAATTGTAATGTAGGAACACTGTGTGATAAGTATTAGGCCTCTAAGTTCTATATTAGAGCAACAAACCATTAAAACTACAAACAAATTTGTGAAAAAAAATTTAAATTTAAAAAATCCAGCGCTATCTAAAAAAAAAAAGGGGTGAGATACGGCAAAATGCCATAGGACTAAAGTTGTAGTTCGTCTGAAATCCGTGGCACATGGTGGTCTTCGTTTTTCGATAGGACAACCCGTTCGGCCGCTAGAGCTTGAATAAAAAAATATTTTGTGGATTACTTATTATATTATTACAATGAGAGGTAGTTGAGAGGGTCACAACAATATTGGTAATGTGGCAAATATAACAGCTGGATATATATAATAAGCTTGTGGAAAATATAATAAGCTTGCATTTATTTTTTTTAATCCAACCGTAATATTGAATTTGGAAATGGGGTATTTACTTATGCAATGGCCAGTAATATATTGCAGTCATATCCAAAGTTTGGTTACGATAAAACAGCACTAAAAGGGGAAAAATATACGGTAAATTTAGATATAAGGGGATATAACAAGTCGAAAAGTAAATAAAGGAGTTATTGGTAGTAATTTACAAAATATAGTTTTGTAAAAACACAAATACCAATGTTATTTTTTAGGTTGCGGCAAAACAAACAACACATCAACTGTATTATAGAGTTAATGGAAATAATATTGTAATTTTAGATATAATAGTTGGGGGCTATAACATATCCAAAAATAAATCAGACAATAAATGCTTAGGACAATATCTAAAGTGTTACCTATATAAGAGCTATAACATATCCGAAAATAAATCAAATCAGACAGTAAATAAAGAAGTTTGAAATTGTTAGTATATTTTTCAAAATATTTTTTAATTTGACCATTATAGTTAATTTGTCAAATGTTGATGGTGTGTACATATACACTAGCCTAGAATAATGGCAAGTTTTAGGCACGGTTGGTTGAAGGATAAATAGTCGGTGTGACTGGTGAAAATCAATTGCCTTGTGCTGCATCTCTTTATATAATTACCATCTTGTATGCTAGTACAGAGTAAGAGTAAATACATTTTGAAGTGTTGTAAGACGTTCTTATCTACATAAAGGACTAATTTTCACAGACTAATTCTTTTAACTAGCATTACTATTTACACACACAGTTTCTTCATAAAATATATTGTGTGCCGCCGTGATAACTTCACATTGAAAAGGTAATTATTAGTATAGATTATCTTTATAAGGTTAGACAACTTATTGCTATCTTCAAAGCCTATTGTTCATTAAAGGTTTGCCCACTAATTGCCCATACACTGACCATTTGCCAATGACAGTTATTATATTTATGACATAATCTGTTAGAATCTTTAAACCGATGGTAGCGATACGATCTGTCAGATCGTTTTAATGGACTATTTTAAAAACAATTTTAAATCACTTGACTTTTTTCGTGCAATAATCATCTGAAACATAATCTTCAAACTGAAAAACATGATTGTTTATCGAATACAAGGGAAATGGTAGAGAAGTCCTGTCTAAACTCTACTCGAAGTTTAAGATACAAGTTTGTATCAATTCCTAGGTTGTCGAAGTGTTTGATGGCGAGCAGAGTAAACAGTAGAAGCGTGAAATAACAAGCTCAAGTGTGAGGATGTGCTTGTTTGTCGAAACTTTGTCCAACTCATCGTCATACAGCTTGAACTAAACATAAACAACTTGTCTTGTTTCTTCTCTCGAACTATTAGTATTTTACTTTCTCCCCTTATACATAGTATATTGAGAAAGTATTTTTTTTGTCAACATTTTAAAATTTGAGTTGTTAGTGGATATATTTGTTTTGGTGCTCCCTAAATCCACAAAAGTGATTTTTAGGTGATGTCTGTCTGTCTGTCTATCTGTCTGTGTGTCTGGATGTGTACAGCACTAGGAGCCCACATCAGTTGGCCTATTATGATGAAATTTGGTGTGTAGGTAACAAACCACGATATATCCAGGTTTTTATTTTTTTGAATCTTTTATTTATAAGGGTAATTATCCCCCAAAGACCGCCAACAAACATGAAAAATCAAAATATCTTAAAAACCGCTGTAACGATTTTGATTACTGTACTTGTTTGTAGAGCTTTATTTGTCCAACAAAATGACGCCACCCTCATTTCTGTAAAAATTCGCGTTCAGAAATTACAGGACTTAAAACATCAAAAATTCAGTTTTTTGGATATTTCATAAAAAACATAAATATAAAAAAATATTCGATTCACTATTAAAAATAGCTACAAAAAATAAATAATTTAGTATTTTGAATTGCTATTCTACGATTGCTGGTTGCAGAGAAAATTTAAATTATCATTTTGCGCTAAACGCATTATGTTGTCCAATGTTAATCTTATGGGGAATACAAAAATTACCATTTCTCTCTTATTTACTGATCAATTACGTTCAAACTTGATATGATTGTCAAGTTAGCATTGACCAAGAGAGAAAATTCAAAATAGATTGCCCCTTAATAACCCTGGGGAGAAATAGGGGGCATTTACCCTCTTAAAACCTCATGTGTAGCAATGGATTCTGTAGTGCCTCCAAAACAGGAATTTGGGTGGATGTTTAAAAAAAAAAATTTTTTACAAGATTTTATGTACATTAGACTGTGCTTTGTATTCTATATTTAGTTAAAAGTGAGAAAGTATATGTCAGTTTCCTGATACCGTTTATTACCCCTTACATCTTTATGTTTTAAGTATGTTTAACAGGTATTACCATTTTCCGTTTTGCACTGTAGTGAATAATAAAGAAAGCTGTTTTACTCACCATTCAACTTTATTTAATTTTGATTTTGATAAAACTTTATAAAAATTTAACGTTTAAAATTCATGCTTTATATACGTTAACAGCCAATTAAAAAATACCTGTGGCATTAGTATAAAGAGAAGTAGACTAGAACATAACATCTTAATTTTTCGTGAAAATGAAAACAAGATCACTTTCACAATTATGGTAAATTTGTTTTTGAAAAATAAATAATGTCTCAAACAATGTGTTCTTTCAAACACATTTATTTTCTAAGTCTTCTGAAAACCCTCTGAGCTGTAGAAAGGACCGCCCTCAAGGATAATGCAATTGTTTTTTATTTCAACGACAATGGCGTTTTTGTTATGAGATCACACGAACGCTTTTAGGGAAAGCGGTCCAAATCAATAATATTTGTGTGGACATCCCGAAATTTGAACCCGCGCCCATTGAACCGAAGTCCAAGACGTTAACCGTTAGGCTATCGAGATGCCCCATAAAAGCCTAACGTTTTTCATTTAGCTCTTTATTTAAAATATTCCTCGTCAAATGGTTTCCAGGAAGGAGGAAGGTTATCAGCTTTTTTAAATTGTAAAAAGGTTTCTTTTTACGCTTAGTGGAGCACAGTAGAGGCATAACTCAGTTAAATGCATAGAAGTTGTTGTTTGAATGTGTGTTTTAACCAGTCGCCAAATATAATTGTTAAACTATATGTTGACTTCTTTAATACACTGAACCAAACAGTGGATTTTGTCTGGTATGTAATGCTTGTCTGCAGAAGTGTTGTGTATCAAGATCTACTAACGTTCTTATTACTTTTATCTGAAGTATTTGTATCGCCTTTATTAAGAAGGATTATTTTCAAGAAGTATTAGTTCAATATAAAGGTCCCGCTCCAGATTAGCAAGCTGTATTGATATTCAGTAACTGTATTGTAGAATTTCAGTAATCTCCCGCCCAATACAAAATGGGTAGTTTTTCTTACCTGATTTATGCACCTAACTTAATGCTGAAGTACAAACTCACTAAAATAGTTTACCAAATGGATTTAACACATCACATTCATGTTTCGATGAAAAAGATTTTCTCAACTGGGTTATCCAGCGAATATAAAACATGGAAAACAACTTTTCGTAC
The DNA here is from genome assembly GCA_963675035.1 of Allygus modestus. Taxonomy (NCBI): domain Eukaryota; kingdom Metazoa; phylum Arthropoda; class Insecta; order Hemiptera; family Cicadellidae; genus Allygus; species Allygus modestus. Next base: position 101,560,071 of record OY776115.1, on the reverse strand, counting down.
ACAACACATAGAAATACGAACATATATCTGAACCAAGTTAATTTTATTTTTTTATGTCGATGTTATTTAAATAAAATTTTTAATTTATTTATTTTATTTTATGTAATTAAAAAATAACATAAACTAGCCATCGCCAACAATTAATTTTAAAGAGGGTAATTTGACATAAGTACGTAAATTTACCGCCTTTAATTACAATTAAATGATACCACTTTATAATATCTGGATTTAACAGTTAGGCAGAAATTACAGCTAACATAGCAATTATCCAATTACTCAATTTATTAAATCTAACAAGACCTAATGGGGTTATAATATATTTGAAAAAGACTGGTGAGAAAGTAACCCTCTTTAAACGTTTTCAAGTTAGGAGAGCGATAAATAATGGTGAATGCGTTATTCCTCTAAATCCTAAAAAGCGCAGTGTCCTTTAAAATTTGAGTGATAAAATTAGCAAACTGCTTCAGATTAGGCATGATTCAAAGTAATACGAATTATATAGTGGGCAAAAGTTGATGACGGATCAAAGATGGCGGCCAAAAATATTAACTAAATCAAATCGGGGGTGGTCCGGAATCGATATCTTAAGAAATGTAAAAACAATTAGGGGGGACTCATTTAAAAATTACTCTGTATATATTTTTAACAGACTATTGAATACATGCTAATTGTATACAGAAACTCACCGCCTTTACGGCATTTTATATATTCTTATGACGGGGAGCTATAAAGTAAATTTTATTTTATGTGATTATTTGATTCAAGGCGCTACTGCAGAGTTGGTCCACTGCTAAAAATGACAATTATGTTTTAATTACCCTATAATAGAGTTATTTCTCCTACGAATCTTTAAAATATCTGCGCAGTAGTTTGAATGTTCTAACAGTCATTATTAAATATTACACGTTTCATTCAAAATGAATTACAGAAAATTATATCTGACTTATTTTGTGTTTCGAGTAATAACTTATATAAAACAGTCAAAATGTAACTTAGGATCAATAAGAGCATTTTATCGTATACATTTTTAATATTGCACAGCATATTAGTAGATAAGTAAGTAGTAGATACCAAGTTTGATGCAAATTATATAAAACATGTTAATAGCAAAAAACGTGTTTCTAGCAAATTCAAAATGTATAAGAGATTTAAAAACTGGTTTTACCTAAGGGACGTATTAAAGCTATTTAATGCTTGGTTTGCATTGGTCAACTGGGCATCTTCACAACAATTAAACAGCTGTTATATTTCTAATTTAAATAACTAAATAAACACGTAAATAAATCATATAGAACATACGATGAGAGAATAACAACTAACAAGTATCAGGCGTATTCATAGTCCTTTATGATTAATTCACTTTATTTCTGTGTCAGGCATTTTTGAGCCAACTTGAAAGATCATGTATATATTAACAGACAATCTGAAGCCTCCTTTGTCCATCACAAGAACTGTGCCTTCACAAAACGTCAGTCCGTTTCTGTCTAACTCTGATATTCTTTTTCAAATAATGGATTCATGCATTTTCACACCATCGAACGATTCTCTTTTAAACTTAAGACAAATTAATACATTATTTTCCATCCCGTTGTTTTGTTTACAATTATAATTTTGGCGGATTAAGTTTTATTTAAAATCCATAACACAAATTCAATTTGTCCTCTTACGTAAACATTAGTTTTATTTAATTTTACAATATTTAAGTGGGTTGCCAAAGTATACATTTATTTTCAAAACAATACTCTTCAATTAAGCTACAAACACAGACTTAAAAAGTTTAAGGTGCATTAAGAAGTTTTCCATTACATTTTTATAATCATACAATTATACTTGTAGAAAAGTTTCGAAATCTTATCAACGTTGGCAAATTAATAATATATTACAAATTGTTTACATAATTCGTGCTTTAATATAAAAACTTCTCCTAATTATAACTTTTTATATAGAAAAGTGTATTTTACTCATATTTCTTTACGAGACATGTTTTCATATTGTAAAACTCGTGTGATTAGAGTAATTTTCAATAACAAATTATCTATTACTGTTTCAGTGACAGATTTATAACCAATTTATATTTTTATTCTTAAATTGCATCGTGATCGTAAAGTCTGGCTGGCTTGGTGTGTTGGTTTCATACGTCAAGGAAAATTATATACATTTTTATCTTCAGAACTTCAACCACATTACATACGTTCAACGTTATTTCAACATTATTTCCATGCAAACGAAACCATGCCGTGACCATCAGGCAACAAGAAAATAAACATAAAATAGGTTATCTTTCTAGCCATGTATAATATAATATAAATTAAACCCTTAAAAAACAACTTTAATGTGCGAGTTTTAAGATTGGTTTCACGTTTACAAAGTAAACTTATTTTAATTGTTCAGCTCTAATGTTGCACTCAGCGAACCAAGAAATTTTACCGTCACAATGTCACAAATCAGCGAATGTCGAAACAACAAAGCAAATTTGTCAGCCACGACGAAGGTGTTGGGTAACAAGTTCAAAACTTTGGCGCCTCTTATTTCATCTCTTGTCATAAGTTATTTGAGGACAATATTATTCTGATGAATTCGTTTCTTGGATATATTACCCTCAAGATATTGTTCATTATTGGTTTTATTTCATCATGCATTCAAAATTCGTTTCATAGTGGACAAAGATTGTTGAACATTTGTATTTTATCATATTGTTAGGGATTATTTATGCGCAGTCTTCCCTAAATAGCACCCGTTACGTTTACATTTTATGTTATTTAATTCGCGTGGTTTTAAGTTTTCCCACATTTAAATAACTTTTCTTCTTTTTAAATGGTTTTTAACGTTTTTTCATGTACGTACAATAAAGACTACCATGTTTTACAAATACACACATTACGTCTACATATATAATTAACAGAAAACAGAATGAAAATAAAATTTATAATAAACATAAAACATATAATTTTATATTTACAGTTTTAGATTTAAAATCTTTGTTTGAAAGGAAATGTAAGGGTGAGCTTGTTTTGTATTTATAATAAAATGATGCGATGAGACCAATCCTCGACATTCTACCCAGTCCGTGAGTAGCCCGGCAGTTTTTATCTTTACATTTTACAATCCTTCGTGGCTAAAAGCTTTTTGTTGTTTCGCCAAACATTACTGTTTTGTCTTTTTTAGGCAGAAGATCTTTCCCCACAATGTTGAAATATGAGTTTTACCAATACAAATGAACTGTTGTCTAAAACATTGATGGTATTAAACAATCCAAATTAACATAATTTTCCAAATCCATAAATGGATCTGTAAAATTGTAAATTGTTTAATATCAATATCATTTATCATTATCATTAACTTGTTACCTATGAAAAGGAATATTTGTAATAGATTATGGTTGGATATGTTTGCATCGTAAATTCAATTAGTTAGTAAACACCATGACGGAGTTAGTATTACTATCTTAACGTAAAAAGAAACGCTTTGTGATAGTATTGTTTCATATTATTTAAGTTACTGCTCCTTTAAGTAACTGAGCTAAGAAGGTTTCATTATACATTAGATTTAAGAGGACTTTATACAATGACAGGGCGGATATTGAGCGTATAAAGAACTATAATCAAGGTACATCTCTACTGTTGAGTAAATAAGAACATACTTTTGCACCTCGTTGCCAATTATTGTCATAGTGAGTATACTATCGTTTATAAAAGTCTTTTAGCTTTTAGTATATGACATATACTAATTATTCTTACTAAATACTAATATTCCACACTGAATAATCTATACTAATCTATGCTAAATTTATATTGCATAGTCGATGATCATTTTCAGAAACAGAAACATTGATAAATTAGGAAAATCATTAGCAGAATAAATACATAAACATAGAACACAATCTTGCAACGGTCACACAAAAAAGGGCATGGTAAAATACAAGATTTCATCTGAATACCGACCGACTCAAGTAAAATGGAGTTGCATTTGAAGAAATACAAACCTTTGAGGGTAGAAGTTTGTAGTTTGTATTCCTTTGTTTAGGCCCTCCAATTAAACTTATTCAATGGGCCTTTGTTATTCTATTTCCGTTCTGCCTATAATAATTTCATAACTTGTTTATTGAGTGAGAAATAGTTAATGATTGCTCATAACCCAGAAAACCTATAAGACCAGTTGTTATAAAACATTAGTCGTACTAACCATTGTGTATATAAATTTAAAAAATATAGGTGGACGATGATTTTTGCCTTAAACGTTTAACGTCAAGGTAATAAAACGTGATAAATACTTTGGTTCTTCCAACGTAAAAACTTCAATCATAAATAACTTTATCAATATTTATTTATAGTTGTTATTTGAATATATTCTTAATGATTATGATTACTTAACAGATGTATTATAAACCAGATAGTTACTGGCAGTATCTATTCGTGTCGTTATCACTGTTTTGCTACATAATTATTACGGTGAACATCAATAAAAGCTAAAAATAAAAGATTTATTTTAAATTTTCTATTTATTTTGACATGTGTAGGCAAATAATCATAATTAAACCAGATGGGCTGCAAATAAATGCCATGATAAAAAATTATTACGTATTTTATGATGTAATATTATTAATCTGGTGTTAAACTAGTTATTTTAGATGGTAATAATTTGTAAATGTTATAAAGTTTAGGCTATATTTTAAAAGCCATTATCCTGTGATACAAAAGTGTAATTAAAAATGTGTTAACCAATCGAAGATTACCGGCGCAATCCATGGGACACAAGTGATCATGCAGGATGCGGCTTGTGTCCATCAATAGTCCCTTGACATCCAATCTGTCAACAATAATCCCGGCTACATGAACTGCGGTGACAACTGCGGCATCTGGGTTTAAAAGCCAATGCGTCATATTAAGTGGTATTTTACCGTATGAAACACAGGTTCCATCAGTATGAAGCTTTGTGAATATCAATCAATATCAATATCAATAAACAAAAAGGTTAATATCAATGCGATAAAGTATAATCCCCAATAGTATATAAGGACCAGATATCCTTCATCGTTATCTATTCTATGAATAATTTGTAAATATTAACAATACTTAAATTTATACACCGACATTGTCATACGAGAATAAAATATCTAAACATAGTGTTATTAAAATCTTTTTAAATGATGTAATACTGTAAAAAATATATGAATAGTAGATAAAATTATTTGTGGTATCTGTTTTCATTCTATTGAAGATTTGAATTTTTATGATCGTGTATAATAATTTACATAATTTTTTTGTATCGATTCAAATATTGCTAATAGCAATTCTAATGTTGGAGTGTTCTAACTACAGAAGAAAAAAAAATATCATAGATTTGCACTTAAAGCTTTAAAAAAATTAAGTAGTATTTCTAATTTTTTAATTCTCATCGTGATAGTGGAAACGATTAAATATTTAAAAGACTAACATAGCCTCATTTGAGCATAAACTATCGTCAACAAAGAGTGGTAGATATAAGAACTACATATGAACTTATAGAAACTAATCGAATACCAATAATATTCAAAGCACTATTCCAACACCCGTTTATACATGTTATGCTATTAAATACCAGAAGCTACTAGTTCTGACTATTATACAGTAACATCTGGAGTGTGAGCATCTACCTTTGTCACAAAAATAACTATAGTTGAGAGTGTGAGAATCTAGCTTTGTCACACAAATAACTATAGTCCAGAGTGTGAGAATCTGGCTTTGTCACACAAATAACTATAGTCGAGAGTGTTAGCATCTAGCTTTGTTACACAAATAACTATAGTCGAGAGTGTGAGCATCTAGATTTGTCACACAAATAACTAGAGTCCAGAGTGTGAGAATCTAGCTTTGTCACACAAATAACTATAGTCGAGAGTGTTAGCATTTAGCTTTGTCATACAAATAACTATAGTCGAGAGTGTTTGCATCTAGATTTGTCACACAAATAACTAGAGTCCAGAGTGTGAGAATCTAGCTTTGTCACACAAATAACTATAGTCGAGAGTGTTAGCATCTAGCTTTGTTACACAAATAACTATAGTCGAGTGTGAGTATCTAGCTTTGTCTCACAAATAAATATAGTCGAGTTAAGCACCGAGTAAAAACAAAAGACTGATCAACGTACTAGTAATGGGAGGGTTGTGAGATTAGAATATGTAAGGTAACTATATCGGGCTCAATGACCCTGTGCAACAGGTAGAAACTGAAAGCATATATTCAATAAAACCATTTGAAATAAAACAACTTACAGTTTAAAATATGTTAATTGTGTTTAACTTAGGTTGTATTATAACTTGGGCATTGTAAATTGCATGTAATACCGGTATGTAATCTACTTTTTTGATGTTTTTTTCAGAGGCATAGCTTAGTTTTTAAAGCAAACAGTAATATCTACGTATAAGAAAAGCTAAATGAGAGTCATCATTTACAAATGTTAAAATAGAAAATCACCTGTCGGTTTTTTATTTATTTTTCTGCAGGAATAATTTCAATGGTTTGATTTCAGTGCAGACTAATAATATGAATAAATTTACTGCTAAAAAAAAGGCATATTAACAAAATTTTAAATAATTAATATATTTTTTTTTATAAAAAGAGGTTTCCAGCCTGTTTATCCTTACTTTGCCTATTGCCTTTAACTATCAGACTTAAAACTTTCGGAAAAGTATCCAGCAAAAAACGTGGTAGTCGTACGGCACTTTTAACACTTAATAGCCAGTTATAACATTTGGGATGTTGCGGTTCCGGATTCCGTTTACTTTGCCACTACACCAACCACTTACCAAATAGAAAGGATCTAGGTCAGACAAAATAAACAGTTCACATAATACACGTACCGTTCTCACTACTAAGTTTTAAACATTACTCCGTATGCAGTCTTTACCAAAAGCATGTAAAATACCGAAGCTAATTGAGTTTAAAGAATTAGAGTATTAAAAGAAGTATTATGTTTTAAGTTCACAACATATCATTCTAAAATTATAAGGCATAATTATCATATACCCTGCTGCATATTATCATATACTGTGGGTTTATGTATTTATTGTATAATTAGTGGTATTTTTTTTTTGTCTTTCGTATATAAGGTATAAGGTTTGCCAAGTCTAGTTTGCAAAATCTTGTTAAAATTACTTATGTTGAATGCCCAACCACCGAGAAGCGCATTTCCAAATAAATCAAAAAATAAACATAACATAAGTAAGTTCTTATTTTTTTTTACATTTTGATTTACGTCTTAACAATCTTACAACTAACATCTTAACAATCTTGTAAACAGGATAAATAAAGAACATTTTAATTGTAATGCAGAGTCTAATGTTTACTTCCGGAATATAACTCTGCCGGAAATTAAGTGAAGTTTCATGTTAAATATCTTAATTGATTATTACAGTGATTATGAGTAAATCAATTATTTATATTATTTTACCAAATATCATAGCATTTAAAAAGTGTTTTGTAGTATTGCAATAGTTAGTTACGCTGCTAGGGAAGTAAGAGCCTACAGCCTGAGGGTGATGCTTGAAAACACGAGTGCGTTATGGCTCTTAAGTACCCGAGACGCGTTATGGCTCTTAGTACCCAAGACGCGTACATTAATTTTTCGCCCCTTTCCTCCCACAATATAGGCAACGTAAATATAACAAAATCGAAGTTAATTGAATTATTATTATTATGGATTTTTTATTACGAACAAAAAAGATTGGGAAAAAACAGCTAAATAGTATGTTGTGAAAACTCTGATTGTTGTAAAATCATCAGCTTATGCAATTCGAACAGCTGTTTGAGCTCCGCCGACTGTGTAATCCTAACGCTGTTACCTCCCTGGTCTGTAATAAAGCTCATTACTTACCTCCCAAGATAGAGACATTTAACATGTGTTTGTTTATAAAGAATGTTTCTCGGACAAAACGAGATAACAATATGCCGACAAAAGTTACACCTTTGGAGATACCTAAGTGGTTTTGGTCTGATTGCGATTCCTAAGTAATTATGGGAGGGATTAGTTATCTCTTTCAAATAAAGAATTTGTAAGATGTCTCACGAGATGTCTCATGCCGATGACCCACTAAAATAAACTCCGTGATGAAAATACTTCTGGCCATTTTAGGAACGCGATAAGCTGAATTACCCCACTCTGCAGTGAAAATATCCTTATTCTGGTTTGTAGCTTTTAATACCGGAGATAGTAGTCAAAATCACAACAAAACTTTATTTTTTTCTACGTAATATCCATTCCCACCTATGAAGTTAGTGGCAATACATTTTATTTATACAAAAAAATAAATTAAAGCTTTATCATTCATATTCTATTTATAATATATATATGAACTCTTAAATCATTATTTGTCTGAATTAACAAAGTGCATTAGAGGACGACGTTAAAGTAGTCAGTCCTTACAATATTTTATCCTTATTTTAAAATCGTAAACTTATGTCCTCAAGAAACATTTGGCGATCATTAATGAACCTATCCCCAAAACTATTACGTTTATTCGGTATATTTTATGCATAAAGGTTTTTGCCGTACGAAGTTTTTTCGGTAGACAAACATTATTTTAAGTGGTTACGGATTATTTATTTTATTAAACGCCACTCTCTTTTGTCTAGAAAGAGCATAACAATACTTACGACTTCCCATGTTATTTTCTGCGAACCCGAGCGCTTCAACGTAGTTGAGTAGTATATAACTCTTTAAATGCTGTTATAGTTTCCATCAAAATAAATTCTTAAAACATACAAAAATAAACATAGTATATAAGCTTTGTATCATAATAATATTACACGAGAGTACCACAACCTCTTTATTCGTTGCGATTTGTTAAATAAATCCGATATTTCCTTATTGTCCCAAATATATAAACACAATTAGGGAAACAGATACTAAAATGTTTAAATAAACGTACTTTTCAGCCCGGGGCAATCCACTCCATCCTCCTCCACTAATTCATTGATCATCCATTTTCTCTGCACGGCCACGTCTTGGCATATCTCAGTTCAACAGGATTACACAGCTCCCTAGCTCTGATGTTTCTCTTGAGTTTTACCCCTTCTTTCCACAGAGGGTCTCAATAATGTTTGAAAATTAGCCTATAAAGAAAACACAAGAAACATACAACATGAAACCGATTATTGATACATTCAAAACGATATTCATAAATTTTAAAAGATTATAAATAACCAACGACTGCACTTTTTTATTTTGTTACAACTGAGGAACTATACTATGCGAATAACCGTTTATTTGGCCTTTGGAAGACACTAGTATATTTTACAGGCATTTTGTTTATATTCTTGTCAATACGTCTGGTCGTAAGGAACAGTGCACTATAATTATTATACACACTGTGTGACCAATATCCATGATAAATTACCTTTTACTCATTCGAAATTGTCTTTACTAGTTAGCAAAGTTGTTGTCTACAAATTGCATAATACTTCAGTTCAATAGCCATCAATTAATCACTGAACCTTATTATCTTTGTTCAGGGTCTCAGGTTTAATGTTATTATTTAATTTTTAATTTGAACGTAGAAAATCAATTAGAAAACATATAGGACGTATAATTAAACCTTAAACTCTGAAACACGAGAAATCCCTGGAAATATGTTTAACAAAGTAATAATAACAAGGTTTATGTTAGTTGTATTTTTTTAGTCTGTTTTCTGTTGAGCATGAAAAGTAAAAGTCTGCTGTGAAAAAAATACGATAACACGAATTGTAATTAGCATTATACGTGATGTCATTACTTACTAAAATCTATTTTTTCTATCATTGATGATAACCGGTTTGACTGGTCGAAATCGATAGCCTGTACCATATTTTATATTTTTTTACCGTCTGATGTGTGAGTACAGTATAATTGTAAATATATTTTTAAGTTTTGTAAGTCGTTTTATTACATCTCGTAAATAGACAAACATTACGATTCTTTCGTCGGTCTCCAACTCGCATCCGTGGTGTTGGTTTCCTGATTGCCGCAAGACAAAACGTCCAATGTGGCCTCGTTATTTAAATTCCTCCCGGACAAGGAATGCATTATCCGTCGAAGCGCAAGAAAGATTACAATAAGTTATTCTTTTTATTTATTATAAGCTTAAATATTATCAGCTATTTAGTTTAAATGCATAATTTCAGAAGCTTTTCCCAAAAAATAAATCGGGAGACAAGATGTCTCCAGTTGAATTAGTCACCAGTTCTACAGGTTTTAGAGGTTTAAACATAAATTTCGATAAGCAGTAACCACAAAGTCACTCACATTAAACCTTATACCAAATATATCAAATGTATATATCAAATTGTATATATTTATTAACAATTTTGTAAACAGATTATTTTCTATTAAAGTTAAAAAACTGTGTAAAAAATTAAATATTTTAAAACTAACATTTTATTTACCGAAATCGTGATTGTTACAACTTACACAAACGTATTTCCAACAAGCTTATTTAGTTATTTGTTTTTCTATCTACTTTAAAACAAAATCCATTTATTAAAATATGAAAGTGCATACTCAAATTAGTCCCCTCTTTCAAATTGAATCATTGTAACAAAGCGGCAGTCTCGTGGCAATTAGATTACGCATCGTCGTCGGGTGTCAAGGCGTAAATTTCATAACATCGTCTTCCTGGATGAAATTAATTCTAGCTTTCGTTGTGCGACACGCGGCGCGGCGGAGGTGAGCAGTGACTGAGAAAATATTAAAATGTTGATTTTTTTGAAATTACTGCACGCTTCAGTAGCTAGCAGAATTTTCTGATTACTTTTAGTTCTAAAAGATACTGTAAAAACACTTTAATTTATTCATGTTAAATATCTAATACTTTTTCTTAATTTATATGATTCAACAATACTTATGTAATTAGTTAGTAATTTAGCTATCAGTTATAGTTAACTATGCTTAATAAAACAAAAGTTCCCCAAACCTAACAACTTCAGCACCTTTGGATAAGATTAAAATGACTGACCAATATTAGTTGTACAGTGTATTACTGTGGATACCTCAAATTAAAATAACGTCCTCGTGATGGTAAAACCTTAAAACAATCTTTTTAAAAGTGGTGAATTTTTTCCTCAACAACTCCAAGTATAACTTAAAAGTTACACGATGATGTTTTAACCCTTTCTATTCATCCTGAAGTTGATACTTTGAGGTTCACTTGCTAGGATGAAGAGCTACGTAATCAGGTTTTGTTCGTTTACCGTCTGTGTAAGCATTTGCATTCCAAACGAAGGTAGTCAATACTAACCCAGATTGTAGACATAGCTTTTTTGTTACTTTTATTCATGCATTTTACTTAGTATTTGATTAAATGCATTCTCTAAAATATATTAGGGGTACGTTTTATACAAAAAGAAACAAGATTTACCTACCATTTTAAGTCAACAACTAATTAATAAATGTCAACAGCAATCCCAATAATATAAGCTATTAATACTTTATATATTAATTTTTATTGCTTATTTTAAAACTATCTGTACACTCAACTAATATCAAAAATGGTTAAATGGATACGAAATAGTTGGTATTCATTATACTCTTATGTTTGTATTTAGTTTTATTTTCACTTTAACTACCACCACGATAAACTAAAACACTTGGTGGACACTCAAAAGTCCCTAGTCACTCGTATAACTAGCTTAACTTATTTTGCCTTAGACGGAAATACATGCACAAATGAATGTAAACAGTAGTTTATGGTACGTTGCCCTGTCTTCCTCTAAACCAGTTCTCATGTATCTTAACAAACGGTGATTTTCAAGAAAGAAACATTTTGGATGATCAAATAAAAAGGGAAAATGAAACACAAATATTTACTATTAATTCATAACAATCCCGGTTACACCGAAAAAGATTTATAAAGACTAAAAATAAAAAAAACTTGTTTGTGTTGTTCTCTTTGGGGACACCGATGACCGTTCACAACTAACATACACATGTTCTTGGAGAATTTCCTATGGTAAGCGAACTATTATCATTACCCGCACGGTTAAACTTAAGCCCGGGACCGCCATAGAAGTTCCTACGTGACCCCTTGAATACATTTTGGGGGATCGTTCAAAATTTCATATATATATATATATATATATATGTGTTTGCACTCTAGCGGTCGTGTTTTTGTCCGATTTACTTATTTGGTACGGACGTTCTTTTCTATTATCCGTTGGACAATTTCGTTGGGCAAAACAATCAAAAATTCTAAAACCAATTTTTGGGGATTAATCTTTCAAATTTCGGGTTTTTGGGCCCAAAACGGATCAGAAAAACACCGGACGTCCAATAAATGAATATAAAATATGGCAATTAGTGAGGCGAAGCTTTTAAGCTCTTTCTCGTAATTATAGCATAAATAATTACCAAATTATTAAAGAAAATGTGTATCGACCTAACACAGTAAGTTGTCTTATGGGGATTTTATATTTGAAAAGCCCCATAAAATTATAGTCTGCCATGGATAACCTTTGAACATATTAAGGTCAGTGGGGCGAAACACTTTAAGAAATATTTACATTTTCTGAATTGTCACGCATGTAGGAACTGTAATTAACATTGATATGCATCATGATAAGTTTTTGCCACGATAACTCCTTCAATTTTGGCAGGGCAAATTTACTATTTATATTTCAATTAAAAATTAGCATATAAGTAAAGATACTAAAAACATAACCATTATGAATACATCGTTTCGTAAAAAATTAGGTACAAAAATATATTTTGGTCTTTTAACAAGTGTCTGATTATATCGTACGGCCTTGAAGGCTGATACTCGGAACATGCATGTAGCTAGGTCTGGAGTTTTTGCCCTCATCTTTCCTTAAATATGGCCATCAATTACAAAAATATACTAAAAAAATTAAAATGAAGAAATTATCATCTTTAAATAATTACAATGCGATTTAAACATTTGGATTGTTAACATATTAACAAGTGTTTATATATCATTCTGATTTATTTTTCTCAGCATATAACAGTAAATATAATATGTAAATACACAAAAATAAATTACTAGGGACTATAGCAGTACAATTGATATAATTTTGTTTGATCTCGTCGTTTCCGCACTGAGTAATTTAAAATACAATTCATTCTAAATGTTGTACATTTTGAAGTATTTTATTAATCAAATAAACTTATATTGTTTAAACTATTAGTAAGAAGGTCGTTCTCATGAAGATTAATGTATTTTACAATAAAAAGCTTATAGCCTTGAGTAGATATGAAGACATAAAATACCCATTCCCTCTAGACTAATTGTATCCTCTATGGCGTCGTTGGCTGTTTATCATCCAATCCGTTGTAAAAAGCTTGTCTAAAAGGAAAATGTAATTTCTAAATATCAACATATTAACTTTGAATATATCTGTGTTTTTGAGTGTGTTTTAATATGGAGGAACAAATCTCACAATATTGTGCAGTAGTTTCGTTATATCTTAAATGAATTACTTTAAAACAGTTACTTGGATTTTTAGTTATTTTATTGAAGATTTTATTAACTGTTTGTAGATTTATCGTGTGTAAACTTTACAGATAAGCTCATACAGGACTCCATTGTTTCTTAAAATTTACTAAATTATATTTATAGATAGGAACTATTTTTTAAATATGCAGGATAAAGTTAAATTTAAATTATATTAACTACTGGCACCAACATAAAAATACACGTAGAATAATTATTCATTTTATTATATTTATGCCTAAAATATTATTTCACCGCCAAATTTTTTAGAACAGATATCACCACGCTTTTAACTAAAATTTGTTATATGTGTATTTGTGTAATTGTGTGTGTTTTGTTTAAGTAGTTAATTGTACTAAAATCAATCCTAATGTAATCTTGTATAATTATTTTTAATCTCAACGACATAATTATCTTCTATAAAAGTATAACGTTTTATGTTAGTGAGTGGTTAGCAATACAATATATGATTTTATTAGTGAATTTCCTATGGAAATTGAACTATTAGCATGACCCGCACGGTGGAACTTAAGCCCGGGACCACCACAGAAGTTCCTAACGTGACCCCCTGAACACGTTTTGGGGGGTCGTTCAAAAATATATATATATGTGTATGCACTCTAGCATTTCTTGTCCCATTTATTGTCCGATTAACTTTAAATTTGGTAGGGACGTTCCTTTCTATAATCAGTTGGACAAATTCGTTGGGCAGAACAATGGAAAACTCTAAACCCCTTTTTTGAGGATTATTCTTTCAAATTTTGAGTTTTTGGGCCCAAAAATGGTCAGAAAAGCCCCGGACGTACGATAAATGAATTATTGATTCGAAAGTTTTAAGCCCTCTCTCGTCATTCTAGCATAAATATTTACCGTGTTATTAAAGAAAATGTATATCGGCTAAACACAGTACGTTGTCTTAAGGGGGTTTTACATTAGAAAAGCATGTTATTCATTTGTCGGTGTATTTGTTTCATCCCCAGTAACCTCGCGCCTACTTTTAAGCTTGATAGGACCTTCTCCTAAGCTTTTAATGCGCAATATTGTATTCCTAACAGGACAAATTGTATTGCAGGTAAATTAAACCAGGAGTATCAGAACAGCCAAAAAATAAATGTTTTCAGATTTTAATAAAATTGGCATAAATGTATGCTTTTACACTGGGTTTGAGTTTTAAAAGTTTTGTATGTGAAAATTCACTTCCCTCACATCAGCGTGCTGCGTGTGAACTCGTTATTTATAATGCACGAACTTAGAACTTCAGTGTGACTGTTTTTAACGATTACAAAACAAACCACTTATCTTGTAGTAATTCATTATATATCAGGTCTTCATAGTTTGAACCAAAGTTATTTTTATCAAAATAAATCAAAATATCAAATACCGAACATAGTAAAAGTTTAACCACGATGCTCAATTTGTGTTTTTTAACGTTACTTCAGGCATTAAACAGGGGTTAATTTGGTTCGTTTCCATTGAAGAACTTTTCTAATCTAACTTACTCAATACAGCATTGTTGTTTCCTTTCTTACAGACGAATCTTATTAAACATTTTATTGTTTAGAGGCATGATGAACCTAAAATACAACCTTTTTAACAGCATTGTTTATTTCATGATTTTCATTACGTAAATAAACTAAAAAATTGATTATAAAAACAATTAAACAGTAATTTATTTTCATAGTATGGAAGAATTTGTACATTTATTCATCACCTATAAATGCGGTAATTTAAAACATCTGTTAATGGTTTTAGCTTTACAATTTTATTTTGACAATTCCTTAAAATAAGAATAAAGAATGACTGGAAATAGTTGTGATTTAATAATAAAATCTCCTTTGTTAATAAAAGACTTTAAATAAGATAACATTCATTTGCAAAACATGCAAACGTTTTGAATCGTTATACATCTAATTATTTGGATCAATACTGGTGGATACATTTTAGAGTAGCTAATTGAAGCTGTTTAACTCTGATTGATACTGGTTTAAAAGTGCTTAAATGGAACTGTTCATTTAAAACGATACTGGAAGATACAGTTTAGTAAAGCTGTTTAATTCGGGTAGTTACTGGTAGACGTAGTTTAGAGTGGTTAAGTAATGTGGTTTGATTTGACCATAGACTGATTGCTTTGTTGTCTGTGTTAAGTTAAATAATTTACCGTTGTATGTAAGAAAAGTTACTGCATTTTTAAATGGCGTTATTCAGAATGTTAGTTTGGTTTTACTGAGGGTAAAGCAGTGAAACTGCTCTTGTTGTTTATGTTTATCCCATCAAGTAGTAGTCAGCTTATTGTCAATACAGTACTGGTCTACCTATTCTCTTTGCCCACCAATAATGCACCCGAGGAATTGTGGATGTGAGCCTGCAGGGAATCAGAATGATTAAAACAGCAAATTTAACCAATTAATTTGATATAGTCAATTTATCCCATAGAAACATCCCTTCTGAGACAAGGAGTCTGCATGTATCACAGTGTGTACGTACCATAAACAATTAGTTGGGGATTGTCCTTGGCCATTCTAAATATCTCATCAGCTCCTAATACCTGCGACCAAATACTACTGACTGAATTAAATTTAAGACTTCAAATGTATGACAATGTAGCCCTCTTACTGTTTTTTATATATTTTCTGTGATGGATAAAAACAAATGCCGATGTAATATATTTACTTACTTGCATGGTGGGCTTGATACTAGAGTAGATATATTTTAAATTACCTAAGAAATACTGCAAAGAGTCAGTCGTATTAGGAGAAAATACAAATATGTTGTCTACGTAGCAACGGTTAGTTGGGGTTAGCAAGAATATATTGACATTTTATATTACATACAACAACCAAAGAAGGATTTTTTTCTTGAGATTCTGTGGCGAGTTGAAAGGATGTTGTTGTTACAAAGCTCATGGTTTTCCCCTGTTGCAGGATGGAACTTTCTATTGATTTAGAATGATTAAATGAGGTGTTTTAAAGGGATGTGATTCTCTTATACCGTACTGTGTATGAATTTAAAGAAAAATGTACGGAACTTAATCTAAGCTAAATACAATTTATACCATTTTATCAGCATTAACTTTTTTGATATATTTTAATACAATATTATATTCATACTACCCGTATTAAAAGATATATTACCAAACAAATGTATTTTGCAGTTATGATAGACATTACCTGATTGATTCATGTTGCCAGATGTAGCTGTAGTTCACTCGATAAACAAGGTAGGAGTTGATGGAATACCAAAAATATGTATCGATGAGCATAACATTTCAGGCCTTCCTTATATATTTTGTTTACACATGATACCAATTTTTCAGGATTTAACTATAAAATTAATTCAAACTATCACGCTTAGTTCAAAGGGTGACTATATTTCTTCATAAATGTCTCACCAGGTAACTCTCCAAGACTTTTAATTGGTTTTGAATCACTTTTACCTCCCAGACAGGGAAAAGTTAAGAAATAATTAAAATTTTACATCGTATTCTCTAAAATAAGGTCATAGGTATTTTAGTAAAATAAAAAGGAGAAGTCTGATGGGGATATTAGATTACTAGACATGAGAAGGTGTCAGAGGTGAAATTTAATATTTACCTCAACTTTATAATCCACGTCCTGTGGAGAGAGTGTCATTGCAAATTGTACTACAATGTCTTGAGAAAGGAAACTTTTTAAATCCGAAATTTGAATCTCGTCAATTAACATATTTTGTTGTAGTAACGTTTCTAAAAATATTGGATTAGAAAAGTAAAGTTGATAAAATACATAAATAATATTAAATTGTTTACATGTAAGGAATGCGATTTTTGTTATTGTTAGTTTAAAAAGGAAAAAATCCATTTCTGGGGTACAAACCCCCTCAAAACCCTTCTATAATAGTGCAATCTGTCTGGTTCTCAATCTCATGAAAATAGATGATGCCTTACTAGTTTATTCCAAATTTCATCATGATCGTACCATTTTACGAAAGTTATCATGCCTACGGGCACACACACACACACACACACACACACACACACACACACACACACACACACACACACACACACACACACACACACACACACACACACACACACACACACACACACACACACACACACTAACACACGCACACACTCACATATATATGTATATGAATTTAAACGAAATGTGTTTTTGGCATCTGGGAACCTAAATATGAATAGTTATCATGATCCTGGGCCTTGGTCTTACCATGGCTTACGATAATAGATACTTCCCTACTAAAACAAGAATATAACGTTTTTAGTTGTCTCTAAAACGATGTTCACAATCGTACACACTTAAAACGGGTGTTTTACTACATATGGGTTTTGGGTTTATGGGTTTTACTACATATGGTTTTGTTACATATCGGTGCATGCAATAAAGCTTTCAGAGATAAGTGGTAGACAGATCATATCTCCAGGGAAGCGCCGTAACTGTGTTAGATTATGGCGTTTGAGATACACACCCGCTGGACATCAAAACTTATATTACTGCGTGGGCGTGGAACAATGTAATATTTAGTGTCATTTCAAGCCTAAGTCCTGGACAGTTTTGTTTTACCTACAAACCTACACGATACTTTACTTTAGCATTTGTAATGTTTTATTGGGAAAGATGAAGGAATGTGCCCATAATGAAATTATGATTGGAGAGGAGTCATTGAAGCAAAATATCTAAGGTGAAAATATGATCTGTACGATAGTCTCAATATCAGGAAACAGTTCGTTCATTATCAACGCATTCATCTACGAATATAACATGATTTCCATATGTGCTTAGTGTTTGATCGGTATAAAATATTTTAATATATTTAAAAAAAGGTGTTCGTCACATAATAAATCTTTGGAATTATACTTTAAATCCCCTCTAAAAAGTAATAACATGTTTTTTTAATATTATGTGATAATTTTAACTGTATTTATGACATAAAACATGCTTAGCATCTAATCTATCATAGTTTGTAATGTTGTTTTTATATTTTTTAAAGGTGCCCCGTTTCTACTGTACCATAACTGTAACTAACGTAACTGTATCATAACTTTCCCGGTTATTTGTTATGACTCATTTTTAATTTGTACAGTAGTACAATAACGTAGTTTGATACAAAATTTAAAATTGCACCACAGAAATAAACTATACTCCATTATGTTCCATATCCATGAGATACTAAAAGAAACGTTATGCAGGTAGCCATGTGCAGGTGTAGCCACCCGTACCCTTTCATTACTTAACAGTAACTCAAAGAAAGAGTTGTAATCGGGCCATTACTCTTTTCCTCTTCGTAGTCCAGAATTCATTAATATTTATATGGATTAAGACGAAATAAGTTAAACACCAACTTAACAAGCATTAATAGTTTTACATAGGTAAAGGATGTTTGCTTATAATAGTCATACTTGAAAGCAAAATAAAAAAGTCCGTCAACAGACCGGTTATAAATATGACTGTTGTTAAAGATGTAACGGTTCGTTTTAGATGACTAAAAACACGAGCTATAACTTTTACAACACCGTTATCCATCAGGGTTTTCTACGCTCTGAGTCGTAACTTGTACTTGTTGTGATTACTTTTGTCACTTTATGTTTTGTATTTTTTTAATTTACTAAGGGTTATATTTTAATATTTTTAACAAAAATTATTTAAAACTCAAACTCCCATAAAAAATAAATGAGTTTTTCAACACATAAACTAAAGAAATTTAAATCTATAAATGTTTGTCATTTTATGATTGTTTTTTGAGTTTATAACTTAAACACTTTTTTTAATTACACCATGTAATCGAATCTCACACTTGAAAGAATATTTTGTATAAGGTTAATTTGCATATGTAGCGGGTTTCATATAAGTAGTAATACAATAAAAAAATAAAAACATAACGATAGCCGTAATGTAATCGTTAGTAAGAAGCAATACAATACACATTTGACAAAACATTTCTTTTTGTATAGTCAGATTTTATGCTCAGTCAGCTGGATTTTAGCTGGCGGTCGGATTATGAACACAAATCCTTTAATGGTAATACTGTAAGTTATTCAGTTTACCACTATTGAGGGTACAGAATAACTAACTATTGTTTTGGAAAGGCTTAGGAGGCTGAGTTGCCTTCTCCAATGAATAACAATCACCAATTCCCTAGTAGGGTTTGTATTTATTGCCATTACGTTGCAGGAGCCATAATTAAGACGAAGGACTCCAAAATGACGGCAGTGGCTCTGTCGTTGGTTCGTATCCCAGGCATTACACAGCAGTTGTATCATTACTGTAAAACTCGTAGTGTAACGACTCAAGATCATCAGCGGAACCTATATGAATGGGCATACAAGGCAAAAAGAGTCTGCCATCCTCCTCCAAAAAATAATTAAATGACTGCGGCAATGGGAAACCACTTTTGGAATGTTTTTAATTCGGTCATCTTGCCCTTAAGTAATATTTATAAAGACTAAATAATTAGAAACGAAATATTTATTAAAGTTATGAGATATTAAGTTATGAAAATAAACACGTATTGTACCAATGATTTATTATTAATTTCTTGAATCGCATGTTTCACATTGATACAATTAAACAGGAAAAAATAAAGTATATCTCACGATACTAAAAAATATATACTAGTATACTGTACTAACATACTAGACTGTAAAAATAATCTAGGCGATCCATTTCAACCAGTTACACCGGTCATAAACGGTTTCTTAGATTGGGCTAGATGATAACCGGTGAATCTGGTTGAAACCAATTGCATGGAACCATCTTATACATTTACCGTCTTGCATGTAAGTACACTATAAGATTAAATATAATTAGTAGCTCTTGAACCAAGAATATCCGGATGATACATTGATATACACAGTCTTTAATTTTTAAGGATGACAGTACCATAAATATAGTTTTAATTATTCAGAGAAAGACTTCATTAGGTCCACGTAAACAAAGTTTCACCCCAGTTATAGTTTAAGGTGATTAGGTTTCACGTTTGACAATAGGCATATAGTAAACTATTAGCTGAAATGCTATTTAATAAACTACAACTATTTAAGTGTGGGGGAAAATTCTAAAGTATAAACACGTCTTAAAATTACGTCTAAAACCGCAATTAAAAGTGGAGGTTTGTATTTGAATGATTTTAATAGACCTCCTTGTGGAAACCTAGGGCTAGACTGTTAAACTCAGAGTTCAAATTTTTTACGAGCACTAAAAAGTAAGTTAGATCAACAAATTAATGTTTCAAGTAGGTAATGTTTTGTCTGAGACATCAGTGAACTAGATATATACTGTATGATACCCTGTATATCCAATGACTTGAAAAATAGGTTTATTTTATAGTCATATTATATTAAACCACATTATTTATTTTGTATTGTAAGTTTGAACAGTTTACACTCAGTTTAGTAGGTACTTATTTCAGACCAAAATCACCTAAATAATAATTAATTTTATCAAATGAATGTAGCATTAGTTTTCCCTAGAAAGCCAAATTTGTATAAAAAAGGAAATCTCTTTATTGCTTTATTGGGAGGAAGCGATATTTATCCACCACAACATCAGCGCTATTCTGTATTGGGCGATAATAGGCTTTGCTGAGCTTTGCATGAATTACTCCCGTGAAAGCCTCAGATTTACGACCCCGTTGTAGCTCCCACCCTCCGACCAGACGACACAGATTGGGGTTGAGCAACTCTCTTAGCTTGGACTCATAAATGTGCATAGTTTAAAAGTGTATCAAAACTGGACTGTTTAGCCAGTTAGATAATAACTGTTTATTATAAGAGTGTGAAAGCTTTAAACAAAACTTAAATATTCATACAAATTTTTAATAATTTATTAAATTTAATTTATTCATTTAAAATTTTCATTTTTATAACATTTAACGTTTTGTAGAGTATAGTGTTACAAAAATCTCCCGTGTTGTGCTTGGCAACGTTTGGCTGAGTACTCAGATGTGTTACAGTAGGAACCAGTTCAAAATGGGGTTTTATGAAATTATCAATAGACCATAACTAGATTATGCCGCATACCAAATTTGATCATTAATATTTCATAAACAAGCGAGATATAACAATTTAATTATTCTTCATAATATTAATAGTAGACAATGTCTATTAACGTATAGTAGCAGTCTATTAACGTAGAGCAATTTTTAAGATTAATTCAATGGCGTAAGTGAAAATTAAGTTAATAGAATGATATGTAAATATTTAAAAACGACGGTGCGATTTGTTGGTTTTCGAACTAGTTACGATAAACGCTACTTTACTCTGATGTTCCAAATCATCTCTCCCGATCCTCTATCTCTCTGTCTCTTAGGTTTGATTTCATTCAGATAGGTTTATTTTTAAGGAAATTATAGAGTTAACGGACACATCCAAATACACAAATCTGTATCAATACAATATAAACACCAAGTTCTGATCCATCCCGGAATCAGGGTTAAAATTATTTAACTCAAATCACAGTTGGCTAGATTATAAAAGAACTGAAAGGGTAGCAAAAAAAAACCTGATAAAATGCAATTTATCTGAAGATTAATATCACTATAAATAACAGATCCGGTTATATGTTCACGTCCGAGAAGTGCAGTGTACCGATTACAAGACAATGTAAAACTAAATACAGTTTTAAGATTTATCGTCTTTAAGGCCAGCTTACGCCAACGTTAATCTGAGCTTAAAAGTAATGCTTGGAATACGACAAACAATGCCACTGTCTCTGTACTTAACATCTCAAAATAGCTGAACAATGCCACGATTACAGTGAAACGGTACACAAACCCTAAACCCCACACAATGATGGTCTAAGGTAATTAAGTGACAACGCCAGGTAATGCTGCCAAGATTCTACGAAACTCAGGACTGATGTTGCTACAGACAATAACACTGACGCTATATATATATATATATATATATATATATATATATATATATATATATATATATATATATATATATATATTGCTAAAAGTATAATATTGACCTAATCTGTAAATATACTGTAATACAAGTATAATGCAATACCAATAAAACATACTCATCAACATAAAGGTTTAAAGGTTTGTTAAAAAACAAAAGGGTGCTGTGTATGAACATAGTTACTTTAATTTAAAAACCCTGATTTGAGTGGAGAGAATTTTGGCTAAAATTTGTAATCACAAAACACTGCTTATGATATTTCATACTAAGGATAAATGCAAGGTGAGTTGAATTGCATCATATAAATTTACTCTAACCAATCATAAAACCGTGTGGTCAAAACAATATGTATATAAACGTAGAAATAGTAATGGCTCGTATGATTTATTGCCCCTAACCTTTTGTTAATATTACTTGTTAATATCGTGATCAAAGCAGATGCCTAAGTCACTTGTAATCAAAGCTAATATTTAAAGTACTAATGTCCTTCATATGGGAGAGTTAGCCATAATTTCTGGCTTACATTAAATTATATATATATACCCCCGTCACAGCAAACCTGCATACTCAGCGAATTTCCAATGGAGATATAACTGTCTTAATACTACATAAAGCCACTTGCCAAGTTTCATAAAAATATATTCACAAATAAGCAATATATACAATTTTAATTATTCTCCATAAGAATAACATTGGGGATGAGTACGCAGGTTTGCTAACACAGAAATTGGGTTTTTGTGCTAATGTCAATATAATTCATCTAGGTGAAGTCATATACCAGATTTTTTTTATTTATGTTCATAATTAGGGGAGACATAGCATTTAATTATTATCCATAAGAATAACATGGGGCTGAGTACGCAGGTTTGCTGCTATGGGAGTCTTTGGAAAAATTTTTTTTGAGCAAATATCAATGGACCATAACCAGATGAAGCCGTATCCAGCCGTAGTTTTGTCAGTAAACGTTCACAAATAAGCAAGATATATTTTTTTATTTTCCTCCATAAGAATAACATTAGACAACGTACTGTGTTTAGCACTGTCAATATCTCGGTAACCAATTAACGTAGATGAATGATCAAAATACCTAATTGTGTGTTTTTTTAAGCTGAATCAAATAGTAAAAATTAAAATTTGACTATTTCCAAAATTATATGTAAAAAATTCAAAAAACCCATTTTTGGGGTACAAAACCCCTTAGGATAGAGCGATCTGGCTGGTTTTCGAACTTAAAATCATAAATGTTGCTTTACATGTTTATATCAAATTTCATCAAAATCGGATAATTTTTACGAGAGTTATCGTGCTCACGGACTCGTGTATATTCGTGTTTCGAACGAATGGTGTTTTTGGGGTCTGGAGACCTCAAAATAAAAAGTTATCATGGTCCCGGGCCCAGGTCTCACCATGCCGACTACGGTAATAGCTTCTTCCCTATAGGGGAAATTCGCAAAAGTGTCGTTTGGACCAATACCAATTAGAGTCATGTCGTTTTATCATGCAATTTACCATCCGTCCACCAATTCTCTTGCGAATTACAGTGTGTGTTTACAACAATTTATATACCAAGTTTACAATTTCACACCGATGTACCAAATTGAACGTATTCCCGTTTTGGTTTCTATCCGCTTGCAATTAATCTTGAAATACAAATCGTATAACATTTGGTGGACTTAAAAGTCTTACTAATGAACCTCTATTAATGTCGCAGTAATTCGTTTTAGTTTTCTATTGATCGTACATAAAGTTAAATCTAGAAAAAATAGCAGATTATACATCTATTATTTTTCCTTCTTTTATTAAATTAAAATATAGGGATATTGTTTTTTAAGTATTGCTGAAGTAATAGAATTATAAAAAAAATAATAACTAGGGCATTATGATGACTGGTTTAATTGATGATCCACACAACAGGGGATTGGTGGTTAACTGCGTTGTTATTCTCAAAGGGCTGTCTTGTAATGATGGAACGTTTGTTTCACAGGGTAAAATACCACTTAATATGACGTATTGACTTTTAAACCCAGATGCCGCAGTTGTCACCGCAGTTCATGCAGCCGGGATTATTGTTGAGAGATTGGATGTCAAGGGACTATTGATGGCCACAAGCTGCATCCTGCATGATTAATTGTGTCCCATGGATTGAGCAGAAAATATAATTTAAAATTAAAGCGTTTGATGAAAGTAGAGAAAATCATAATTATTCTTTCCCGACCACAGTTCTAGCTTTTTAAATGTAACAAAACTGCAATTAACATATAAACTTAGAAAGAGGTTATAAAGAAGTAAATAAGATCACACTTATTGCGTTTTCGACTTCGATACCTTAAAAATACTGTATTGATGATTTGAGTTTCTTTATATCATCAAATAAAAAAGTAAATGTAAGACTATTTTCAATTGATATTTTTGAGTTCCGGTTACTTAACAATATTACATACAACCTATCTTACTGAATAAACTGACCGTTTTTCTGGCAAAAGCAATAATTGTTTCTGACAATATTTTATGATTTGTAGTTTGTCTGCATACATTTAACTTTAAAGGATAATTAAATACAAACGATAGATACTACCTAAACCACCAAACTATTGGATTGTCACTACCATCTATATTGTGGTTGTTGTTTTGTTATGACTGTTGTGTAATTTCGTGACTACAGCACGAGTTTCAAAAAATAGCATATATTGTTGGTAGTATTATGATCCGGTATACGGTAGTATCATAGTTGTTAAGGTAGTAGTAGATAAGAGTATAGAAGGTAGGAAAAGTAACATTCATCCTAAAATAGAGAACCTATTTATGCTAATATTTATACTTTTTGGGCAGAGGAAGGCGATTTAATTTGACAATTAGCTTCAAAGAGACTAAATAACATTTTTTTTTTTGTAATTTCTTTAAAAGAAAAGAAAAGTGGTAAAAAGTGAATTACAAACAAGTTAAGTGTATTACATAAAAAGGTAGGCACTGTGTGATTAATGAAGGTGTTTTCATTGTGTAAATAATTGATTTAATAATGAACAAATATTATTTTTTTTAAATAAACCTTCCAATAAATAATGTTTATCGTTATTACCCAAACCACAATTGAAACAAACGCACCTACAATTTACACCCCAGTTAGATTAGCATACAGTTACATCTCTTTGATTTCTTAATCATTAATATTTATTCTTTCCTGACGATAAACAATTTTAAATAAGTCTTCATACTCGTAAATTCTCATATTACTTATTACGACACCGAATTCAGTTTTTACCGTTAATAAATAATCGATTTTGCTATTCCTTCTGATTTTATTAGTTCTTGACAAAAGAGGTTCATTCCTACAAGGCAGTGACATGCTGTCGTCCTTTGTAGTCTCTGTATTGTAAATTCCCTTAGACTTATAGGGCTTCATTTCCATATTTTAACAGCATTTGCATATTCATGTTTGCCTTCTGTTTAAGTAGAAAAAGGTATCTGTTGTTCCTAGTTATGCATAACTAAATTAATCACTATTTCAGTATTTTCCTATTACTTATTGTAATTACTTTTAGTCATTTAATATTTATGTACATTCAATCACAATGTTTATCATGAATAATGCCAAAATTACCAAGCCAATTGCATCGTCACCTAATAGTACTCCATTCCGACCCTAATACTTGTAAAAGATTATTAAAATATAGTATGTAGGATAATAATAAAAAATAAATAGATTTTCGGATTTTTTCTGCACGAAGACTTAAATAACTTAAAAGCCCTGTTATTTAGATACAGCATTTGTATCTATATAATTTAAAGCTAAAATCTTTTTCATGTATTTTTTGTAGTCAAGATTTTCCCGCAATCATTGTTTTTTATTAAGGGTAAAGGTTATTGTTTTTTTTTTACCATTGAATTTACCTAACAGACGACGCTATCCTATCCGTTATTGTAACTTTAAAGACATGCATTCGTGTAAATATATTTTTTATGAAGAAAGCTGATTTTAATCTTACTTATTTATTATATTATTATGCCATATCTAACTAATTGCATATAATGGTTCAAGTACTACTATCGTGGAATTGAATTTGGAATAAAGCATTATAGAAATACAGCAATTACAGTTTTACAAGCGAGAATTTATTAATAATAAATGTCTTAGACATTTGCAGTGTAAAACAGTATTTTACTCCCCTTCACTCAACATAAGTGATGAAAGTTATATAGGAAAACCGGGAAGAGAAACACAAAGGCCTATTGAATAAGTTTGATTGGAGAGCCTAAACAAAGAAATACTACCTAAAACCTTCTCCACTAAGAAGTATTGTATTTTTTCAAATGCAACTCCTTATCTTTGAGATGGTTGGAATACAGATAATAACTGAATTGTAATTCCATTGTTTCTCTTCGTCTAGTGACCACTGAAATATCGCATCCGTTGTATCAATTCCATTAATCTTCTCCCTAATTCCGTACGATAGTAATATATTTTGTAAGTATGTAAGCACAAATTATTGCGATCGTATAAAATCTATAATATAAGCAATTGTTATAAATATCTTAATATATATTTGCGTAAATGAATAATGATTTATTTATTAGCATGATACGTGTTGTTACAACTAAGCAGGATAAATAAAATACGTATTACAACACTATATGTATATTTACACTTATACTGTACTTACATACAAGACGGTAAAATATACACAAAAGATGGTAAAAGGTGATGGATTTCAACCAGTTACCCCGGTCATCATCAGGCTCAATCAGAGAAATCATACACCGGGGTTTCTCTGATTGGGCCTGATGATGACCAGTGTAACTGTTTGAAATCGATCGCCTTGTACCATCTTTTGTGTATATTTTACCGTCTTCTATGTAAGTGCAATATAAGTGTAAATATAATTATAGTTTTGTGAGACGTATTTTATTTATCCTGCTTGATAAATAATGAGAACAAAAATTCTTAATAATTGTCTTTTTGCAGATATCACGGAAGCTGAAACTTGGAGCATTGAAAAAAGATTGGTTCGATTTTTAGCATCGTATTACCTTAAAGTAGAAAAATGGTTTGAACAATTTTAGCTGTAACTATTTATAATACAATTTAAGCTTCAGCTTTGTTTATGTATTAAGATTTATTCACACTTGCATATTGATCTATTTTCATTAGAATGTAAGTAGAATATCCACAAACAAAAGGAAAAATTGCAATAACTTTGTTGAGTTGTTACCTGGTTATATAAATAGTACAAAGGTATACCAAATTTTACGAGGCAGTTTTGTAGCTAAGTAATAAATCAGTTACGCAATCGTAGGTACAGTAATTAAAAGATATATTACTAAAAAAAATTTACAGACACATATTCCCTAACGGTGAAAAAGGAGAAGTATGTACCACTAGCAAATCCGACGCTATAAGAAAATGAAAATCTGCAATTTTTTAACTCAGTTAATAAACAAAGATTACTGTGCTACCGATACCAATATATGTTAACAATTACAAAAGGTAAAATCCTTGCATAGTGCATCGTGGAAACAATATTTTCGTAGACTCAATGAATTTAAAAGTAATCCACGTTTATGTAAAGTAAGTACGCTAAACATGAATTTAATAAATTAATTTGTGGGACTACTCACTACTTCGGATATTGGCGTTCCTAAGTAATTGTGTTGAGACAGTGTGTTCTTGTTTCTTAAAATCTTTGTTTACTTAAATAAACTTTACATGTTCAATATCCGCTTTGTAGTTGCAAAGTATCAACTGATAATGCCGTAATCAGAACATACCGAAAGCTAATCAATATATGGCCCATTAAGACCCAAACGTTAGTAGATCAAAGAACGAGTAATGGTACTGATTTATTTTAATACGTTGTATTAACGAAAATAATAAAATAATTAGTTGCACTCTTTAGTTCTAGAAGTACTCTGCATTGGAATATATTCGTGGTCATATTGTATATAATAGAAATGTACTTTTATTCGAAATGCATTTGTATTTCCTCTACGAAGAAAATAAAGTCAATTAAATTAACTACTATAATATTTAAAAAGAAAGTGTACACAATTAATATGTAATAATATAAATGTTTATATTCTTTTAAAACATTACATACCATATGTCATACACTTTATATTTAATATATTAAATAGTAAAACAAATGCAGAGTTAAAATATAATAACTGGAAATAGTATGTTAATTAATACTGTAAAATTTAAAACTATAAATTTTGTAAAACTAATATTATTATTTAGTTTCACAGATTATAAACATCCCTTTTTAAAAACCTCCCTAATGAAGGTTCAGAGCTAGAATATTCCCAGTAAAATAATCCATTCCAATGACAATCTTGCCGTGGAACTTTGATGGAGACGTGTCTCCACTGCAGGACGGCTTCAGAAAGTGATTACTGATGCAATCGGAGAGGTGAAGAAGAAACTTTAAGACTAGAGGGTTACTCGTTATCTTTACAAAGTACTGACTAATACTATTGATCTGTGACGAGTGGAAAAAGTAGTCTCCTGATATACACTTGCTTATGAGAACCTCAGGGGCAAGGTGGATGGCTAGCTAAGCTGAAAGACCCATATTTGATGATAGACAAGGCATGCCGGGAGGCAACTCACAGGAGTCGACTCATTTGTGCGCAGTCACAATCGACACTATAATAGCGGAAAAATAAATCCTCAAATAACAAATATCACTTGAATTTTATTCCGATCAGCTGGTGTGGGGTTTTGGCAATACAGCACGTCTACTATTGGCTGTTCTTGGTTGATAGCCCAGCAAACCACGCCCTCAACTGGCAATTTATTTGTCCGTTATTATAAAGAGTGCGGTTTTCGAACCTGCCGCTCCAGTGATCACTGAAGCCATTCATGTGAAACACTAGGTGGGAGGGGAGGACAATCTACCAAGGGTAGGTTGGACTATTAAGGTCAATGCTCAAACAAAAACTCAGACCAAAACTCGCTTCCGCACCTACCATAAATGGCAAGAAAGCTGGTGTCTTGAAACGGTTGGTGTCTTGAAACGGTTATCAGTATATAATACAATGCATATAAATATGGTAGGCAAACAATATGCAACAATACAGTTGTGTAATATAAAACACCAAAAATCTTTCAACGACGAAGGATTATTAAACACAAAGACAAACCGCTGTGCTACCCCGTACTGGATAGAATGTCTGGATCCATCTCGTTGCACTATTTTACTTCCAAGATACATCTAAATATTTGTCGTTTCTGAATTTTGGCCTACGGGATTGTAATTGAATAATCTAACTTTATAATATTGGCATAGCGTTCTTATAAATTTTTTTTATATTGTAAAACAAGTATTTTTGCCTCCAAAACGTTCACGTTTGAAAATATGTCCTTATAACAGTGCCAGCATTACTAAATTAAACAAGTTTACAGAAATCAGTATGAATGCGCATGCAAATACTTTTTAAAAACAATACTAACTACTAAATGAGTAATCGTGCTTTAAACACAGTCAAATATTAGAGAAGTAAATCTATTTAAAGCATTTTTTCTTTATGATAAATAATAAATAACTAGTGATTATATAATAGTCATGAAATGTAAAGTGCATGAATTGTTTTATTGTTGTTGGTTTAGGTGTGATTTCAAACGTTATCTATTGTGATAAAAAATAAATCGTTAACAATGTTTTGAAAATAATATTTCCAAGAAAGCCCTTTATCAGAACAATATTGTCTTTAAATAACTTTTGACAAGGAAGGAAACAAGAGGCAACAAAGTTTTGAACTTGTTACCCAACACCTTCGCTGTAGCTGACAAATTTGCTTTGTTGGTTGTAAATTCTCTGATTTGCGACATCAGATACAATTCCGGGTCCCCTGAGTACAAAATGAGAGCGGTAAATTAAATTTTGTATATTGTACGAAGAATAAGTCTACTATTTTAAAAACACTTAAGATATTTGTTAATCTCATAGGTAAAATTATAGTTGCTAGAACAAAATAAATGTAGTCCTTAAGCGGAAAGTTTATAATTTATGCTTGGTTTTTTAAATTAACCGGGTAAATAATTTACAATTTAAAAGGGCTATATGGAATGATGACATCTCAGATAAATTTACAAACTGGATATTACCTATTTATAATTGTATATCTATAACTTTACGTTAGAACAGAAAAGGTATTACACGTTGGTTCCGTTTTTATTACGTAAAAAATTACATTACGGCATAATCAATTGCTAATCAATCATATTCGGTGTATTGTTAACTACAAATTCTGTGCAAACAACCAGAAGTTACCACGATTTTTCTCATAAAATTGCAATTGACGTGCTTTAAGTTGAGTGATCTTCAAAATATTTTCATCTGCGTTTTTGGCTTACAATTTTTTTTAAGTAGATCAATTACTCAAACGTTTTCCGTTTTTAAGAAATCTAGATTTAAAAACTTGAAATAGCCATAATTTTGAAACACTTAAAGCCATTAACATAAAAATCAATACTAAAACTTGTAAAATGCATTTGTCAAGGATTAAGTTAGGCCCTCAAGTGGTTCCCAAGGAATACTGTATTGATTAAAAAATACAAACATACACACAATTGCATGGACAGAGCAAGATAGGCCTTATTTTTAAACCCCTTTTTTGCGTTAACCCCAAAACAAGTTCCAAAATATTTCTTCAAGAGAGATTGGGGACACGCTTTATATGTTTTTTCTTTTTAGATTTATACTTCTTCTAAAATATTTATTTTCGCCTTTGCTATTTTTTTTATCTACTGTGATATTCAAATTGTTAAATTAAGGTTGTATTTAACCAAAAGACTTCATGGCCAGTCAGCAAAAGGGATTTTCTTAAATTTACAGTCAAGCTCATACCGAATATTCTACGTAAAATGAATCTATTATTTATAGGAGTAACATTTAGTTACTCCAAATATAACTTAACGTTTGAAGGCTAAAAGTTGACTGTTACCTAAGTAAGAACGAATTAATTTAATATTCTAAAAGCAATAGCAGAGTAAGACAGAGAAGAACTGACGTTTTGTGAATATTACAGTTCTTGTGATGGACAAAGGAAGCAACAGTCATCAATATACATGAGCTCTCCGACAGGTCCGAATGGTATATATTTAAATTTTATATATTGGTGGAGTAAAGTATATATTAAAATAACAATGGTAACAGTCTTCTTGTGTGTATATATATGTTTCAAATTTAAATTAATCGTTCTATAAATTTGAAGCCATACGAATCTTAAGTATCGAGTTGTAAGTATTAATAAATAAAAATGTAATTATAAAACTCCATGGTAAAAGAGACTATGTTTAAATTTATAAAATATACACATTTCTGTGACCATCGTTCCAAAATATTAGCTAAAACAAAATAATACATTAGGAGCCTAAATATTTGAATAATTAAATGTTTTTTTTATTGTCTTCAGTTTTATTTAGAGTAGTCATAGTAATAGTGTTCTTGCAACCTTACATGTAGCTATATAGTTTACTAAAGCTTTGTAAGTATAATTCAGTATCGTATCACTATAAATATATATATATTATAATATTATTATAGTGCGCAAGCACAACAATTGTGGTTGCTCAAACAAACTTTTAATACTCAAAATCAGTGTAAAAACATACATTTATTCCAATTTTTATTAAAATCTGAAAACAGTGATTTTTTGGCTGTTCTGATGCTACTGGTTTCATTTACTTGCAAAGCTGGGAAAACAATTTTGCGCATTATAATGTTAGTAGATGGTCCAGACAGGCTTTAAAGTAGGCGTGAGGTTGCTGGGAATGATAAAAGTACGCTAACAAAGGAATAACAGGCTTTTATAGTGTAAAACCCCCACAAGACAACGTACTGTGTTAAATCGAAACACATTTTCTTTAATAACTCGGTAAATACGTTTGCTAGAGTGACGAGAGAGGGTTTAAAACTTTTTCCTCACTAATTCTCATCTTTTTACATGCATTAATTTTACAGACCGGGATTTTTTGACCCTTTTTGGGCCCAAAAACTCGAAATTTGAAAGATTAATCCCCAAAAAAGGGGTTTAGAGTTTTTAGATTGTTTTTCTCAACGAGCTTGTCCAACTGATTACAGAAAGGAACGTCCCTACCAAATTTGAAGTAAATCGGACAAAAAATGCGACCGCTAGAGTCGCAAATATATATCAAATTTTGAACGACCCACCAAAACGTGTTCAGGGGGTCACGTTAGGAACTTCTATGGTGGTCCCGGGCTTAAGTTTCACCGTGCGGGTCATACTAATAGTTCACTTTCCAAAGGAAATTCACTAATAATACTGTAATGGCAAAGCAATATCTACTGAAAGCTATGAGTTTATGACTAACACGCAACAGGGAATGTGGTGCAATTATGTTGT
This sequence comes from Allygus modestus, assembly GCA_963675035.1. Taxonomy (NCBI): domain Eukaryota; kingdom Metazoa; phylum Arthropoda; class Insecta; order Hemiptera; family Cicadellidae; genus Allygus; species Allygus modestus. Next base: position 101,527,342 of record OY776115.1, on the reverse strand, counting down.
TTCACTAACCGTCCAGAATTATTCCGTATAAGCACAGCTATCTGAATATTGAAGGGTGGAATAAATATTTATAAAATGATTAGAATACAATGTTAATGTGTAATAGACAATGAGGGGTAGTGAAAGGGGGGTTAGGGAAGTTGAAAACAACAGGTTTTACTAAATGATACAATAACGGATTTAGTTATTTGCGAAGTTATTTAATACTGGTTCAATTGTTTTTTATTTAGCTGATTATGCAGGATGAGGCAAAACATTCACGAACAAAGAAGTTATTCGTAAAATGATTTTTTGTCGATATTTGACGACTGGGCAATTGCTAATTATTAATAAAATTACAAACTTAAAACCAAAACTTAATTAGCAAAAACTGTTTTTAACAATCGTATTCAAACTATTATGATTAATTTCAGAAGTAATTCTTTTCAACGTACAACAATTAATTCAAGGAAAATTTATTAGAACATAATGGTAATAATTACATAATTGATCAATAACCTTTTAGCTCCATATATATCATAACCTGCCGCACATATTAAATATATGTTAATTACCGTACTGAATAGTATGGGTGTTATAAAGTCTTTCCTAAATTTACAGTATCATATTCGTCATTAGAAAATGACAAAGATCCATTTGTTTATTTTAAATACAAATCTCCCAGGATTGAGCTGTTAAATACAAAATTTCAGGATATTGTTTCTAGCGTAGAAAAAACAAATTAGAAGTCCGCCAAGCCAAGAACGCAAGAGGACCGTATACGTATGTGACATTGATGATCTGTTAATTTGAAGTCGCAATCATACGAAAATCTTTCGCAGTGAAACTTCTCATGCAATCAGTAAAGTATATTGCAAAATAAAATAGAGCGAAAGATGTATGCATCAACAGCAGAGCGAACTGAAATTCCAAAAGTTGCACATGCTAGCGGAAATATAGCTTTTAATAATTTTACAATTGCTGCTAAATATTTTTCTCCATTCAATACCATTTAAATAATATTGAAAACAATATTTCGTAAGATCAAGTGCAACTCAAGAGCAAATCTTTACATATCGCTGACTTTTTCGTTTCGCATAACACTAGTGTCATTAATCTCTTTCGGTAAAACTTCTTGTATAAATCCACCTGCGAGGTGTGATCACACTGGAAATCGATGAAAATATAAAAAGCCAGCGATATCAGAATAAACTTTAATTGTAGATTTTGCATTTGAGTTTCACCAGCCCTTCAATAATATTTATACTATTCTAACTGGCCCGGCAGACGTTGTCCTGTCCTAATGTCATTGAATTTGTTCATTTTCAAGATTAGCTCGTTCGCTTCGCTCACTCGCCTATTTTTATATAGTGCTAACTTCGGCATCAAAAAAAGAGTTTAAGTTGCCATTCAAGTAGATTTGTTATTTCTATAATGAACATATGTTTATGCCTTTCAAGTATGTTTAGAAATTAACAGCTGATTGGTGTAACTAACTGAACTTTGAAAAAATCAATGGAAACTTTGAAGACCAGTGGGACCGAGTCCTTAAGTCGAATTACAAATTTTCTTTAAAAAAAAAACTTGTCCTGACATTAACGAACACAAAAAAAATATTCAATTTTGTGCACCCACTCTCAAGTTATAGCTTGACCAAGGCTAATCGGGATTTGTTTTCATATATTGTACATAAAACAATACCTTATACGATATTATGCTGTTTAAGGTAATATTTATAGCCTCTTACCATCTTTTGTGTATTTTTTAACGTATTGTTTGTTAGTAAATTATAAGTGTAAATATTCTTTGTAGTGTTTTGAGACGTAGTTTACGTATAAAGTTTCCAAAGAAATTATTTAAATATTTAGCTTTCCTATATTTTATATTTCTTATATCAATATATGTTTATTATATAAAACTCGTTTGAAAATTGACTGGAAAAGCTAGTTAACCCTGCTGTATGCTGTACAAATGTAATCCAATATAAATAAAGTTATTCATACATTTTATTAAAATAAATCTGTATGAACTAATACAAAAAAATAGATGACAAACATTTAGAAGAGGTCAAGGAAAGTCGCATTGAGAATAAATCAATTTCTTAAGTGACGTAAGGAATAACTTATCATACAACTTATAAGGATATTTGGTCATTTCATTCTCATAAACACTTCTCACAGAAACACTATAACAGTTTTTGGTGTGTGGCAACATAACTCACTGTTATCATGGATTAAGCATAATCCTATAAGCGTATGCTAAAGCTAAGGTGTTATTTAACGAGTAAAAATAATGCGACATTTGGGTGTGTATAGTATTACCACCTCTATATTCAAATAGATCTGAGTAATATTAAAAATAAAGTTTATTTTTATTTTTCTGCATATAATCAAGATTAATGCGTATGGAAATGCATAGATATTTTATTTTTGCAGTAATATTTGCCGCCTGAAAGATCCTGGAATCTGAAATGTTTCCGTTTCCGTATCTTGAAGATCTTCTCAAATTTATGATCTTTGCACATGCACCTGCGACACTCCTTAAAATGTAAAATATATTTTCGTATACATTTTATACTCAACTTTCTAAACAAACTAAGAACCTTTTAAATTTTAGGCTGTAACCACGAGATACCTTTAAGAAATCGTTTAAGTAATTTATTAAAAGAATTACTGTTTTTTTAAGTAGTAAACTTTAAATTATTTTGTTGTTAAAAATAGATCAGATCAATAGATAGGAAGTGGGCCAAAGTTATTGATAATTCTGTTCTGAAAAGAATGGGCTGTTCATAAAGTTCATAATTATTAAAAAATATCAGTATAAATAATAGACAACGCAAGCATGTGATTTAAATTGCGCTGTGGTATTAGCTCAAGCGATGTAATAAAACACAGTTACAAACGATGAATATATATGAAAAGCTTAAATTAAATAAACCTTTAAATGTCAACACAATCCCCATACAACGTTTATCTAGATAGTATTGTTATTTTGTTGTTAACAACGCAGTTGCCCCAAAGTAATATAAACTAGTTCCAGATTTAATAACCAACATTGAGCTAGAAATGGTTTTACTTTATCTGAAACAATGTTTTATAAACTGGGTTGTTATTTGTTTTAGGTATTTACAACCCAAAACAAACAACTTTTGTAAGTGAGGCATAACTCTAGATATTTTATAAGTTCCAAAAGTATTCATCTCATGTAAATCACACTAGGTTAAAATTGGTTTAACGATTCTCATGGCTTAAAATTGTAATTTATAATGTTAATAATATTCTGAACAATTAAAATATAATTTATTAATTATTACATATTGTATTATATTGAACAACTAATAACAATTCTGTGAAACCCATTTACCCATAAAAGTAAGTTCCTATGCTTAAGTTTACTCAATAATAAAAGAAATAAAAGTTTTTATCAGAAACAGTGTAGTATATTTATGTTTAATTTATTTTAGCTTAAAACAAAAATACAACGTCCAATATTTAAAACTTTTTAAAGTCTAGGGTTGCAAAAGTGAAGGTTAATAAATTATTCCTCTCTAGATCTTACAAAAGCAGCACAGCCTTTAAAATTATGGTCATAAATCTATCAAATGGCCTTATTCCTGACGTAGTCAGAAGAGTTTAACGTTTATAAATTTATAAGGAAATATTTTATTACAAACAGTAATTCGTTCAAATGATGTTTGTAACCCAAGTTATTTTTAATGCATTAAAGGGTAGGGTTCCTTTTAAATGGCTTTTAGACATGTCATTTAGTATAATTGAAATAATACATATTAATATTCTGTCAGTAGTGTAAAAACCCTTTTGAAAAGCTGTTTAGCGCCCAAAATAAAGTCATTAAATCTAACAGACAACAAATTTGGCAGTTTTAATTTGATGATTATCTTGCATTTTGTAGGGTAGGTCGCAAAACACATGGGAGGTCACCACAATCAACCTTGTTGACCCCTTTGGCAAAATGCAAAGGTGGAATGTAGATTAAAAAAACCGTCACAGCAAACCTGCGTACTCAGCAAATTTATAATGCACAGATATGTTTCTCACTACCATATAAAGCCACTTACCAAGTTTCTTAAAAATACTTAAATAAATAAGTAAAGTAATCTATAGCATTTTATTTATTCTCCATAAGAATAACATTAGGGCTGAGTACGCAGATTTGCTGCAAAAAAAGATAATAAATATGTTTTTGTGCAATTATCAATATAACTCAACCAGGTGAAGCTACATACTATGTTGTATTAATTTATGTTCATAACTAAGGGAGATATAAAACATTACTTATTATCCATAAGAATAACATTAGTGCTGAGTACGCACGTTTGCTGCTACGAGGATGGTCAACAAAAAATCAATTGTTGTGCAAATATCAATATACCAATACTATGTAAAGCCACATACCAAGTTTCATCAATATACATTCATTAATAATCGAGATATCAAATTTAAATTGTTCTCCATAAGGATAACATTGGTCAGCGTACTGTGTTTAGCACTTTGAATATCTCGGCAACGGTTGGACGTAGAACAACAATTTAAACACCAAAATGATTGATTTGCGGAGCCAAGTTGATTGGTAAAAGCAAATGTTAAATTTACATTAAAATTAACTGATAAAAAGCCAAAAACCTTTTTCCCATAAGATTAACAAGGGAGCTTTTATGAGCAGGTGATTTTGGATTTTCTCCGCAACCACTTAACCAAGGTTAATAATTGAAAATACCAGATTATTTTATTTTTTAAGCTCTATAACATGGTCCAACCAAAATTAAGTATTTTAAAAAGTTTAGGGTGAAAATGCTAAAAACCGATTTTTGGAAAATTTAAAAGCCCCATAAACCCCCTTTCCCATAGTCCGATTTTTATAGTTTTCGAACTTTAAGTCATAAATGTCACTTTACACATTTGAGCCAAATTTCATCAAAATCAGCCGTTTATTTACTTAGCTTATCGCATTCACGGACACACAGATATATTTACCGTGTGCCCAAAAGTCCCCCCTCCACCATTATTATTTTTGTATCGATTGCATATAACGAGATTATCTTCCGGGGAAGTTTTAGTGACCCAAAAAGGAAACTCTAGATGAATCCAAATTTTCAAACCCCTCGCCCGAAATAGGGGTTTTAGGGGGTGACTCAAAACCCCTTTATGTGTTGTATCATTTTAAAGCGCATAAAAAATAAGAAGAATGGCGAAAGTTAGGGGTTTCTAGCTATGTCCTATCAAACACAGATTTTGATTGAATTTTTGAATTTTATAACGTCATTATGCATTATTTTTGCATGGCAGTCATTTTAATTCACCAATAACGTTTAACGTTTCGAAATACTAATAAGATTTTTCGATTGGAACGTTTAAGTAACCAAGCCGTGAATCTTTTAGTTAGTGAACAAGTTTGGCCCAATCCCCCAAAATAGGGGTTTTGGGGCTAAGTCAAAAATGTTAAATAGCAACCCTTACTGAGTGATACCTCTTTTTAAAGGCCTTAATAAAAGAAGATGAATGGTGCAAACTAGAGGTCTCTTTGATGATCCTCCCCTAAAAAATGCCAGCTTATTGAATATCAAATTTCACAATGATATTTAATGAGCTGTTATGATTTAGAGGATTATCATATAGACCTCTAATTTGCACCATTCATCACCTTTAATCTACCTTTAAAAAGAGGTATCACTCAGTAAGGGTTGCTATTTAACATATTTCACTTAGCCCCAAAAACCCCTATTTTGGGGAATGGGCCAAACTTGTTCACCCACTACAAGATTCACGGCTTGGTTACTTAAACGTTCCAATCGAAAAATCTTATTATTTCGAAACGTTATTGGTGAATTAAAATTATCGCTATGCAAAAATAATGCAAAATGACGTTAAAAAATTCAAAAATTCGACTGAACGCTGTGTTTGATAGAACAAAGCTAGAAACCCCTTCCTTACACCATTAAAATGATGCATCACTCAAAGGGGTTACTATTTTATTTTTTGACCTACCCCCCAAAACCCCTGTTTTGGGGGAGGGGATTGACAATTTTGACTCATCAAAAGATTCTTTTTTGGGTCACTAAGACTTCCCCGGAAGATAATATTTTGTATATGCAGTCGTTAAAAAAATAATAAGGGGGTGGGTCTTTGGCACACACGGTATATTTATTTGAACGAATAGTGTTTTTTTGTCACCTGGAGACCTCAAAACAAAAAGTTATCATGGTCTCGGGCTTAAATCTTACCATGAGACCTACTAATAATAGGTAATAGCTTCTTCCCTATAGGGGAAATTCGCTAAAACACCATGAGTTCCAGATTCTCGAGATGGCCCAATGAAATAAAATTGAGACAGTTTCAACATGTCAATTCAAAATAAATAAATACATTATTGTATGTTTTATAATTTTCAACCAAACCCACCCTAACTTACGGATGCAGGTGTAGTTACATGTCTTTCTAATTTATTATCAAACTGTTTGCCAAGTCAATCTTAGTAATGTATGTGGTACATTTAATATCTAGTGTATTTTGATACAGTTTAGGCTTTTTAAGAATAAGCCTAAAGTGTTATTAGTAGCAATAAAGCTGCAACATTGATGTCTGGGGGAGTGAAGCAGAAGAAATTACTCTCCCCCTAAAATAAAAATTAATTTAAAACCAGGTTTACATACCTTTTCCGTCCAAACAGTTCAAACATGTATGCTGCCACCTACTACGACAACATGTTTCGGAATATAAAATTCCATTTTCCGGTCATACAAAACCGTCCGTAATTCATGCAGATTTTCGTCAAATTTTAAAAATTGGTTAAACATTAATACAGTTCAACACTACACCACAACACAAATATATATGTAAACACGTGTGTATGTATGTGTAAACACATACTTCGCACAAACTATTTCCACGCACAAACCGGCCGGCGATTAGACTCTGACTGAGCCGACTAACTGAGAAAAATTAAGTAAAATAATTCGAAATAAAATCTACTGTATTAGTCATTAACACCTTTTTAAGTAATTTAATAACAAATTTAAAAGTTGACATATTCAAAAACCATATGTCCATGTAAAGATTGCATGTCATGTAGAGGATTGAATTTAAGGTCACTGTTTGAAATACATGTAAGCTTTAAGGCTGTGTTAAGCTGCAAGGCCGTGTTGACGTTTTGTAATGATTTTATGTTTTTTTAGGCAAAAAGTATGGTTAAATGTTATAATTCCATGCATTCTGAATGTTTTATGTACAATATGGGTTAAAAAATATATAATTATATGATATAAAATTATAATTAAATAATTGGAGTAGTAGAAGTTTTACAATTATAAGCACAGGTGGAAGAAATTCAAATGTAATAACAATTAGAAAACTTGGAACTCTTCTTAAATAACAAGTAATCTTTGAAATTTAACTCAATAGAGAAATTCTGTTGAAATGTTCATATAAAAGGATTATATGCAGTCTGAAAATTAAAATACCTTCGTAGACAAAATTAATAAAACTATATTTACTTATGGGTCCATAGTACAATATTTTTGCTTTTAGGATTGTATTTTGTTAATATAATTAATTTTGATAGTCCAAGCGATGGTGGAAATATGTGAACTTATCAATAAATTGTACTTAACAAGTTTTATATTCTTGAATATAGTACTGAAATATAAATAATATATTATCAAGGTGTTGATAGTTGAGTTTAAAAATGAGACAAGTTGATTCAGTTTAGTTGGAGCTGTATCACGTTGAGTTGGACAAAGTTTCCACAACGAGCACATCCTTACACTCGAACTTGTTATTTCACACTTCTACTTGCCCACCGCGACAAACTTCGACAACCTAGGAATTTATACTCAAATAATGATCACCAATTATGTTAAGTCAAGACTTTAGTTGAGACCTCTGTGATTTCCCCAATCAAATATATATCAAGCGAAAACTGAAACAAATGGATCTAATACCTTAATAATCATTTATTAATTGCCAATTGAAGCGCCAAGGGAGGCGTCGTGGCGTGGAGTGTGGCACGGCCACTCTCTCAATCTCACTGAAGAACAAGACATAAAGCATTTTTCAAAAAGATTAGGTAAAAATACCTTAGTAAAATTTAAACGCTCGTAATTATAATTTTCAAATAAAATAAATATTATCCTTAACTTAATAATCATATGCGCAAACAAAAAACCATATTATTTGAGGGCTAAAGAAAGATAGACAGAAAAGAAGATGGATCTGTGGTGGGGTTGGGAAACTCTATCTTAGTGATATATAGAGTGGAACAACAGACATCAATATACATGAGGCGCGTCAATGTGAGTGCCAAAGAGGCGTCGCGGCGCGGGGTGTGACACGACCACAATCTAACTCTCACTGGAGAACATTGGCTGAGGGAGATCTGAACAATATTAAGGATAAGAAACACTCTAAAACAACTACGTAACTAATCAAATTCCAATGTTTAAAAAAACGTGATAATTGTATAATTTTAAAAGTGTTTGGCTGATGGAGAGTATTTATTTACTAGAATTTCTCGCTGATACTTTTGATTCAAATATGTCGTTAACAGGTTTCATATTTACCGGTTTCTAAAAAATTCCTAGTACGGTTTGCTTTATTGATTTATATGATGCTCACAGTATCGCTTTATACGATTGTAATTTTACTAAATTTTCACCAAGGGGACTTGACTTTAGCCATTTACCTGCACACATGTATAACTGCTGGCTCAATCTGCTATGGCCGTTTATCTATTTTGCTATATAGAATGATATATTATTTTACTTTAGAAATGTATCGTGTTTCTTTAATTTTAGTTGATAGATTAAACAAATCCCCGTCACAGCAAACCTGCGTACTCAGCGAATTTCCAATGCATAATATATGTCTTAATACCATATAAAGCCACATACAGAGTTTCATAAAAATATATTCACATATAAGCAATATATACAATTTCAATTATTCTCCATAAGAATAACATTGGTGATGAGTACGTAGGTTTGCTAAGGCAAGGAACACCAACAATTGGTTTTTATGCAAATATAAATAGAATTTAACCACATACCAAGCTTCATCAATATTCAATCATAAATAAGCACTATATAACATTTTAATTATTCTCCTTAAGAATAACATGGGAGCTGAGTAAGCAGGTTTTCTGCAAAAAGGAAAAAAAAAATGGATTTTTATGCATATATCGATATAACTCAACAAGGTGAAGCCACATACCAAGTTTTATTAGTTTATTTTCATAATTAAGGGAGTCATTACATTTTACTTACCCTCCATAATAATAACATGGGGGCTGAGTACGCAGGTTTGCTGCTACGGGTATAATTAACAAAAAATCAATTTTTTCTGCAAATATAAATATGCCAGTATTACGTGACACCACATGCCAAGTTTCATCAATATACATTCATTAATAATGGAGATATCACATTTCATTTATTCTCCAAAAGGATAACATTGGACAACGTACTGTGTTTAGCACTTTGAATATCTCTGCAACGGTTGGACGTAGAATCACAATTTAAACAGCAAAATGATTGTTTTGTGGAGCTGAGTTGATTGGTTAAAGCAAATGTGAAGTTTGCATTAAAATTAACTTAGGAAAAGACAAAAACCTTTTTCCCATAAGATGAACGTGGGAGATGTTATGAGCAGGTTTTTTCGAATTTCTCCGCAACCACTTAACCTAGGTTAATAATTCAAAATACTATATTAATTGTTTTTAAGCTCTATAACATGGTCCAAACCAAAATTAAGTGTTTTAAAAATTGTAGGGTAAAAAATAAAAAATAAACTGATTTTTGCAAAATTTGAAACCCCCATAACCCCCCTTACCATAGATTTTTCTGGTTTTCTAACTTAAAGTACTGAAATTTCACTTTACACATTTGTGCCAAATTCCATCGAAATCGGAAGTTTTTTACTCAAGTTATCGCATTCACGGGCACATATATAGATATATGTGTATATATATATTTATATATATATATAAATCTGAATGAATAGTGTTTTAGTCATCTGGGGACCTAAAAAAAAGTTGTCATGGTCTCGGGCTTAAGTCTTACCATGAGACCTACGGTAATAGATTCTTCCCTATAGGGGAAATTTGCTAAAATATATATTTTTTGAAATATTTAAATCTTATGCTTGTCTTGCTGTGTTATTTAATTAGTAGGGCGTTCTTTTCCAATTGATATTGTAAAGAGACAATATTAATTTAAATATTGCAAATTCTTTTAATTTTAATACACAAATTCCCCGATAGTAAAATACTGTTGATGTTATTCCATTAATACCTAGCCAATAGTAAATGCTACATTATAAACATTTTTGGCTGTTCGACAGCACAACAGCATCAGTAATGCACAAATTATCGTTTAACGTATTATCTGGGTTGGAATAAGGATTTATAAACATAAAAATATCAGTCTTAAAAGGAAAGAAGAAATTTGGCTAGTATAATCGGACGAGACATTAGGGCTGGGATAATGCAGTTTGTAGACAATGTTGATTATAGCTTTGTGTGCCAGGCGCTTTTGTCCTTAACGCTAACTGAACATTAAAACGCTAAAAATATACATTATAGTCGATTACAATTACTACATTGCTGCATTAATAGCCATGAAAATACGTTATTTTATAGTTAACAGGTTAAATGTTGTTATACGTAATACTCTTTAAATGCATTCAGTTAGCTAAAATATAAGTTAAACTAATTAAATCAAGTATTTTACTGATGACATAATTTATAAAGGATAATTTAAATTTAACAAACAGAAAGTTGCGTCTTGTAGACAAATTATATAGAATATATAATTTTATAGATTATATATATATATAATCCTTATAAGTTTAAGTAACTTATTTTTCTAGTATTTTATTTGGATTGGTAGCATAGCTGCAATTTAAATACAATATGCATATACTTTTAAAATCATGTTGGTTGTCTTCATATTAATTAGTAATAACTAGTATAGCCCGTCGCAGCTTCGCTCGTGATCACAGTACAATGTTATTTTTGAAGTTAGTTAAATTTGTTAAAGCACCTGGAGGACCAAGCTTTGCTCAAAAAAGAAGGAAATTTGTGGAAAATGCCTAGAGTACTTATTTTCATGGTTCCTCTCCAAGGTGAGCATTTTTGGTTTGGTTATTTGCTCGTTTATTTTTATTTTGGACATGTCCGCTTTAAAATCAATCTTAATTTATAATGGTTCTAGTAACTTATACATAAAATAAGTATATATTCAAGTTATGTATACATTGGTTCTAATTACTATTCTCACAAAATCACATGACGATACTTTATCAACGGAGTGTTATTTGTATAATTAACTGGCTGTTTTGAATATATGTTGTTATTCTATTGTTTTTATGTGCAAATCTAAACCCTAACTCCAATGTTATTTTTTCGAATGATTTTATATACAAACATTTTTTTTCTGTATGAGGCCCGATTAGAACACATTTTTTACGCATAAATTTGATAGCTTCAACACTTGAAGAGACCCAAAGAATGTTTGGAACAGGAGTAGGCAAAGGTTTTATTCTGATGGATTACCTTACAAATATATTATGCTCAATCGATCCAATTAACTACCAACGTAATGTTTAAATTAAAGGTTTAAGTACCAACGGAGCAGAGAAATCCCACAGGACATACGAGACGGAAATACTATGACTGCTTCTGATTATGGTGCATTGCCTGCTGTCTTTCCACAAATTTTTTGCTCAATCGGTCTAGTAAGTAGTAATATGATTAACATGGAAATTTTGAAGATCATTAGCGCTGAGTCTCATTGAAACGGGGATAAGCCCATAACTGTTTTTTGGGATGGACCCATCTTCTTCCAAATATCTGCTCAGTAACTCTTGCAAGTTGTGCATGATGGAATTATAAACACATACAAAATGCAGCATTATAATCACAATGACTTTTGAAACAACTTATGCGTAGGAGCATTGACGGGCCAAAGGGCATGATCTCAATGACTTACGATTATTTGAAATAGCATAAGTTTCCTGCTCCACACGACAGTGGGCAAAATGTTATATTTCACTTTAGTACAGTATTTTTTTTTGCAAAACGCGTAAAAGATCTGGCTCATAAACAGATAGACGGATAAACAAACTTTAACACAAATTTAAATATATCCGCTGCATACAAAATTTCACTGCTCAAAGTGATTACAAAAAATGTATTTTATTTATTTAGATAAATACATTCTTTACTTGTATCATCTAGTATTTCTATTTATCTGTCCATAATATAGCCTATTAACAGCTGCAATTCAAATACAATTATTCCCCATGTTAACCTTATGGGCAAAAACCGAGGGTGATCAATGCCCTTGAGAAATATATCTAAAATTAAAATGCCTTAGTGCAAAACTACAAACTGAGACAAATTTGTTCATACTTCAAACATTAAATAAAAAAAAACATAAAACATAAAATTGGTAAAGAGATAAGGGAGGAGTTGCGTTGACAAAAACGGCTTCACGTATTATAAATAAGAATATATATGGTTAAAATATGTATTTGTAAGAAATTAAATTTTACTATTCATGCACTCATATTGTAAACACAAACTTCCTATAAAGTTGAAAATACCTCACAACATTTTTGTTGTGCTCTAGGTAATAGTAGATACCAATCTAAGAAAGTATGCCTTACATGCATTTCTAGATAGCTAATAAATAATAAAAACCTAGAAATAGTGTATGGGTTTAAAAATAAATGTCAAATTATTGTTGATAAACTCATAAAGTTATTGCTGGAGGCGAGGAGCAGCACCCTATTTCGTATGGGTTACGACGATGTAAACTTTTACGGTCCATGTCATGCGTGAACCGGAACGAGCCAATTCTGTGTTTATCTGAAACAATATTTTATTAGATTAAATTTGGCTTTAGTAACGAATAATATGTTGGGTTGAGAATATATTGGGAAAGGTATTAACGTTCTCACATAATATATTTAACATATTTAGGAATAATTAACATGATGGGTATTAAAATTATTAAGACTGTGTTTCTAGTTTCAGTAACGGACTTTGCACAAATTAAAACCGCCAAGATGTGCAATATTCGTTTTTAATCCGCATAAATACAATAGTTATGGAAAAATTCAAATGAAAATAACATTGGAGGCTTTATTAGTGCAAAACACGTTATAGAACATTTACGTGCATCATTGTGTATGTATTGCTACCCAAACCTATTGGAATATGGCGACGTACACTGTTAAATTGAATATTATTTTTATAAAACCTGTACAATGGGGTGAGTTTATTGTAAGATTTACTTTGCTGCGTTATGGTAACACGTGTGCTAACAGATGTTTCCGTTCTTTAAGAGATTATTGCGGACATTTTCCATCACTGATAAGTAAAAACAAGTTTCACGACGTTTCGGGATCTGGAATCTGACCCCTTCTTCAGATGATAACAAACCTAGAACATAACAAAATTACACAAAATATTAAAGGCACAATCCAGACAAGGCTGGAAAAAACACAAAAAGCTTATACAGAGAACTCTAAAAGCAGTTAATAGCAAAAGGAAAAATCAAACCAAACACAAAAAGCCAGGCACAATACAGAATAGGCGGTGCGGTACAGGTCGTAGATGTTTCCGATGTAAAAAATAAATGAATACCCCCATAGCAGCAAACCTGCATACTCAGGGAATTTTCAATGCATATATATTTGTCTCAATACCACATAAAGCCACATACCAAGTTTCATCAATATACATTCATAAATAAACGATTTATAACATTTTCATTATTCTCCATAAGAATAACATGGCGGCTGAGTATGCAGGTTTGCTGAAATAAGGAACACTAAAAATGGGTTTTTATACAAATATAAATATAACTCAACTAGGTAAAGCCACATACCAAGTTTTATTAATTTATGTTCATAATTAAACAAGATAACACGTTACTTATTCTCCATAAGAATAACATGGGGCTGAGTATGCAGGTTTGCTGCTACGGGAACTATCGGCAAAAATTGGATTTTTGTGTAAATATCAATAGACCACAATTCAATGAAGCAATGTACCAAGTTTCGTCTGGATACGTTGATAAATAAGTGAGATATACAATTTTTTTTTATCCTCCATAAGAATAACATTGGACAACGTACTGTGTTTAGCACTTCCAATATATCAGTAACAATTGACGTAGAGCAATGATTAAAACACCAAATTTTGCCTATTTTTAAGTTGATTCCAAAGAAAAAAAATAAAATTTAACTTTTAGAAAAATATATGTAAAAACCTCAAAAAACCAATTTTTGGGGTACCAAACCCGCAAAAAATACCCCTTCAGATAAGTCGATCTGTATGGTTGTTGAACTTAGTCATAAATGCTGCTTTTCACGATTGTACCAAATTTAATCAAAATCGGAGCTATATGTGTATATATATATATATATATATATATATATATATATATATATATATGTATACAGTTTCAAACGAATGGTGTTTTTGGGGTCTGGGGACCTCAAAACGAAAAGTTATCATGGTCCTGGACCTAGGTCTTACCATGCCGACTACGGTAATAGCTTCTTCCCTATAGGGGAAATTCGCTAAAAAGACGAAAACTATCTATATATTTAAACAAATTCCTGCATTTTGTGCACTCACTTCCTAAAGTCGGTTACTTAACCGATTTTGATGATTCTTTTTCTATTTAAAAGATAATTTCAAGTTCTAAGCCGCTGTGAAGCCAGAATTTCTATTTAGGTCCCAGGGTTCTGCCCTAGGGGACTTCCAAGTTCCCATGTTATTCATAAGGAGTGGAATGTTTTATGGTTTATGCCACATGTGTTTTTTTTATTCATTAAACAGCTGTTATAAAGATTGTTAAAATTCATTGTTTTAGCCCCTGAACTGTGCCTATTAGACTAAAATTGGTACATACCTCGTCGTCAACAGATCGAATTGTAGCGATTAAATCCAGTTCATGTTTCGCCGTGTATGTGGCATTTTCAAGTGGTCCACAAAAACGTATTATCCAAATAGGATACGTCAAAATTTAAAAGTGGTACAGTCACAAACACATTTACGAACAAACAGCGGTAGGCCTACCACACGCATGTTTTCCATCACGCCACGGCACCGTTGTTTCTGCTTCTTACCGTTGCTGTGGCGTGATGGAAAACATGCTTGTGGTAGGCCTACCGTTTTTTGTTCGTAAATGTGTTTGTGATTGTGTTTGTGACTGTACCACTTTTAAATTTTGACGTATCCTATTTGGATAATACGTTTTTTGTGAACCACTTGAAAATGCCGCATTCACGGCGAAACATGAACTGGATTTAACCACTACAATTTGAACTGTTGACGACGAGGTATGGACCTATTTTAGTCTGATAAGCATTATATCAGAACATTTTGTCGGGGGAGTAGCTCGTCATGATTAAAACTGTTGTTATTAATGTACTAAGTTACGCGTTAAGTTCTCATGTAGTTTACTTATACTTAACCAACAGATACTTATACAATAGAGGTCTATAAATTTACCAAAACCCAGAATGTTTACGCGTCATTTAAAAACAATGAATTTGTATCTGTTTTTAAGAGGGTTTTTATTTGGAATAATTGTATGCACGCTTATGTCCAACACAAATATATGTGTTATATCAGTAGTTGATCTATGTGTACCATGAGCGCGTCCAATAACAATATATTGTGTCATTAGTTAAGCTGCCCAACACCATGTTTTGCTAATTGGGATACACGATTCTCCATGTTATGTTAATATACAACCCACCTGTGGTTTAACGTTTGTCTACAGTATTTATTACCAAAATAATCAATTCTGCTTTTTGAACGGACAATAAATGGAAATTATAAATAAATCTAAAATACTTTTGATTACGTAGTTGAAGGTTTGAGTTGTTATTTTCATTGCGTATCATTTTAGTTCTTTATTTGTTTTAATTTAAAACGAATATAGAATTATTATATATTTTCCATATCCTTCGTATAATATAGTTAATAATTAATTAATTCCAGGCAACGGTAAATTACGCAACGGTGCATAGATAAATTAACTAGGTTTCATTTTAATAAGTTCAAAACACTGATAACAATGGAGATATAACTGAACTCTGTGAAAGTAAGTCACCGGATTCCTGAAATTGGCTTTCTTTGGGCTTTGTGAAAACCTGTATTCCCCAAATACTAATCCTTGAGTTCTATAGTCTAATACGGGCAATGTTTTTACTCTGTCTATTTGAAAAGTTTGTCTCGGAATCCAGCGGAACTATTGTGTTAAAACTTTAGAACTAGGTGCTTTCGGACCTAAATTTACAATTGCTAAAAATGTTAACCCCAGGAAAGTTTTTGTCAAATAACTCATTTGAAAATAGAAGAATTGTAACATTGGGCTTTTGAAGTTTCAAGTCTAAACAAAAGAATCATAACAGCTGTTAATAAATTAACCAGTTAACAGCCATAGAAAAACTTACACAAGGAAAAGTAAAAGTACCAACTATTAATTTCTTGAAAATAGGGAATGGTTATACATTGAATTAAGATTTAATATAGAGTGGATACTTTTCACCACATAATATATACTTTTCACCCATTAAACGAATCAAATATCACCGAGTATGGCCCGGTCTTTCAGGTACCTTAATAGTAATAGAATTAAAGGAACACTTCAAGAAATTAGCATATAAGGTGAAATTATTGGCCTAACCTCAGACTGTTAGAGATGTGTACTTAAATTAGTTATTTTATAGTATATTTATCTATTACGAATGTAAGGAAAACATGCTATCTGGTTCCTAGACTGTAGGGATTTTCACAACTCTAGCGGGCTAGGGGCTGTGGAATATGTGCAATTTGTTAATATTAGCTACCTTCCTGCTCAATTTCAGCTTATCAGGCTCAGAGCGGTTCAGATTAAGACAGAATATAGCTGATGACAGACATACCCAAACCTTCCCAATGTAATAAAATAAAAGGATTTAGATTTTGTATATTTTGAAGTTATTATAATATATTTAAATTTATATATTAAAAACAATTCATTTTTATATTCGTTATATTATACATTTTATTATTATTATACATATTATTATTTAGAATTTTCATCTTCATATAAAATGTACTGATTTTGATTGATGAAGTATTTACCGTTGAAATAATAAAATAAAATAGAAAGCTACATTACTACTTGAAAAATATGGTCCATATTTATTTATTTTGTTTGCTCTGCTTACGCATAATAATGATACAATATACACATCGCTTAGCTGAATGTCCCAAGTGAATTTAGCACAAAAGCCAGATAACCCTTCCAAAATTACCTTAATCACCAGACTGGTGATGCTCCAGGCAAAGAAACTGATGTCACATTGTCTGAAATACTGGATCATATTAGTAGGGGGCCATAGCCGATACAGAACCAGCACAGGCGCGGTGAGGAGCAAGTGAGGAGCCCCCCCCCGTCACGTGACCCCGGTCGTTGACCCCCCCCGTGACGTCACCCCCCCCCCGACATTCCCCATAGCCAAGCTCAGACCCCCCCCGTCGCCAGCGGCACTTTTCTTGATGACCTTGAACATGAGGAAAAAAACTTTAGAAAATTAATAACTAGCCTATTTATCCACCGATTCCCACGGGTCTTTTTCCAGAGTGTAGGCCTATCCCCAAGGAAGCGAATGACGTAAGAACCCCATAGATCCACCATTAAACAAGGCCGCTATTAATTTATAACCGCGTTTTCCTTATGGGATCTCAGCTGTTTACCGACCGATTTTGACGAAACCTCATCACATGTCGGGTTGTGACCTAAGTAAATCATCGCTTAAAGAAAATTGAAAATCCACCGTTAAACGGACCCGCTATTAATTTATAACCGCGTTTTCCTTATGGGATCTCAGCTGTTTACCGACCGATTTTGACGAAACCTCACCACATGTCGGGCCGTGACCTAAGAAAACCATCGCTTAAAGAAAATTGAAAATCCACTGTTAAACGGGCCCGCTATTAATTTTTAAACGTGTTTTCCTTATAGGATCTCAGCTGTTTACCGACCGATTTTGATGAAACTTCACCACATGTTGGGCAGCGGCCTAAGTAAACCATCGCTTAAAGAAAATTGAAAATCCACCGTTAAATGGGCTCGCTATTAATTTTTAAACGCGTTTTCCTCATGGGATCTCGGCTGTTTGCCGACCAAACTCGATGTGACTTCGTTATACGTTGTATGCCGGCTTGACTAAGCCAAACTGCGAGCGGCTCCGTGGAGTCACGTGTCGAGGCGCGTGCTAGGGCCTACGTGACCGCATGGGCTGTTTACTCATCAGCGGTTCCGGGAACTGTTTACCGCTTACATTCCACTGCGAAGCTCCTCCGGAGGGCGACAGCGGGTGAAAGCGGTGTTCGAGTCAGTCTTGACCAGAGCTGCTTCCATAATGGACGCCCTTACTGTGGAACTCTTTGTCAACGTTCCCAACATCAGCCGGTACCTCCTGCTCGGACCGGAGTACCTTACTCCCACAAGGACTCGGGTCGAGGAGGCGATGAGGAGAGGCGGCCACGTCTTCCTCAGGCCGGGGCGGTGGAGTCCAGCCAGTCCCGTGATGTCCTCCCGTCGTTACGACCCGGGGGACCCGGCGCAGTGGGACGAGGTTCTGCAAGTGCTGCAGTTAACTCTGAACCAAGGCGGCATGGCGGTGTTGGACGTCCAGGAAAATTATAGAAGGCCTGGACAGTAACCGGTTAAACCCCAAACCGGTTACTGTTACCCCAACCCAAAGACCCAAGACCCTCTCTGTCCTACCACATAACCCTCTGTCCTACCCCAACCCATAACCCTATTCCCATCCCACCGCAATAAAACTAGCAAGGGTGGAGTGAGGGCCCACCGGATTCAGCATGCAGGTGAGGAGCTTCACGTTTCCGGAAGCTTCTAGAAGGTCCGCTGGAGCGCGCGACTCGGCTATAAATCCGAGACAGAGCCGCGCGCGCGACCTCAGTGTTGTTTGAGACGTCACCATGAACGGAAGCGGAGTCAGTGCAGCCGAAGTGGACCAAACGATCCGCTCCTTCCTAGAGGAGCTGAACGCAATGGAGGAGAACGCTAACGCACCGCCAGTACAGCAGGGATGTGCGTCAAAGGAGAAAAAGCTCGATGGGTGGACTGTAAAGAAGAAGGAAGTGCCTATCGATTCTCCGACACTTTGCTGGTCCGCTGGCGGATATCAGTACACCGTAAAGAACCCTACCAACAGCGGTAACGTACTGTTGAAGATGAACGTGTTCAAAGGAGGTCGCCCCACGTTCAGTTGTGGCTTGTACTTGGACGAGGAGCGAAACGATGAAATCTGCATATGTCTAGAGGACCTGCTATCCAGATTGCAAAACCTATGGTTGGCAAATAGCGAGACGGGAGAGTCACGATACGACGGGATCACTAGGACCGCTACTCCTCTACCCACCTGGCGAAAGACCGATTGCGTCATCTCAGGGAAAACCAAGAGGAGTGCACACTCCAGGCGCGCTGTCCAGTAAACGAGAGAGCGTGGAAACTTCCACTAAGCAGTTGATAACCGAGATGCTTCTAGAACAATCCACTTGTTTACGCAGTAAAGCTTTCCATTACGTCACTCTTCCTGGAATTGAGTGTGGAAACTTCCACTAAGCAGTTGATAACCGAGACGCTTCTAGAACAATCCACTTGTTTACGCATTAAAGCTTTCCATTACATCACCCTTCCTGGAATTGAGCGAGTAACTATGTCATCATGTTGTTGATACGCGCGAGTCGGCACGTAGACACCGCTAATAAAAGGCGACTCGGTGGCGAGAGCCGGTCATTCTGCATCCAGCCGCTGCGCCATGCTCAACACGGACCAGAAGATGGACCTCAGGACAGCCCTCAACAGCTGCAAGGCCGCGGGTTACACTCGCATCGCAGATCTGCGGGACAACGCGGTGTACCCGATTCGCTCGTTCGAGCGGGTGGACACACCATACGGCGAAGCAGTTATGGCCACCTTGGAGGGTCTTGTCGGCGACGACCCGATCCGGATTTACATGCCTCGGCGGTACCTCACGGTCCTGGACGACAACGCCATCTCCCAGTACAACGTTGGCGTGGGGCCGAGGACGAGCCTTGTAAAGAGGAGCGGCCCTCCTGGCAGCAAGCTTCCTTTCCTGGAATTTGTTTAAATAAACGGTATTTCCTATTCCCTTATTTCCTTTCAAAATTGAAACATAAAAATAAATCAAATAAAAAAAAAAGCGAGAAAAAGAACCTTTAGTTACAAGAGCCGAGGTGGCGGTGCACGGCGGTCAGTAGACGCCATGGACTTGAGGTGGAAACACCCGTTCACCGCCATCGTGGCCGGGCCTTCGGGCAGCGGCAAGTCGCAATTCGTGGCTCGCTTCATAGAGCACGCCGACCACATGTGCGATACGCGGTTCGCCCGCATCACTTGGTACTATGGCAGTGGTGGCGGCGGTGGTAAGAGCCGTGCGGACTCTGCCGTGCGCTACGTAGCCGGCCTGCCAGACCTGGACGACTACGACGGTAGCGAGCCCGCCCTGGTCATCGTCGATGACATGATGCGCGAGGCTGGTCCCGGACCTGTTCACCAAGGGCTCGCACCACCGCAACATGAGCGTGTTCTTCATCACGCAAAACCTGTTTCACCAGGGAAGGGGTCAGCGCGACATATCGCTGAACGCTCATTACATAGTGTGTTTTAAGAATCCCAGGGACCGCGCTCAGATCAAACACCTGGCCCGTCAAGTATATCCGGAAAACCCCAAATTCGTGGAGGAGGCTTACGTGGACGCCACGCGTGATCCGCACGCCTACCTGCTCATAGACTTGAAACAGTCCACGCCTGAAGAGATGCGCGTACGTTCGGCCATTTTCCCAGACGACCCGGTGAACTA
Source organism: Allygus modestus (assembly GCA_963675035.1). Taxonomy (NCBI): domain Eukaryota; kingdom Metazoa; phylum Arthropoda; class Insecta; order Hemiptera; family Cicadellidae; genus Allygus; species Allygus modestus. The sequence continues at coordinate 101,506,427 of OY776115.1, read as the reverse complement.
CGTGTACCTGCCCAAGAAGAAGTGATAAATAGGCCGAGCGCACGCCAGCGTTAGTCATCATGTCACACCGCGTGAAGAAAGACGCAGCGCCGCTGAGGGCCCTAATACACGCTACGCCCAAACAAAGCAAGGCCCTGTTAAAAGCGTGCGACAAGAGTTGCATCAAGTCATTTTGCGAGTGCGCGTATAACGTGCTACGCGGAAACGTACCGCTTTCTCCCTGCCTCAAACGCAAATTGAGCAAACACAAACAGGCGCTCAGACGGCTGGTGAAACGCGGCGAGGGTTGGGCCAAGAAGCGACACTACCTCGTCCAACGGGGCGGAGGGATCCTCCTACCTCTGCTGTTGAACGCTGTTCTGCCCGTTCTAGCGCAGAAGCTAATCCGACATGGAGTACGCTAGGAAAATGGTGGTTGTACCGCAGGAGCTCATCGAGAGATTGCGAGAAGGACCGGGACCAGGACCAAGAGGAGGAGCAGGTAGCGCCAATAAGCCAGCCAGCCTGGACGCTGAGATGCATCGCATATTGAGTGACAAGCGGCTGGACGATACGGAGAAATGGAAACAATATCAGCAGGTGTTACAGCGGTTCCTGCACTTTTCCGCGGCTAAACGTCAACCCAGAGGTCTGCCAATCATCGAGGGCGAGGAGAGGGAGGAGGAAGCGGCGGGGGGTCCGAGTCAGATGAAGCACGAGTCTAGAGCCTCGGCGGAGGAGGACATTGTGGAATCGTTCTCAAAAATCTACAGGTCGGTGGCGCGCAACTTGTTGCGATTCATGACCCGGCAAGGCAGCCCCATCGCCTGGGACGCCAGTGGGGCGGTGTACGTGGACAAGGTGAAGATCCCCGATTCCAATATAGTGGACATCGCGCACAGCATAGTGAGAGCGCAAAGGGCGGACCGATTGCCTACCGGTTGGCATCAAGTGATGGCTGCCTTGAAGGACATGAACGTGCCCAAAGAATACGTGAGCAATCCCACGGCGTTGCGTTACTTAGGCGTAGGGCTGGACTCGGCATCGAGCCCCTGGAGAGACACGACAGCCTCATCGACACCCCTCTCACCGAGGTTGACACCGATACTGGACCGCCTGAGACCGCGACCTCCAGTGGCCCGAAGAAGGATAATAACCAAGGAACCCGACCGGGAATCGTCATTGGACAACTGGGAGCCGTTCTCACCGTAATGGAGAAGTTGTACTACGACCCGAGCCAGCCCGGTTCCCTCGGCGGGGTGGCCGCCCTGACCAGAGCCGCACGCCTACCGAAACGTCGGGTAGCCGACTGGCTGCACGCCCAGGACACCTACACGTTGCACAAGCCTGCGCGCAAGCGGTTTCCTCGCAACCGCTACGTCGTGTTCGGGCCCCGGGAGCTGTGGCAGGCGGACCTGAACGACATGCGCGGCCTGAGCCGGTACAACGACGGAGTCAACTACCTGCCGACTGTAATAGACGTGTTCAGCAAGCGGCTGTTCGCGGTACCACTGAAGAGGAAAAGCGGGCCTGAGGTGGCTGCTGCGTTCGAGGGAATATTCGCTGAGGCGACTCCTCACTGCCTACAGACCGACAAGGGGACGGAGTTCACCGGGACCGCGACCAAGCGAGTGTTCAAGAGTCACGGTGTTAACTACTTCACCACGCAGAACCCCGACGTGAAGGCGGCGGTGGTGGAGCGAGTCAACCGCACGCTCAAGACCCGCATGTGGCGCTACCTGACCTACAAGAACACGTATCGCTACGTGGACGTGTTGGACAGGCTTGTGGACGCCTACAACCACAGCCCGCACAGGAGCCAGGGTGGCGGTCTGCGACCCGCGGACGTGGACAGCGGCGATGGTCAAACGGTTTACAAGGTGTGGCGTCACATGTACGGAAAGGCGATCCGGCGACGCAAGCCCAGGTTCGAGCCGGGCAACACGGTGCGCATAGCCAAGGAGAAGGGCACGTTCGCCAAAGGTTATGGGACTAACTGGAGTAAGGAGCTGTTCGTGGTGGACCACGTATACGGGTCGCATCCTCTGCCATTGTACGTGCTGCGCGACCTGAACGGGACGCCGCTGGAAGGGCGCTTCTACGAGCATGAGATGTAAAAGGTAACGGTCGCCCCGGACCGCCTGTACCAAATAGATAAAATACTGGACACCAAAGGGCGAGGCCACAGTAAGCGCTACTTGGTCAAGTGGGTCGGTTACGGAGAGGACTTCAACTCGTGGGTACCGCATCTGACGTGCAACAGCTACTATGACGACAAAGCGCAGACAGCTGTACCTGACGTTGCCCAGCAACAGCTCAATGGACTATTATCCAAACAACACCGTGGCTAACTACATCACCCATCTACCGTCAGTCGTGCGATTGGGTGGCGATGGTGAATGGGAAGTCGCTTTAGTCGAGGTCCATTACCCGTGCTCGTTTGTCACAGTGGGGGAGGACGCTCGCGTGTATCTCTACACTAAGGATGACACCGACAAGCCTGAACTGACCGCTGTAAAGGCGGAAGCCGGAAACTATAAAGACATCGATGAACTGGTCAACGCCATCAACGCCATTCAAAATTGGACTTATACCAATGCCAGTTTGAGTACGACAAAGAGATTGGGAAGGTGGAATTGATCTCGATAGACCAGACTGTGGTGCAACTGGAATTTAGCCCCACCCTAGCGTTACAGTTGGGATACGACGTGCACAATGTGGATTTGATCAAACATAGAAAAGCTATAAGACCGCCCAACTTACTGGCCGGGATCCCTTCGCTTATGTACGTGTATTGTGACCTGGTGGAACCTCAGCTAGTAGGTGACACTGTAGCGCCCTTGTTAAAGATTGTGAACATCGACGCAAAAAACTACATCTACGGCGCGAGTATCACCGTGCACTTCACCGACCCCCACTACGTGCTGCTGATGAAGAGCTCCTTCGATAGTGTGGAAATCGATTTAAGGGACAGCGTCGGGCGCCACCTGCCATTCCACTTCGGGACTACGTGCATGAAGCTTCACCTGCGCAGAGAGCAGCAGCAGCAATGAACCCGAACGACCCCTATCTGGCGTACTACCGCCAACAGCAGTCTGGGCACGGAGTGTCCACGGTATTCAGAGGAGCCTCTTTCCAATGCGGTCACGGCATCGGCAGTTTCCTAGGCGGGCTGATGCGTACAGTGGTCCCATTGATCAGATCTGGCGCATCGACGCTGGGCAAGGAGGCACTGAGGTCCGGTGTGGGCTTCTTGGGCGACGTGGCGGCGGGCACAGCCGACCCCCGAGTCGCGGCCAACACCCAGCTCAGAGAGTTTACCGGGTCGCTGAAACGCAGGGCTGATGAAAAACTTGATCGCGTGCTGAGCGGTGGTGGCACCTATAAGAGGAGGCGTGTACAGCAGGTCACTCCTCAGTCTCTGGCAAAACTCCTCGGAGAAAAAGGAAGCCTGCAAAACGTGTCGCTAAGAAGAGGAGAAGCAAGACCGTTGTACGACGTAAGAAGAGCAAGAGTACCGTGAAGGACATTTTTGGATAATGGCGTTTCTACATCAGAAGTCGTGCGAGTGTGTCAAGACTGAGTTGGACCTGTTCTCGCTACCGCCCACGCAGACCAGTATAGAGAGCGGTAAATGGGTGCAGTACAAGCCCATCTCCTCCCTGACAGACGACTCGCCCTTGGAGTTCATAGTTCCGGGTCATGGGAACGAGTACACGGATCTGTCACAGACGCTACTGCATGTGAAGGCTACCATTAGATCGGCTAACGGAGATGCTGTAACGGGCGATCAAGCGATATAAGAGATGGGTCCGATTAACAACTGGCTGCACTCGCTGTTCAGTCAAGTGGACCTGTACCTGAACAACAAACTGGTGTCTCCTCAGAACAACACGTACGCCTATCGCGCCTACCTGGAGAACCTGTTGTCCTATGGCGGTGATGCCAAGACATCGCACCTCACCGCGGAGTTGTTCTACGAGGACTATGCCGGGTACATGGACAATACTGAGGAGGATAATTATACCGGGCTCAAGAAAAGGAGGGAGTTTATCAAGGGCAGCCGGTACGTGGACATGGTTGGACATCTGCACGTCGACCTGTGCGACCAGGATAAGTTCATGTTAAACGGTGTGGAGATGCGCTTTCGTCTGATCAGGTCAAAGAACTCGTTCTCCATCATGTCCAAAACCGTGACAGACTACAAAGTGGACATCGCCGAAGTCAACCTGTTTATGCGTCGCTGTAAGATCAACCCGAGCGTGCTGTTGGCTCACAGCAGGACGCTGGAGTCGGGCACAGCCAAATATCCCATTACGCGCGTGGAAGTGAAATCCTTCACGCTACCCTCCGGTATCAGCAGCAAGACTCTAGACAGTGTGTTTCTGGGTCAACTGCCGAAACGCGTTATAGTTGGCCTGGTCAGCAATCAGGCGTTCAACGGGGACTACAAGAAGAACCCGTTCAACTTCACCCACAGCCACGTGAACTTCTTCGTGCTGTACATAGATGGTGAGCAAGTGCCATGTAAGCCGCTTCAACCGGATTACACGTTCGGTCGGGAGTTGTGCGTGCTCGCTCACCACACGCTGTACATCGGCACCGGCATCAATTTCTCAGACTGTGGTAACGAAGTCAGTCGCAACGAATACCCCTACGGATACTGCCAGATGGCGTTTCATCTGACACCCGATATGGCGGCTTCTCAATCCAGCCACTGGAACCTGGTGCGCAACGGTAACCTGCGCATAGAGATTGGATTCTCCGAAGCCTTGGCGGAGGCGTTCAACTGCATAGTGTACGCTGAGTTGGACAACGTCGTGGAGGTGGACCGTCATCGCAACGTGACTGTGGACTTTGGTGGGTAAAGGAGTTGCTGCGCTCAAGGCCACCGTGAGGACCGTTAGGTGATGGTGGACTTTGGCGGGTACACGAGTTGCCGCGCGCTCAAGGCCACCGTGCGGACCGTTAGGTGATGGTGCGCATGCGCGCTAGTCCAAGGTCGCCCGACAGCAGCGCACTCAGTCGAGTTCTGTCAGCCGTACGGGATGGACGTGCCACCACCAATCTACAACGAGCCACCGCCAGCGCGCTGTCATCACGGAAGCGTGGTGATGGATATGCAGTGTTTTAAAGACAGTGATAATGACTTTCTACTGAAAGAGGTTTGCGTGGTGCACGTGACTACCGGCACGCTGCTCCTACATCACATCGCCCACCCACCCTTCAGTAAGGACCTCCTGACTCCCGAGAAACAGCGCGAGAGCGTCTGGGTCACTCGCCACTGCCACGGCTTGGAGTGGAACCAGGGGGACATCGCGTACGTCGCCCTGCTGGACAAGCTGCGCTCCTGCCTCATCCACCGCCCCTTGGTATACGTCAAAGGATCGCAGAAGAGGGACTTTGTACAACGCCACCTCATAACCGAGCCCGCCGCCACCACCGCTCAGGACATGGAGGATCTGGGCTGCGGGTCGCTCAACGGTCCGCCCATCTACCAGACCCTACGCTGTCGCCACCATAAGAGCTCCCACAACCGTTGCGCCCTTCATAACTGCATAGTATTGCGGGACTGGCTCGTGGCTAACGACAGGCCAGACCCGTCCGTCTCAAGCTGCCTGTGCTGCTTCCGCCCACGATGAATACCGTCCAGATCAGAGAATGCCTGGTGAGGATCCCCGGACTGAGGAACGTTGCGGTCTACGCCTCTGACCAACTACCGGACGTGCCGGTCAAGCCTCTCACCGCCATCGTGTCCAACACGGTAGCACACACCGAGGGAGGCGAACACTGGGTGGCGTTTTACTGCTCGGAAGAGGACAGACTCAAGTACCTGGACAGCTACGGAAGGCCGCTATACCAGGCCGACTTTCAAATGTTCCTGAGGCGCAATTCTCATCACCGCCACTACGTCTACAATAGGTATCGGCTCCAGGGCTACGATACTTCTGTTTGCGGCTACTACTGCCTCACTTACCTGTACTGCCGGGCTGTTCTCCGCACGTCACTCAGCAACTACGTCCAGCTCTTCGACTCTGCCGCTCCCGCCACCAACGACGCTCTGGTCCACAGGCTCTTCCACTCCATATTCGCTTAAAACTAGTTTGTAAGGTTTTTTGTAGTATGTGTATGTAACCTTATTACTGTAAATTTAAAAAAATTAGCAAAACTAAGGCAGCGGGGCTGGACCTCAGGTTTATATACCAGCGGCGCGTGTCACTGGCTGAGCCCCCGCCAAGCGACAGTGAAGGCCGCCAAAGAGGGCGCGCCACGAGACCCCTCGGACATCAGCAAGCCGCTGAGTGATTCGAGGGTGACCCCTCGGACATCAGCAAACCACTAAGCAACTCCTTCCTGGGCAACTCCTTCAGGGTCGTCCCCGACACGCGCCGCCAACCGCTCCCGGTTGGCGGGGGCTTTTTAAGCTGCACGGCTCGGGCCAAACGGCCCATAACGCCTTTCTCACACACACTTGAGTTTTTTTTTCTGAGCCTAACGGCTTGTGACTTTTGAGTGAGTAAAGGGAGGAAATAAACAACTCGGGTTCATGCTGTACATAAAACTATTATCGTATAATTACTTACAAATACTATTTACAATTTTTTCTCTTATAACTAATATATACAACTAGACCGGGAATTCCTCTTCTTCCTCGTCTTCGTCCTCGGGCTGGCGCTGTCCCTCCTCCTCCTCGCCGTCCACTTCCATCCGCTGTGGTTGATCTCCTCTCCTCCTGGCTGGCGGTAGCGGCGGGGCGTCCTTGTGTCCCCACGGCAGAGTGTGGATGCCGTCGGGGAGGACGCACCGCTTGTCGTCAGCTGGACTGAGGCTCAGCTTGTCCACTTCCACGGTGTACACCCGGTGCAAGTGGGACTGGAACCGGACGTTGGTGGTGTGCTTCTGGACCCCGTTAAACAAGCACTCTCTGTAGTCGTCGGGGGTGAGGACGTTCTTGACAACGCCCATCGCCACCCCCTTGGCTCGCTTGAGAGCCTTCCTGCCGCCTGTCGCCGCGTCCTCGATGTCCATGAAGTACAGCTTGGAACGCAGGCCGAGGTACTCGTATAAGGACAGGGCGTTGCACTCATCCTTAAACTTTCCAATGACCTTGGCGTTGACGGGGCTGTAGCAGGGGTGGGACTTCGGGTACCCGCTAGTGTCGAAGTCTTCCAGGTGCTCCTTCATCTCGGCGTAGACGTCCTGGGACACGATGTCAAAGACGAAGCTGTCCGTGTCCATGTAGTCCACGGTGAGGCGGTCACCGTAGCGCTCCTTCATCTTCCGCAGGAACTCGTACATGAGCCACTTGCTCAGCTCCAGTACTGACATGCCTACGTAGACGGGCTTTTCCAACACGATGTTGACTTTGGACAGATGCACCAGGGCCACGTCCTCCGTGTAGTACGTCCGGTCCAGGAAGTTGGATCTGGCGACGTACTTGGAAAACGTCTCCGGGGTACACACCAGCTTGACGTTAAGGCGCTTCCGTACATTCTCGATGGTTTTGCCGAAGACCGCGTTATTATGTCATGAGAAGTCCTGTTCAAACTTCGTCCTGGCCCTCTTCCGCAGCTCGGTGTTCATCAGGATATACGGTTCCAACCACCGCGGCTGGTGAAACGAGATCGCCCGATGCACCGCGACCAGCTCCAATCCGTTTTGCAGTGCCTGCTGCAAGACCCTGTAATGACAGATGTAGTGCGTCTTGTCGTCCAGGGTCGTCAACAGTTTGGGGAACTTCCCTGTCGGCGGACGCTTCGTCTCGCAGCAGTAGGGAAGGTCCTTGTGCTGGTCGTGTAGGCGCGCGGGGTAGTGGAGGTCCACCTCCAAGATGTAGCCTCGTTTGGCCTCCGCGTCCAGCGCCACGACGTCCAACGCCTGGATTTCCTCACGGCTGAGCCACTGGAAGTCTCCGGTCGGCAGGCACTGGGACATGGCCCAGCCGTACAAGTTGTTGGCGTCCAGGTGCAGGAGGAAGCGCGTGGGCTCGTCCGGGCGGTAGTCCGGGCACCTGTCGTGGTTGGCCTTGGCGTAGCGGGTGATGGCCTGTGAGATCCCTCCCCGGATCCCCTGCTCTACGAACAGGTACATGTCGAAGTCCCGCAGCGTGTCCAGCTCCACGTCGCAGGTCTTGAGCATGACGTCCCAGGTGTAGGACGGCAGGGTGTAGTAGTGGGCGGGGTCCAGCACGTACTCGGCCAGCGAGGTGTTGCGGAACTGCTCAAAGACATCGGTGAGCAGGGCGATGTCGCATCGCAGGTACTTGTCAGCATAGTCCTTGAGGTTGCGACACTCGAAGGCTCGCCACACGTTGAGGGCGTGCTCGTACTCCTCGTCCTTGATATCCTCCAGGGTCATGGAGTTCCTGAACGCCTCCTTGGGCGGCAGCTCCCTGGTCCTGTACAGCGTGTCGTAGGACGTCACGAAGTCGTAGGGGAACACGCCCTTCCTGCGCACCAGGTCGAACAGCTGGTCATCGGGGAAACGCTTCCTCGTCTCGCGCATCCTTTCCGTGGGAAGTCCCGCCGCCAGGTTGGCCAGGCTCATGGACAAGAACCTGTACGTGTCCAGGAACCGCACCGCGAAGCTGCTGCTCCGTCGCGGGTTGTCTCCGGGTTGGTCAAAGTGGAATCGCTTGGTAAAAGCGATGTACCGCTCCTCCGTGTGCGCCAACACGTCCACGTCGCCGGGGTCGATGGCTAGCTCCCGCACTACGAAGTGGGCGTCGTAGTTGGACAGGATGTGGAACTAGCAGTTGATGTGTCGCTGCTCCCGGTACCTGAGGTTGCACGAGCGGTGGGCGGCTCCTCGGAACTCGTAAGGCGGGGCGTGGTTGTGGTCCCGCACCTTGACGTCCTGGTCCGTGAACTCCTTCCCGCAGAGGTAGCAGTGAGTCACCACCAGGTACTCGTCCATCTCCTGCCGGGTCAGAGAAGGGTGCAGAGCTCTCGTGCTGAACAGGAACGCCCACAGCATCAACACGTCCACCTTGAGCCTCTCCATAAACACCTTGGACGCGTCGGCACCCGAAGTAGACGCGGGGCTCGAACTCCTCCAGGCCGAGTGAGTCCACGATCTGGTAGGCGAAGGCGTACGGGACGTGCAGTTGCAGGGGCCTCGTGCCGGGCGGTGCTTCCGCAGGGTCGGTGGCGAGGGGCTGCAGAGCACACTCAAAGTCGGCGTAAACGCTAAAGCGCTCGCGCCGAGTGTACTCGGGGTGGGCGAAGCGGATCTGCTGCTTCTGAGACATGTCCAAGCGGAGGGGGGCCTTGGCGGCGCAGTATCGCATGTGCTCCTCCAGACGCTCGGCACCGGACAGTTGCAGCTTGTTGGGCTGGTTGTCAAAGTAGGCGAAGCATCGCTTACACACGTGGATGGCGTGGCCATGAGACGTCAGCTGGGGTCGCACCAGCCTGCTGACGTTCGCGATGTAGGCGTAGTGACTGTCCCCGCCGGTGGTCACGTACAGCAGGTCCCGATGATCCTCCAACTCCCGCTTGCATATCTTCAGCGGGAACACACGGTCCTGGAACTTTGGCGATCCGTCGGGGCGTCTCCCCACCATGGCCCGCTCGATCCCGTACACGTTGACGCTGATGGGGTTCCTCCTCTCGAAGACTTTGATGTCCTTCACGGCCACGGGGAAGCGTAGGCCGACCCAGTCGTAGCGAGCCATGATGTTCGGTGTATACGATGCGGGCCTCTCTGGGTGTTGCGCGACGAACTTGGCCAGGATGGCGTACGCGAAGCATATGTCATCGACGTTTTGCACGTTGATAACGGCGTGCGTGTCGCAGATGGTCCTGGGAAGCTGGACGAACCGGGCTCCGCGTTCTCCCAACGGGGTGTACAGGTTGACGCGGATCTCCAGGTCGCGTATCCGGAGATAGCTCCACCCGCTGCCCACTAGCAGGCACTGCTCCTTCTCTTCCTCCAGCTTGTGGAAGGACGCCGACAGGAAGTCCTCCAAGTTGGACGCGGCGGTGAGAGGCTCGTTCTTCGTCTTGAAGGCCCGCAGACAGGTGGCCCCGTGGACGTTGGCGAATTCGCATTCCCGGAACATGTTGACCTTGATGTTCGGGTGTCGGGTCCTGACGTCAGCCAGCAGTTCCAGGACACTGTCGAACAGCAACACCAGCGCGACCTCCACGGTCAAGAAGTCCTCCATGGGCCGGGACAGGCCGAAGGTCAGGAGCCGTCCGCGGAACCCCCGTTGGATGGCGTGGAACTCGGGCAATCCGTCACCGCCACCGCCCACCATCCCGTCGGGTGCCGTGCTGGGTCCGGGCTGAGGCTCGTGGCTGGGTCCAGGTCGAGGCTTGGAGCTGGGTCCTGGGCGGGGCTGGGGCTCGTGGCTGGGTCCCGGACGTGGCTCGGGTGACAGAGTGGGCAGGGGCGGCATCTCGTCCACAACGAGGTTCCTCACGATGGGGCAGTTATGGGCCTCGTGCTGGTCCCGGTTGTAGCGCCGGGTGAAGCCTCGGTCGCAGTAGGCGCACGCGAACCTCATGCCGTGGTGGACGCTCTCCATGTGCCGCTGGAGGTACGCGGCCCTGCGGAAAAGGGCGCTGCACTCGGTGCAACGGGCCTCGTTTACGTGCACCAGCTGCGCGTGGCGCCGGAGCAGGTCCTCGCGGGCGAATCGCCGCCCGCACGCGTCGCACTCGGGCCGTGGGTCTCTGACGGGTGGCGTTGCGGCGGAGGAGGAGGAGGTCGAAGCCGACGGGCTTGCACCGTGGACCGCTTCCATATGGTGGCGTAGATCCTCGGAGTCCGCCAGGGCGACGGTGCACAACGGGCATGGACGGCCTGCGAACAGGAAAACAAGTCCTATTAGTTACCCGATAAACACGAGGGTGAGGAACTATACAGTGGACTGGCGACCTCTTGTTTACCCCACGAGTCTTTTTCCTCATCTCGATCGCCATTTACCCGAGCCCGATAAATACAAGGGTGAGGAGGTGGCGGTGAGGAACTATACAGAGGGCTGGCAACCTCTTGTTTTCTCCTCGAGTCTGTTTCCTAATCTCGATCGCCAGTTACCCAATCCTGTTAAATACAAGGGTGAGGAACTATGCAGAGGGCCGTTTACTCTCTCATAAAGACAACTCATTAGTTATCAAAGTCCACGGGCGCGTCGTGGCGTCATGGGTGAGGACACCAGGAAACAGCATACTTAATAAATCTACTGGCGGTTTCTTATTTAAACTAAAACTGTACCTGGCGCTTGGTCGTGAGGAGTGGGAGGATGAACTGCAGCGAGGTGGCGTCGCAAGTTGTCGCTTCGCCCGAAGCGTCTGCCGCAGACGTGACAATCGTAATGGCGATCGTTGTGGACAGATGCTACGTGGCGGGCCAGGTTTCTTGCAACCCCGAAACTGCGCCCGCAAACCTCACACAGATGAACAGCCATCTGCAACATCGGATATCTGTACTCTCCATCCGTCACAAAGGTGCAGTTGCCCTCAACATTTTGATTGGAAAGTAAAAACAAAACAAAAAAACTACTTTTATTTCGCTCAAACATTTTTTTTAAGAAGAGTGGTAGTGAATCTATTTTGCTTTTTTTTAGTTTGGCTTATTAATTTTAATCGTTATAAAACACAACTGTTCCAAGGTAAAAGATGAAATATTAATGTTAACTAATTAGGTTTTAGGGCATCGGAAAACTGGCTGATGAAAAAGTAAATTACATGTTACTTACATTTTAAGATATCCAAAGACAAGGCTCCGCACAGTCACACAAATACTCGCAGCGAAAACACCTAGCTCCTCACAGGACGAGTTGCCACTAGATACTGAAGTAGCTTGGGAAAGTAGCGCTTAAATAGACCGGTTGTTGACGCCGTGGAACTTTCCATCGCCCTCCGGAGGAGCTTCGCAGTGGAATGTAAGCGGTAAACAGTTCCCGGAACCGCTGATAAGTAAACAGGCTGGGACAGTCACGTAGGCCCTAGCACGCGCCTCGACACGTGACTCCGCGGAGCCGCTCGCAGTTTGGCTTAGTCAAGCCGGCATACAACGTGTAACGAAGTCACATCGAGTTTGGTCGGCAAACAGCCGAGATCCCATGAGGAAAACGCGTTTAAAAATTAATAGCGAGCCCGTTTAACGGTGGATTTTCAATTTTCTTTAAGCGATGGTTTACTTAGGCCGCTGCCCAACATGTGGTGAAGTTTCATCAAAATCGGTCGGTAAACAGCTGAGATCCTATAAGGAAAACACGTTTAAAAATTAATAGCGGGCCCGTTTAACAGTGGATTTTCAATTTTCTTTAAGCGATGGTTTTCTTAGGTCACGGCCCGACATGTGGTGAGGTTTCGTCAAAATCGGTCGGTAAACAGCTGAGATCCCATAAGGAAAACGCGGTTATAAATTAATAGCGGGTCCGTTTAACGGTGGATTTTCAATTTTCTGTAAGCGATGGTTTACTTAGGTCACAACCCGACATGTGATGAGGTTTTGTCAAAATCGGTCGGTAAACAGCTGAGATCCCATAAGGAAAACGCGGTTAAAAATTAATAGCGGCCTTGTTTAATGGTGGATCTATGGGGTTCTTACGTCATTCGCTTCCTTGGGGATAGGCCTACACTCTGGGAAAAGTCCCATGGGAATCGGTGGATAAATAGGCTAGTTATTAATTTTCGAAAGTTTTTTCCTCATGTTCAAGGTCATCACGAAAAGTGCCGCTGGCGACGGGGGGGGGTCCGAGCTTGGCTATGGGGAATGTCGGGGGGGGCGACGTCACGGGGGGGGTGGGGGTTGGTGGGGTGGTGGGTGGGGGGTGGGGGGTCAACGAGCGGGGTCACGTGACGGGGGGGGGCTCCTCACTTGCTCCTCACCGCGCCTGTGCTGGTTCTGTATCGGCTATTGGTCTACTCATATTGGCTCCTGTAGACTATCCGTCTCAGCCGATTAACTTGAAAGTTAGACTAACGATTTTTGGTAACAAAATCGGTTTAACTGTGACACATTGACTGTTTTTACTAATAAAAATAAAATGTGAAAGGATTGATAAGATAAAAACTATTTATTGATGCATAAACATATCTTTATTAAACTTGCGAAGAAAGCCTTTATTGGTAAATGTACGAAAAACTTTGTTCAATTTTCTTCATACTATTTTGATTTTGCAGCAAACAACTTTAAATAGCGTTATTATTGCAAACAAAATAAATAACTATGCGGGAGATGTTGTATAGGTATGTTATAGGTATGTTAGAAGTTAGAGAATCTAAAATTGTATGCGTAATCAATTAGCGAACCCCAACTGCATGATATCGAATAGGGTGTAAATCCATTTAGAATAACTTACAGTGGGATCGATTATTATTTGAGGGTCGTTGTGATGGCATAGTGTTAACGTCGACAGACTCCAAAATGCAGTGTCCCTGACGTTGGTTTGAATACCAGACCTGGGAAACATGTTGTATCAGCATCGTAAAACTTGTTCTGCTTTACCCCTTGCTTTACTTCATACGTTCCACGCACAGAACTGTAGTCTACGTGGACGGGCAATATAATGATAAAAGAGGCAGACGATTTCTTCAATAATAATAATGTAATTTTCCAACTAAAATAAAATTAACTTTGCCTCAGGAATCTATCCATTTTTGTTTTATAGATGTGTGGACCTACAGGTGAAGGTTTATACGAGCTGCAGGTTGCAGCATTATAAAATAGCTATGAACCATTAGGATTAACAAGTATCGTATCCGGGACCTCACGGACCAAATTAACTCACCCCAACCACTACACTAATCAGCACACATAAGGGTATCGTGCACATTTTTAATTCATAAAACGTAAATTTTATAATGTCTTAATGAGGTAGGGATTATAAAAGGTTATTGTATTGTTATGAACTTTAGAAATCTTGAATTTTCTGTGAAGTGAAAAAAAAGGTTTTATTTATGTTGTAAATTTATTAGAAGGGTTAGCAGGGTGATAAATTGAACCACTAGAGTCAAGGTCCAGACAAAGGCCAGTCTTTATTGGTCTGTCTCCAATCACCCAGACCATCATCTCTCTCACTCTTACACGGGCTCCGATTGGGCTCAACAGTTTACAAAGAAAACGATGTTTTAAGAGGGAGTTTTACCATAACACGTAAACTTAATAGCTCATTTCCGTTATTAAAAAGAAAAATGATTTAAAGTTATAATAAGTAAAGCAAGTTACTGTTGTTGTGTTATGAAAAGTTGCCGTTACAGCTTTTAAAATTATTATATTTAAGCTTTTCTTCTATTCAACTAGAACCTAGATTTAGTATTATTCTGTTACATTATTTGTAAAAATGTTGGGTGGATTGTAAGATAAAAAAATATTAATAAACAAATAGTGTCGGTATCAGACGTTTTAATATCAGTAGTGACGGCCTACAGGTTCTGCCATCTATTTTGAAATATTTGATTTTCATCCGACCTCAGACTCCTCTCCACAGGCCTTTCATGTTGCAATAAAATCCTGTGGAAGAAATGTAATTAATTTAATATTTATTTTAGCTATTGCTATTTAATTTATTGACATTTCGTATTTTTTTGTTACGTTAACAAAACTCAGCGCATCAAGAATAGGTGGCATTCAGTAATCTGAATAAATGAAATTACTATTGGAATCACAATGAAGCATGCTACGAGTACAAATTTAACTACATAAATCACAACTAACGGCCAACAATGTACTGTTTATTTGATTGGTAAATCTTATTATTGAGTTAATGTAATTATCAATAAGATAAACTAATAGTAGTTAACAAATCGTAAAACCTAACTTATAATTAGCAAAATTGTACTTATTAAACACATTAATTTAAATTACCAATGGAACCAAAAGCCCCTTCATGTTTGCGGCAGTCATGACATTCTGTGATAATAGCAGTGTGAGATATACTGTAATCATTACACAGTTTACCGTGACATACTGCTATATGAACTTTACTGACGTTTGTCATAACGGTCAATCTAACCGGAGAATAGCTGATGGATTGATGAGTAAACACTACAAGAACTTGATTGGCAGGATTACTTGTTAGTGATCAATGACTACCATAGCGATAGTTAGTTAGTTACTGTGCGAGTCTCTGCTTGATGAATGGAGTATTATCAACGGCCGGCTCGAGCACATGATGTTTGGGATTAATTTGTGAATTTCCTTTGGAAAGTGAACTATTAGCAATGACCCGCACGGTGAAACTTAAGCCCGGAATCACCATAGAAGTTCCTAACGTGACCCCTTGAACAAGTTTTGGGGGGTCGTTCAAAATTTTATATATATATATATATATATGTATATAGATATATATAGACATATATATGTGTTTGCCCTCTAGCGGTCGCATTCTTTATCCGATTTACTTAAACTTTGGTAGGGACGTTCCTTTCTGTAATCAGTTGAACAAGTTCGTTTGGCAAAACAATCAGAAAACTGTACACCCCTTTTTTGGGGATTAATCTTTCAAATATCGAGTTTTTGGGTCCAAAAAGGGTGAGAAAAGCCCCGTATGTAAAATTAATGCATGTAGAAAGATGGAAATTAGTGAGGCAAAATTGCTAAGCCCTCTCTCGTGATTCTAGCATACATATTTACCGAGTTATTAAAGAAAATGTGTTTTGACTAAACACAGTACGTTGTCTTATGGGGGGTTTACACTAGAAGAGCCTGTTATTCCTTTGTTAGAGTTCTTTTATCATTCCTAGCAACCTCACGCCTACTTTCAAGCATGTCTGGACATTCTCCTAACCTTATAATGTACAAAATTGTATTCCCAGCTTTGTAAGTAAATGAAACCAGGAGTATCAGAACAGCCGAAAAATCACTGTTTTCAGATTTCAATAAAAATTTTAATAAACGTATGTTTTTACACTAATTTTGAGTTTTAAAAGTTTTTATGGGGAAATTCAATTCCCTCACGTCAGCATGCTGCGTGCAAACTCGATTATATATTTATTTACTTATATAGGTATATACTTATGATCTTCAACTATAATATACATATGAGCTGTATACAATAAGGTGTGTATTCTTAGTCGACCAATAGTACGTAGTTTATGTCTCGTCTTAAATATCTTTTGAGGAGGCAAACAAAAACGAGTCAAATTTTACTGATTGATGCCCAAAATCTATAAGTTATTGGTTAAAGAAATAAACAAGACTTTAATACAACGTTTCTTTTTTAATTAGTTTTTTACGCTAATAAAGTGCATAGTAAATACTAGCGGAGTACGTAGTAGATTACTAATAATCTTTTAGAAACATTTTGATACATGATCAAATTCGTAATTTTTCTTAATATATCTCAATTTGTAATGTATTCTGTAGGGCCTTAATGCAATCATTTCATATATGTGGATGGAAAAATTATAAAGTTCAAACATTTCTAAAACGTGTTATGCATTTTAGTAAAAGTTAATCTTAACTTGTGTATAAGTCGTCTTTAAGATACGGCTTGTAACAGCCTCAGTGATGTATAATTACAGTCTCCATAGCCGCAACGCCACCTCAGTCTCCCACACCGGTGGTTTATGGCATGTATCTCCATTACCCCGCAACCACACGTTGCTCAGACTCTGTACACAGTTACAGGAATTCACCATGTATTCACCTAACGATGTAATTGGTTAAACATGGTTCGTACAAATACAAGCGCTTTTTTAACTGTTATGTTATTTATGATTTTCTTAAATGGTCCCAGATTTTTCAAAGAAACATTTTGTCTAACTAGGTATAATGTCAACTATAATGTGAAGAAATCGTTAATGACTGAGGGCCTTAAAAGCAGTATTTGTCTCACAATATGTTCAATCTGAAGATGGGAAAGGTGAACAACAATTGTTCACACAATGACTGGAGTCAGGAGTAGAATAATAATATTTAATTAAAATTTAGGAGACTAAGATTATGTTAAAACATACTCTCCCTAAAAAGATCATGTGTTTTTATATTGCTTGAAATAATGGACAGAATCAGGGCATGCAGGAGGTTAAGAAAAAAAAACCAATTGAAACGCGACAAAATTATTACATTTTAAAATTAATAAAAACTTATTTTTAAATATTAAAATTTAGTTTTGTAATAATGTAAAATGCTAAGTAATGATCAAAACAAAAATACGCTCAAAATAATGTTTTGGAATGCTATTGCTTGTTTTAGAAATACCTTTAAAATTATTCATGGAGGATTTGAAAAGACGGATTTGCAGTAGTAACTTTATAAAAGCTAAAACATACTATAAGTAATTTTAGCTTTTATTAATAGTGTAAGTCGGAAAAAACCGTGGTTGTATAGTTTTGTTTCATTTTTGCAACTCAGATTTTCAGGCAACAACTCACCTAATTAAAAAAAATAAGCTTCACAAAAAACAGTAATTCTAAATGACTACTATGAACTAAACTAAAACGTTATACAAAATTACCAATTACCTACCTTATGACACACAACACCTCTGTTACAGTTCGGGCGATAGTGCTTGGAAAAGGCGAAAACCAAATAAAATTTCTGGTAAAAACAAGCAGACAATAACGAAAATAACCAAAACCAATGTTTTTTAAAATTAAAAAGAATTATTTTGCTTTCTGTTGACAAAAGTACAGTATACTGTAACACTAACGGTACTACGCCAAATATAGGCAAAAAGTCATTTCAGAGCATACGCTAACCAGACGCCAAGCATTCTGACCCGACCTATACGAGTCGTTCCTTAATGAAAGTCTCGTATATCATAATGCAGCCAGTAAGTCATATTGTGTATCATTTTATTTTTTTATTTTTCCTTTATGTGTATTTATAAAAGTCCTCATATAGTTGAACAAAATGCCAAAAATTGGACCTCAAAAGAAAAATTGGGACTGATGTAAGAGTATTTAAATTTTGCAAACATCACTTAAATAAAAGTTTGTCCGGCTGCCTTATTGACTCAGTGGTCTGTTTCTTAGGGGAGGTTAAGTTTGGGGCAAATTGTTCGTGGTCTGCAAATTAGGATACTGAATTGTTTGTCAAGTTTGACCTATGCTTTTATTTAGGATTGTCTTCTTATTGTAGGTGGTCAAAAATTAAAGACAAATTTACATCATAACTATCAAAAATATTCGTGTGAAGCTTACTGCGGCTAGAATATAAATCATTTATGTTTTTCCACTAACAGAATTATTACAAGAATTAACAAATGGGCCTACATTATAGTTACAATAAACCATTGACAAAATTAACCGCCAGTTTAGGGAAAATATTTCAATATAAGAAGTGATGATGTCTTAGATATAGATATAAATATAAGAGTGAAATTACTCGGAATTTTACGAGTAAATTCCCAAGAAGATACGACACCCGTTTTAAGCATCATGTAATAATTTGTACACCTTTGCATTATTTTTCATCCTGCCTACTCAGTGAATTTCCAATATATAATATATGTCTTAATACCACATAAAGCCGCATACCAAGTTTCATAAAAATAAATTCACATATAAGCGATATATACATTTTAATTATGCTCCATAAGAATAACATGGGGGCTCAGTAAGCAGGTTTGCTGCAACAAGGAACAAAAAAAGGTTGTTATGCAAATAACAATATAACTCAACAAGGTGAAGCCACATACCAAGTTTTATCAATTTATGTTCATAATTAAAGGAATCATTACATTTTACTTATCCTCCATAAGAATAACGTGGGAGCTGAGTACGCAGGTTTTCTGCTACGATGGTAATCTACAAAAAATCATTTTTTGAGCAAATATCAATATACCAGAACTACGTGAAGCCACACACCAAGTTTCGTCGATATACATTCATAAATAATCAAGATATCAAATGTGATTTATTCTCCATAAGGATAACATTGGACAACACACTATGTTTAGCACTTTGAATATCTCTGCAACGGCTAGGTGTAGAATCACAGCTTGAACACCAAAATGATTTTTTTTGTGGAGCTGAACTGATTGGTAAAACAAATGAGAAGTTTACATTGAAATGAACCGAGGAAAAGCCAAAAACCTTTTTCCCATAAATTAACTTCGGAGATTTTATGAGGAGGTTTTTTGATTTCTCCGCAACCACTTAACCTAGGTTAATAATTAAAAAATATTATATTTTTTTAAGCTCTATTACATGGTCAAAACAAAAATTTAGATTTTTTTAATTTTTAAGGTGAAAAACACAAAAACTGATATTTGGAAAATTTAAAACCCCCATAAACCCCCCTTCCTATAGTCCGATTTTCTGGTTTTCGAACTTAAAGTCATGAATGTCACTTTACACATTTGGGTTAAATTTCATCGAAATCGGACTTTTTTACTTTCTCCCCCTATACGTAGTATGTAGAGAAAGTATTGTTTTCGTCGGAATTTGAGTTGTTAGTGGAAATATTCGTATTGGTGATCCATGAACCCAAAAAATTAGTTTTTACGTGATGTCTGTCTGTGTGTGTGTCCGTGTTTGTGTTTGTGTGTGTGTGTGTGTGTGTGTGTGTGTGTGTGTGTGTGTGTGTGTGTGCGTGTGCGCGCGCGCGCGCGCGTGTGTGTGTGTGTGTGTGTGTGTGTGTGTGTGTGTGTGTGTGTGTGTATCTGTGTGGATGTGTACAGAGCTAGAGCCCTAACCAATGGACCGATGTTTATGAAATTTGGTATGTAGGTACTAATCCTCGATATCTCCAGGCATTTTTTCATTTTTTTGAATTTTTGATTTTTAAGGGTGATTATCCCCCAAATCGCCAAAAATATGTAAAATCCAAATTTCTCAAAAACAGCTCTAACGATTTTGATTACACTTTTTTCGTTTGTAAAACTTTAGGTTTAAAACAAAATAACACCACCCGCATTTCTGAAAAAATTCGGCTTCAGAAATTAAAAAGAGCTCAAAAACTAAATAAATTAGTATTTTGAATTACTATTCTACGATTGCTAGTTGCGGAGAAAATTTAAATTTTCATTTATTGGTAAACGCAGTACGTTGTCCAATGGTATTCTTAAGGGGAATACAAAATAACTATTTCTGTCTTATTTACTGATCAATTTCATTAAAAATTGATATGCAGGTCAAGTTAGCATTGTCCAACAGAGGATGTTTGAAATATGTTGCCATTTAACCCTGGGGGGGACAAGGGGGCATTTCCCCTCTACTGTGTGTGGCAACGGACTCTATAGTGCCTCCCAAAAAAGGATTTGGGTGGATATTTCTGAAAACAACTATTTTAGACAAATTTCTGTACATTTATCTGTACTTCATATTCTATATTTAGTAAATACAAAAAGATTTTATTAAAATTTGGCTAAAAGGGAGAAAGTATGTGTCAGTTTCCTGATACCGTTTATTTACTCAAGTTATCGCATTCACGGACACACACACACACACACACACACACACACACACACACACACACACACACACACACACACACACACACATATATATATATATATATATATACGTGTGTGTGTGTATATATAAAACAAAATATATATAAAACATATATATATATATATAAACATATATATTAAACATATATATTAAACAAAAGAAGCTTGTTTCGTTATCATAACAAAAGAATTGTAACAGCGGTTTATAATAAATAAATGAACTGTCAAAGTAATATACTCATATTGTTAGTGAATTTCCTTAGGAAAGTGAACTATTAACATGACCCGCACGGTAAAACTTAAGCCCGGGACCACCATAGAAGTTCCTAACGTTACGTGAACACTTTTTGGGGGGTCATTCAAAATTTTATATATATATATGTGTTTGCACTCTAGCGGTCTCATTTTTTGTCCGATTTACTTAAAACTTGTTAGGGACGTTCCTTTCTGTAATCAGTTGGACAAGTTCGTTGGGCAAAACAATCGGAAAACTCTAAGCCCCTTTTTTGGGGATTAATCTTTCAAATTTCGAGTTTTTCGGCCTAAAAAGGGTCAGA
This sequence comes from Allygus modestus, assembly GCA_963675035.1. NCBI lineage: Eukaryota > Metazoa > Arthropoda > Insecta > Hemiptera > Cicadellidae > Allygus > Allygus modestus. Next base: position 101,485,535 of record OY776115.1, on the reverse strand, counting down.
AAAGCCCCGGATGTAAATTTAATTCATGTAAAAACATTGTAATTAGTGAGGCGAAAGTTTTAAGCCCTCTCTCGTCATTCTATCATAAATATTTACAGAGTTTTTAAATAAAATGTTTATCGACTTAACACAATACGTTGTCTTATGGGGGTTTATATTAGAAAAGCCTGATATTCATTTGTAGGTGTACTTTTCTCATCCCCAGCAACTTCACGTCTACCTTCAAGCCTGACTGGACCCTCTCCTAACCTTATAACGCGCAAAATTGTATTCCCAGCATTGCAGGTAAATAAAACCAGGAGATTCAGAACAGCCAAAAAATCAATGTTTTCAGATTTCAATAAAAATTGGAATAAATGTTTGTTTTTACATTGATTCTGAGTATTAAAATTTTGGTCTGTGGAAATTCACTTCCCTCACGTCAGCGTGCTGCGTGCGAACTCGTTTATGATTACTAACATATCTGGTTTCCTGGAAGCAGAGATTACAAGATAACATATATGGAGTGGTAAAATAAACCAAAAAGACATTGAGCTATAAATAATAACAACTGGATTGACCTTATAAATGTAGAGAAGAGGAAAATGAGCTATAAAAATCCGATTATTAGTAGGGGAAAGTGGTGAAATATTACTCGAAATCATCCAAACAAACTGACTGGCCTTCCCCGAGAAAAGCTCGGCCCCCAGGTACTATACTACAGATGCAATGCCTTAAATAATTTTGTTCTAAATTTGGCACCCAGCCCCTTAAGCCCAACCTTTTTATAAGTAAAATACGTTAGTTTACAGTGATATACTATAAAAATCATCTTACGGTAAAGTGGGGTCTGTCAATTTGTAGAAAGATAAATATTAAATTTATTGTTTTTATGAACCTTAAAACTCAAACCTAAAATCATGTATCTATAAGAATATCAGGAGGTTTTAAACTTTAGGATAATAATTAATTGAGTAGTTGTGTAGGGCCTATAAGTTAAACCTTCTTTTCACCGATTTGGGACTAAAACAGCATGTTTCATGTTCAAATCACAACTACTCAATTAATTATAATCCTATAGTTTAAACTTTGTATGATTATTTTTGTGACATTATGTATGTAATACATGTCATGTACCAAGTTTTAACTTGATATCTTCAGATATTTTTAAGTTATAACTTATTAAGTAAAAAATACATACAGGCAGATAGACGGAAAACCGAATATTTTAGTATTTCAGAAACACACAATATCCTTACCCTTAAAAAAGGCAGTACTGACATCGGTACTATTAATTTATATAAGTTGCTGTACAGTATACCGTTTTACAACGGCAGTCAGTATACAATGACATGTATTTCCCTAGCGACTGGATCGTCCAGAGGAGAATGTGTATATTTCATCTCGAGTTTACGATAGCCATCTTTACAGCGTCTCTCGTCGTTTTAATTCCTTATATTCTTTAATTTTACAATTTGAACAACTACGGTTAAAAGCAACTCTTCCATTATTTATAAATTTTGTGTGAGTGTTTTATAATTATATTTGGAATCACGTAATCATCCCTTTGATTAATTTAAATTTGTTTTAATATAAAATAATAATTTTTAACCGATATACATTAATGTATATTGTTTATTGTTGACAGATTAGAATGTCTAAATGTAAATTGCCAAATACTATTGATTTTGTAATACTTTTGTCTCTACTATAAAACTAAAATACTATAAAAGAGTTCGGTTTTAGGGGAAAAATATCAAGACATTTAAAGATTAGTTTTGAGACTCAAACCCATGGTTTTTTTCTCACAGGTAGGGGAATGTAATTATTGTAATTGAATATGAACAATATGTAAATTTGATTTCGGAATGAATAAATGTAAACATAAAAGTGAATATTTAGCTTACACTTCATAGTTATATTATGAAATGATACAAATAATAAGACCTATCCACGAGCCAATTATGGACAACGGTTAGAAACATCAAGTAAAAAGTAAGTAACAAGTAATTAATATTATAATACGTATATTTTTAACCAGAAACAAGTTATGAGTTAAAACTCTAGTTCCGCAGTGTTACTCATGTGAGATGATCACGAAATGACAAGTCGAGAATTTAATAACTTGGTTATCTCGGCTGAAACTTCCTCTTCTCCTGAGAGATATGCACGCACGGAGTTTGGTTGAAATGAATATTGAAATTCTTCCGGATTTATTATTACTTTACACAAAATAGCTTTGAAAATCTGTTTTAAGATTTTCAACAAAATACTGGATTTAATCGTAACATTTCTTTATTAATTGAAGCAAAACACATATGAGCCATAATACTCACCATAATCAAATACAAAACAGTCCTTATTTATTTCAACAACACAATTTCTAGCCAACATATTTATTGGGAATTGTTATACAAAATAAAAGCCTAATAATAAACATTAATCTTTAAATTGTCTACATTTCTCTCAACAGCTTGTAACATTTAGGTTTTAATCATTTTCACTATGAGACTGAAATATTATTTAAATCTGGGTAAAATAAAATCGGCAAGTAAAAAACCTGAATATCAAGGTTTATAAAGGTTTTTATTAAGTTTCCTTTCAAACTAAATTCTAACATTCAATGCCTCCTGTGGTTTTGGCAGGTTTGATTTCAAGCTAAATAGCTTTCTGTAATGGTTACCTTATAGATTTTAATATTTATTCAACACATTAAATAGGGCTCTGAATATTCAGAGTTCAAAATAATTATAATAATACATTAATTAACACGTCATCAATTCTTTCTTATTAAGACAAATGGGATTACGTGTTCTGGACGAGTAAATATGTGAAATGGAGTCTTGTTATTTCTAAAGATAGATTTTAGCTTGTTAAGTGGAATTCTCGTACTCATTCCTCATATTACTAAAACTTACGTTTGAAATAACCCTATAGTTGAAGTGTTATACTCCCTTTAACCTTCCCTTTAAGAGTTCCACAGCCCACGGTTAAGACAATGAGACTCGTACAGCATTATAGTTTGTTTCTGAAGCAGATCATAAAGTCTATTGGATTGTTGCATTAGTCCTGGCAAATTGTCAAACGGAGTGTCGCTACTGGATAACTAGAATTTATAAACATAATTTTAGGTAAGCAAGATATTGTCCATTCTAGACATATTCTTCATTAATGATTAGAAAATAAGAACCCATTAAAACTAATCACGTCTAAACCTAAATAATATAAAGGACCATGTTTAACTCCATACATGATTGAACATTTAACTAAAAATCAAAAACAACTACAAATATCTTAAATTGTGATTGAATTAACAATATATGCATTATTTAATTTTCTTGTGAAACAAAAATTGGCAACATTCTGTTAGAAATGGCTAACTTCTGAACTATGCATAAATATAAACAACAAGTAATCCAGTTAAGTATATCAATGAAGTATTTCCTGCAATCCAATTAAATTTTAAAATATATAAAATTATTTTTAAGAATAAGTCACAAGTAAGCATAAGCTGAGAATTAGGACGCGGTATGAAGAAGGTCCGATTTTTAAATAAACAGATTCGTAACGGATTTTGAACCTTTTTGTGTCATGGTCATTTAGAAAATAATACTCCACATTAAATGTATTTCTCTATAAAACTAGTACATTCTACTCTCTGTTCTATGTTTATTAAAATCCTCATTATGCCTCTAAAAGTCTACTTTGAATACTCTATACCTTACTCAATTAGAGCCAGCCAACGAAGATATTTGTTAATCGTAATTAAATAAGGCTTACTTTAATACAAAATGTAAACAATGTATACAAATATGTATAATGTATACAATTATTCCACATAATATTTCTTTTCTTAAACAATATACGTATCAGGAAATTCCCACGTATAAACTTACCGGTCCCTGGATAGTATTATTGGTGTGAAGATATTTGGTATTTGACAGAAATGTATTTTGCATTCAACTGAGTACGAAATCCAGGTTGGGCGTCAAGTCTAAATATAAAACGAACGGGTTGTTACACACTTTTACTTAGTATAAAGGGCTTAGAAAGCGATAAATAATGCTGAATAAATGTTTCCTCTGGTACTCAAGAATGCGAGGTGTCCTTTAGAATTTACGCATAAATTTTCCAAGAGGCTTTGACTTAGGAATGTTTAAAGAGAATGGGTTGAACGTTGACGTGTTAGCTAAGTTTATTTATTAATAGTTTCCGTGAACAATATTTTCATGCAAAATTGTAAAATGATTGTCTATTATTCCAGTAAACTAGTTATTGTATTTCCGAATAAGGGTTCTAATCAATTTTAAACATAAACATTTTAAAATGTTTAACATTGACGTTTTTATGGATATCCTTCCAATTCTAGACAGTGAAAAAGGACGTTATTTTTCATGTTTTTCATGTTATTTTTTTTGAGGATAATTATGTTATTATTTTCAGTTATTGCTAATTTGTAAATCACATTTGTATTTTTAATATAAAACTGTTCATGCGTTATTGATTACAGGAAATACAGCAAAAATATTTAGAAACGAATCCTCGTAAGTTTACTTTGCAATCTGGTCATTTCTAGTTCACTACCTACCTTACGTCCTATAGTTCTTTGCTGTGGAATAAAGAAATGGTGAAAGATTCACAATCCATCCTGTCTTTACGTCTTGGTTTTATGTGTGACCTTGTACCACCTTTTGTGTATATTTTACGTCTTGTATTTTAGTACAGTATAAGTGTAAATATGCTTTGTAGTGTTGTATCTTGTTAAGAATTAATAATAAACCAAAAATCAATCTATTAGATGTTGAATTTTGATAAAAACTATTTCTACTTACAACAAGATGCATCCCAACTAAAGACCACATTCAAATAAATCCAAATGTATGGGGACCAAAAGTAATGAACTGCCGAAGGCATATCTTATCTTCTAAGGTAATAAGATTTTGTGCGTCGTTTTGAAAATATCTTCGTCTGTTAATAGCCGGCGATATTAATACACAAGTTTTAAACCAGGTTATAAATAAAAACCATATTTTACACAGTTTACAAAACACAATATTTATGACTAAGCGTTAGCCCTTTAAACGAATATAACTAGTTTATAAAGTTACATTCGTACAAATTTCTCTCTTTTTATCATAGATTACAGCCAAATTATCGCGGATACTTTAATTTAACATACAAACAGTAATCTATAAGTTTCGGACTTGGTTAATTTTAAAAACATTGGTTGGACAACCTTAGTTCTCCCCTATGGTTTATTACCAAGACAATTTAACATTTGAAATAATCGAATACTCTTTATTTTACCCATTGCAAACACAATATTTATTTACATACAAAAATATTGTTTATCATACTGGACGAAAGCAGCTGGTTTTGGGTCTGTAATTAATCCGCAAAATCACATTTTTCTATAACCTTAACATATCGCACTGAAAAATCAGCTGTGGATTTTTTCAGTGTGCTAACCTCAAAGATTATTTTTATTCCTTTTTACGTGTTTGTATTTCGAAGGTAAAAAACAGTGGACAAAATGCAGGTTGATCATATGGTAGACCTATTATACATTTTGTTTGTAAATAAAATAAATATACATATTGTAAACTTAACCTGCTTGAACTACCAAAACGATACAAATCTGCTGATTTTTGGTCCAAATGTTCAACTATCAAAGGCCTATTCACATGAGCAGGATGATAAAAAAGTTGTTCATCATGAGTAGCAAAAGTGTGTTTTCGGTACTTAATAGTGTTCCAAATCACGATCGCAATTGAATCAACCAAGTTTGCTCCTAGTGATGAAAACTGCTATTTTTTTGTTTTCACAAAAGGAATTAATCTCAAGTAGAAGTTGAGTTAACAGTAGTATGAGCCAAGTTACGACAAACATGCTCATCCTCACACTGGGGCTTGTTAGGCCACACTTCTGCTGTTTACTCTGCTCACCACAAACACTTTGACAACTTTGGAATTGATTTTCAAAGTTTTTAAGGAATTTTGCCCGAGATGTGGAAGGAGTTGAATAAATGGGCTGAAATGAAAAACGTATCTGATCAGAACAAGTTGTACTGTAATAAAATAAAGCTGCAATATTCATTAATTACAACTATAGAATATAAATACCCCCGTAGCAGCAAACCTGTCTACTCAGCAAATTTCCAATGCATATACATGTATTTTAATGCCACATAAAGCCACATACCAAGTTCAATTCATAAATAAACTATTTATCACATTTTTAATTTGTCTCCATAAAAATAATAAGGCGGCTGAGTATGCAGGTTTGTTGAAACAATGAACACAAAAAATGGGTTTTATTCAAATATCAATATAACTCAACTAGGTAAAGCCACATACCAAGTTTTATTAATTTATGTTCATAATTAAGGGAGATAACATTTTTAATATTCTCCATAAGAATAACATGGGGGCTGAGTACGCAGGTTTGCTGCTACGGTAGCTATCGGCAAAAAAATATGTTTTTGTGCAAATATCAATAGACCCCAACGATTTAAAGCAATATACCAAGTTTTGTAAGGATAATTTGATAAATAAGCGAGATATACAAGTTTTCTTTTTCTCCATAAGAATAACATTGGACAACGTACTGTATTTAGCACTTTCAATATCTCTGTAACAACGTAGAGAAATGATAAAAACACCTAATTGTTCGTATTTCTAAGCCAAATCCAATGGTTAAAGGTAAAATTTGATTTTCTAAACTCAAAAACCCCATTTTTTGGGTACAAACCCCCCCCACAAAATACCCCTTTGGATAGAGCGATCTGGCTAGTTTTAGAACTTAAAGTCATAAAGTTTACTTTACATGTTTGCACCAAATTTCATCAAAATCGGACCATGTTTATGAGAGTTATCACACCCACGGACACATACATACATATATATATACAGTTTTGAACGAATGGTGTTTTTGGCATCTGGGGACCTCAAAACGAAAAGTTATCACGGCCCTGGGCCTAGGTCTTAACATGCCGACTACGGTAATAGCTTCTTCTCTATAGGGGAAAGCCACTAAAAGGAAACTTGTATAATGTCTTGACCGTTTTACTACTAAAGTTATTAACTGTCACTATTTACGTCTATATTCTTGTTTGCTTACTGAACTATACTGCATGTTAATATCCATTGCCATTATAACTTTACAAATATATTTGTGTAGAGATGCATACCTTGAGATCTTTTTCTTGAAAACTTTTTTTATTACATCTTGGAAAGTAAATGGTAACTCATTTTAATCTAATTGATTATTTATATTAACCCTGCTAATGTCATATTTGTTCGGATTTTATTACCAATCTAGGTGTGAAGTTAGGTTACTTGAAGTAGAAATCAGTTTATAGCAAGCGAAGTAAGTTGTATTATAACTTGCGTTTTTTAGGATAATAGTCACTAAAATAATATAGCAATTTTCCCATTTGAGTTCTTAAAGACATCCTCATTGTTTGAATTTGTACTAATAGTACACTTTAACACTAATAATTTAATATATACCTCTTTTACATACAGGATTTTTTTCTAGTCACTTACTACATAACGGAACCACATCATCCTCCTTGAGGTGCTGGCTGCTCTGATTTTACATGGTTTACCGCAATCACAAATGTTTTATATATTACTGTTTTTATTTACTGTTTTATGTTAAGACATTTAGTCGACGTTAGAATTTCATTGCAAGTCTTACATTAAAGGTGGAAAATATTGAAGGAAAATAACTAGTTTTAATTCCGATTAAATAAGTAAGCCAAGGGGTTGAATGTATCTGTATTAAAGACAACAATCAGTATATACGAAAATTTAAATTATTTAACTAGCTCGAAAATATAAAAAATATTTTTGAAATTAAGATAAACTGATGGTGCGTAGAAGCTCCATCTGGGTGATAGATAGAGGGGGATGCCAGGCATCAATATACATGAGACAGGTCAATGTGAGCGCCAAGCAGGCGGCGAGCGATGCTAAAAAGTCGAGCCCATAGACTCGAATTGGTAAAGATAAATGAGCGATAAATAACAAAACATGGATAAAATGTTTTATATCGTATTTATAAATCACTAAATACATTCGAGGTAACATGCCGTAACACATTATTATTTTTGTATTGAACATTAATTGGTAAAATAACTTATTACACAGATACTATTTACTCAATTAGAATAGCTCTTTGTAAATTTATGATAGGTAGTCCTATGAAAAAATCATGCATTACTTACGATGTAATACCGTGCAATATTGACAGGTGAAAATAATGCCTTGACCGGACCGTTGTACAGTAACAGTGATAATCACCACTGGCGTAGACAAACAAAAACCAAACAAAAAAATATTGTTTCGAGTACCATTTGAAACTTACGAATTGATACGATGTAAAAACAAAAGAAAATAATAACTAAACAGTTGTAGCTTACGTCCTTGTAAAATAGTTATGAATAATCAATAAAGGACAAAACTTTTAATCTGATTTCATAAAACCATACAGGTGACCAGTAAAAATATCTAGTACACTTTGAAACAATGAAAAAAAAACACTTCTAAGAACACAGTAATAATCTTAAAGATATTGTTTCCGATGTTAATGTTATTGTATCAATAGCAAAAACATTTATATTGTCTTTTGCACAAAAGTTATTGTTAAAATAGGATGACAATTTTCTATTTTCAAAAGCTTGCTGTATTGTTACATATCATTGTGACCATTATACATGGTAATGTTTCGTTTTCCTCTGTATTATACGTTATGCCATTTTTTGCTCGTAATTTTCGTTTCCTGTTTGTTTGTAAAGCATGAATCATCAAAAATGATCTCTAACTTTGCATACAATAAAAACCCCACGCACTAGTAGTTTTTTTTTCTTTGCACGCTAAGCACTAGTACTCAAGCCTTGCCATAATTATTGTATATCAATCTGTAAAAATGGTTGTCTGTTGACAACAATATGTAAATAAATGTAAAAAATGCCATAAAAAGTGAAAACAAAGTATACTGAATACTAGGGTTTTATCGTCTTGTGCATTTTATATTTATATACAAATACAACGTTTGCTAAATACCGTAGCTTCGAATAATAATGAATAGAACATTTTTGGATGGCAAATTAAGACAAATTACATAACAAAGATTAAACATAAATCTTTTTTTTTATTATTTTATGCCAGTTTGTTAATAGTAAATACTGCTAATAAATAGTAGGTATTGAGATAACAAAAGAATCTGCAGTAATATTGGAACAAAAATTTCATAAATATAACATGTAATTCAGACATATAATTATATATATATCTTGTAATTGTTTCAAGAAAACCATTTGCCACTCTAAAATGAAATACAAAATCTTAGTATTGTTCTAAGGAACTATAGAACCATTTTCTACTTTGCCATCCAACAACCAGCTTAGTCCAAAGCTTTTTACACTCCTCAAAGCTTGTTGCAAATCCCATTACTGTATCACGACAAAGCCTCTTTTCTCATTCTTTGTCCTAGTTATAAGAAGAAAAATTTAATATTGTCAAAAGATATAAGATTTATTAAATAAAAGATTCTGTGGTGTTTTTATTTTAATATATTTTATTTTGCACGACTGGTACGATATTAACCTACTACCTCAATACTCACCCCCTTGGGTACCACACAAAATATACCATATACATTTATTTTAATTTTCCATATTTTAAATAAGTAATATAAATCTAATATTTATCAAATTATAATTAACACAGTTATTTATCATGACACAAATATGGCGTATGTTAGCAGTATATTGTAGGAATTTTTTTATATTAATGTTTGTTTATACACTAAACTTAAGGGTTACAACCTCTAAACCGTTTTATCTAAATCAATGAAAACCTTTATAATTTGTAAAATGTTTTAACTATCAAAATAAATAAGATAAACTACTTTACAGGGATGTAATCGTTAAAGATAAAATTTGTTCCGCTACTCGTGTTTAATTTTGCAATCATCTAAAATTAAAATCACTTGACTTAAAAGTTTAGGGTTTACATATTATTTAGAATCAGAAAGTTTCCCAACTCTTCAAGGGTAAATTCCTGCTGTAAGTCTGCCAACATTTTCTTCACAATAAAATTGCCTTTAAACAATTTTATTTTAAAATGACTAACTTCAACAAATCTTAGTTAAATACTTCAAGCAAGTTGGCATTACTTCAGGGGGTATATTTAGGTGATGAGATGTAATTTTATTATATAAAACAAGTTATTATTTTGTCTTACTGTTGTATAAAAATAAATCTTGCACGAAGAAAATGTAAGAAAACAAATTCCTTATAGAAGGGAGCTAGTAAACAATGTCAGCTGTTCATTTCCCCAGGGCGGGCAACGTCCAGACGTGGATGGGTCTATTTGAAGCTCGTTTTACGATGGACATCTTTGTAGCTTCTCTCAGTAGTTAATGTTTAAAGCTTATTTCTGTAACACCGAAACAAACTTAGAACAAAATATTTTTAATTCACCTTACTTAGTAAGTTTTTATCTTATCTACGCATATTTGTTAACTCTATAAAACATTAATTTGTCCATTACAATGCTTTTAGTTTGGTATTTACTATAATTAATAAGGAAACTTTCAAAGTGAGATCAAGTTATATGAAATTTAGCTACATGAGGCATCAACTGCGAGAGGTTATAAGGGAATGCAAGGCGGGAATTTCATAATTAATTTATCACTGAAACTTTCTCTTGCCTCTCGATAAAATTGCACGCATGGAGTTGTGTAGAAGTTAGTAATGAAATTCTTTCAGATTTAATAATTGAACAAAGAATAAGTTTAATCAGTCAGGATTAAGATTGTACTATGAATAGATGATCCTAACCTTAAGTAATTTTTAACTTAGTGAAATGAAGTACTTCAGTCAGTTTACTACTGTTTTGTAATCTATTCGTATTTAAAAAGTGTATAAGACTGTGTATGTAGTATTTACTATGAATGCCAATTAAACTTTAATATATATTAAATATTATATTTTTAAAAACACAAACTAACTAAAGTATTTTATTTACAACATATATGCATATTGTTGAGTAAACTGAAATTTAATTTTTTATACTGCAGATGGAAAATTTTAATTAACTATTTTTAACATATTTATAATTGCATATGTCAGATAAAAAATCTGATATACATGTATTCATATTTACATCCATCGTAATAATAAAAATATAAAAAGTTGCTCAATGTCTTATTTCATTCATATATTAGTCTACTAATATGTTTTTTGGCTCTATTTTTGACGCTCTTTGGTATCTCATGTCTGCAATACACATTTATAGCAGAATATTTATGTCACAAGTATTGCAAGAATGTTGTGTTATAAAGAAAAACTAAACTATCATAAAGATTCGTTTACCCTTCTAATGTAATAAAAAATAAACTACAGCTGACTGTTACCTTTTTTGGCCTTGTTATTAATAAAAAACAAATTTACTTACAGATATATAATTATAAAAGTTGTATTGCCATGAAGCTTTTAATAATCATTTTATTTTATTGATTAGATAATATAAGACTAGGATAACATATTTAGTTCCACACAAATCTTAAATTGGCTGGGTAGCACGGTGGTTATCGTGCTCGCTTCATAACCTGAAGTTTGCCAGATCGATCCTGAGCAAAATCCTGAGAAAATATTGTAAAGGTTCGATACTGGATCCAGCTGCCATTGGCCATTGGACTATTAATTAATGATCCTGGCTAAAGAATCAGTCGGTCTAAGTCATTAACAAGGCTACATAAGGCATCTCACCCATTCCACACTCATCATCATTCATTCATATTCGCCCTAAAATACGCCATAGTTGCGTCGACGTCTTAGGCAATGATTTAACGATTTAATACAGATATGTACAATTTCAGTAACTATTTCTCACAAAACTAAACTTTTATAATGATAGTGAAATGTTATACGACATAGTTTTTGACTGGGTACGAAGGGCACATCGTATACCAATCACACACAAAGAGCCTGACTATTAATGTGCTCAAATAAATAATTGTATAACTTCCATCGTGTATTCTTTGAGGTCAGTAAACATAAATTTCAACCTTCACTAATTAAATATGTAATCGAATTGTTTAAACACAAATACATTCCATATATATGACAATATAGCTGTCACAACTTCATCCATTGTTACTGAAGCACATCAGAAAGCCCATTGTACTGCATAAGTCCTTGAAGAGCGTATCTACCGTATAACTATTAGCTCTGATCTATTCAGGTAAACTTTTAATGAGTGTATGAACAACGTCTGAATTTGTTAATTTAAATATCTTAAGTTTAGGTATGGCTTGTTCCCTATAGTCAGCATGTTCTCTAAAACTTTAAAATGAACCATTTGTAACTTAATGTAAAGTTAATGTAAATCTTAAAAAAATAGTAACTAAGACCGTAATTCGTAAACTAATGAAAAAATAAAAAAATGCACATTTTTATGTTCAGTCTTCTTGAAATTATAAAATGAATTATTTCCAGTTTTCAGTTGTACGTTTACTGAGCCAGGTTCATTTACAGTGTAAAAAATTATACGACTGATTAACTTATTAAAACATGAATCGGTTTGGTTTCCAGGAATCAAATAAAATGTGTAAGTAGTTTAATTTCTGTAAAAATGCCATTTCCAAAGTACAAGTTAATAACTCAAGCTCAAATAAATAACAACCGATTAGGGTTTTTCTACTTGTGTCTCGGTTTTAACTGTTTTCCTGTTGACATAGTTCTTTTGGCAGCCTTATCCCAGGTTACGTATATTTTGAATGAAACTTTTACATTTGATTTCTGTGCGTCACACACATAAAAGGATTACTGATTTCTAAAACACAGACGAAGAGTCTTCTAGGGGATTATTTTAATTCCTGAATTTTATTGCCAGGGATATAATATTATTTGATTACATTTGATTTGATTTATAAAGCTCAATTCAGACATACACGTATGTTATAAGATAGTTGGTCTAGACAGCCGACTTTTCAGATATTTGTAAAACAAAAAATGTATTTAAGTTGCCAGATGAGATTGAAAACTATTATAAAAATTATTTTAAGGACATTTATTTATTCTCCTAGGGACCAGAAGAATCCTAAAACTCTATGGTACCTTGTAAAGGAGGCAATCACTTTAATATTGGGAAGAAAATTCATTTGAAGCCGGCCGAGTAATAAATCAAGGTTGGGAGCTAAGGTGTAGTAAAAAATCTGGTTGTTACAAAGTTTTTCGCAGAATAAAGGGTTTAGAAAGCTATAAATAATGCTGAATGAATGTTTCCTTTATAACTCAAGAAAGCGAGGTGTCCTTTACAGTTTTACATATAAATCTACCAAACTCTTGTGAATTAGACGTATTTAAAATGAAAGGCTTGAATATTTAAATATTACGTCATATTCTATGGAGTCTATATAAACGCTGGTATATTTATTTTAGTTAATTAACGTTATTGATGAATAGGTCTCAGTGGTTAAAAATATAAATTATATTTTCATGGTTCCACTTAACTATAGGTTAAATTGTTCACTATCATTTATGTTTTACGTTCAAAGAGCAAATAATGAACACTTATGATAATAATACAAATGTCACTCACTAATTGTTTTAATTTGAGCTTGGTCTATAATATACGTTAAATTATCAGTTATATCCACTACTCATCAACGATGATTCAAGTTTTTTTAGTAAAGGGATTCAAGTGTTGATATTACGAATATGTGGTAGTTTTATTCGCGCACAGTTATTAAACCAATAAAAGGCGAAATAAGTTAATATTTATGTTAAACTTATTTGGCAATATAGATTGCTTCATTTAGAAGAAAAATGTCTTGTTGACATATGGATAAAGTATAATTAGGGAATGTTAATCTTCTTCAGTGGTTTCCCAGTAATTGATTATTTGCCTTAAACTCTAGCTTCAATAGTATTAATTCATTATTAAAACTCAATCATGTTTGGTTTTTCACAGTGTTATATTTAAAAGAAAAAATAGTACATGTTTGAAAATATACTATGTGAGGATCAATGAGTATCACTAGCAAGTGGTAGTAGTAAGTGATAAGAATAAGAATATATTTATTTCATCCAGTATTAAATAAAAAAAAATACACAACAAAACCAGAAACACCTCAGTCCATATCCAGTAGTTATGTCTGCCCTGTTATATAAAGAAACAAAATATTATCTTAATAAACATTCAGAATACAGTTATTACAGCGCATGTAATCACTGACAAGTAATTTGTCAATATACTTCTTCATAGTTACGAAGCACTTAATTAGGGCTAAACAATTCAAAATTCATGTTTCGTTCTGCAATAAAATAGTTTTGAAGATACTTAGATCGAGGTGTTTTTAAAACAAGCAGACATAGAGACCGCGGTAAATTGTCCTCCTCTCAGAAAACGAAGACTCCCACTCAGACATAAGTTCATAAGTTTCTCCAAATATCTTTTGTCCAAATCGACTCTTCCTATGTGTCCCGTATCAGCGAAGGGTGTGTAAGTTAGTGCTCTTCTGGCCGCTTATGGCGATGCATACTCATCTTGCGTTATTACGTTTTCAACGGGACTTTTCTGTGTACAATTTATTCTTTATCGTTATAACTTATTTTCATGGTCTCCCATTCAGTCATTATATTTTTTACTTTTATGCAAATTAATAGTTTTTCTTCTGTTTTTTCGTGTTTGTTCTTTAGTTTTCGGGTGAATTAGTGCACCCGTATCACCTTTCCAATGTCTTGTAGATGTTTCATGGGTACTGTTTATTCGTGACCCTCGTCAAGAGGGCTGTTTAAAATTCACTCGCCTCCAACCATACTACCGTGTCGGATATTATTCTCAGGAATTCCCCGTGCGTTTTAGCGAATCTCAAGATGGTCGGTCCGTTTCACACTTAGGTGTGGACAACGTTGGGTCTAGGATGATTCAACGTCTCATTGTCCACCATTGCAGAACATCCTACCCATGTGTGAAAAAGCTAAATTGGTAAGTGACTAATTGCATTACTTACCTTTATGGCTGTAAAGTGACATCGGAAGCTTCTTTAAAAAAACTGTATTTTGGGTCTGAATTAAATTGGACTCGGTGGTTCATCGCGATTTTATTAAATACCAAAAAACGCATGCGCATGCGCAATAATTACTTTCTTCCTTTGTGCGTCTTAACAACTAAATTGTTGATAACAAATATGTTATAATTATGTTACTACTTGTTTAGATTTGTTTCAATGTTTAGTGTGTTAATGTTTTATTGCATTCTGGGTCTGAATTAAATTATGCTCGGTGGACCATCACACTTTATTAATTTTCATAAAAACATTCACACTCATTTTACCATTATTTATACAAAACCATAAAACATTATTCAATAATAATTAATTATTACGTTTTTAAATTTGGAATTCAATTTAAGTCGAAGTTAAGTTGTAGAAAGACGAGATGAGCCAAGTTGCGACAAACAAGCACATCTTCACACTTGGGCTTGTTATGTCGCACTTCTGCTGTTTACTCTGCTCGCCGCAAACACTTTGACAACTTCGAAATTGATATGGAAAGTTTTTACTTATGTCTCAAGCTGTGATATGAAGTTAAAATTTGTCGTATATACGATTATTATGGCAGAAGAGTGGAGTGGGTTTAATTTTTGTTCAACAGAAGCAACAAAAATAATCCAACAGTAAAATTTCTATAAATTACAGCACACCTTGATTTCCTTATCATACTAATATTATAAATGTAAAACTTTTGATGTATGTATGGATTTTTAGACTGCCATAACGTAAAAACTACCGCACCGATTAAGCTAAAATTGGCATGGAGATAGCTTACTGGTAACATTAACATTAAGATATAGACCTGACAATGACTACATATAACCTTGGAGTTCCACCCCACGGGTCCTGTAAGTTACAATGCAAATCTTATGAGAGGTTATCGTTTGTAAAATTACTAGTTTTAGCTTTTTTTCACAGCTACTACAAAGGAAATCATATGGCAACAATTAAAAAAAGGGTTCGCACGCAGCACGCTGACGTGAGGGAAGTTAATTTCCACATAACAACTTTTAAAACTCAAAATCAGTTTAAAAAATATATTTATTCCAATTTTTATTGAAATATGAAAATAGTGATTTTTTGGCTGTTCTGATGATCCTGGTTTCATTTACCTGCAAAGCTGGGAATACAATTCTGTGGATTATAATGTTAGGAGTAGGTCCAGACAGGCTTGAAAGTAGGCGTGAGGTTGCTGTTGATGATAAAAGTACTCTAAAAAGGGAATAAAAGGTTTTTCTAGTGTAAAACCTCCATAAGACAACGTACTGTTAATAACAGTTACTGTTAATAACTCGGTAAATATGTATGCTAGAATGACGAAAGAGGGCTTATAACTTTCGCCTCTCTAATTCCCATCTTTTTACATGCATTAATTTGACATACGGGGATTTCCTAACCCTTTTTGGGCCAAAATCTTGAAATTTTAAAGATTAATCCACGGAAAATGGGTTTAGAGTTTTCCGATTGTTTTGCCAACGAACTTGTACAACTGATTACAGAAAGGAACATCCCTACCAGATTTGAAGTAAATCGGACAAAAAATTAGACCACTAGAGTGCAAACACATATACATATATAATAATAATGTATATATATATATATATATATATATTCATTTAAGAAATTAAAACCATTTCGTTGCAATATTGCGATATAATATCTTCATCAAGCACAAAAATGAATGAAAATAAAATATAACGAGTTCACACGCAGCACGCTGACGTGAGAAAAGTGAATTTCCACTTAAACACTTTCAAAACTCAAAATCAGTGTAAAAACATACATTTATTTAAATTTTTATTAAAATCTGAAAACTCTGATTTTTTTGCTGTTCTGATGCTCCTGATTTCATTTACCTGCAAAGCTGGGAATACAATTGTGCACATTATAATGATAGGAGAAGGTCCAGACAGGCTTGAAAGTAGGCGTGAGGTTGCTGGGGATGATAAAAGTACTCTAAAAAATGAATAACATGTTTTTCTAGTGTAAAACCCCCATAAGACAACGTACTGTGTTTAGTCGAAACACATTTTCTTTAATAACTCAGTAAATATGTATGCTAGAATGACGAGAGAGGTCTTAAAACTTTCGGCTCACTAATTCCCATCTTTTTACATGCATTAATTGTACATACAAGGCTTTTCTGACCCTTTTTTGGCCCAAAAACTCGAAATTTGAAAAAATAATCCCAAAAAAGGGGTTTAGAGTTTTCCGATTGTTTGCCCGACGAAATTTTCCAACTGATTACAGAAAGGAATGTCCCTAAAAAAAGTAAATTGGACAAAAAATTTGACTGCTAGAGTGCAAAAACACACACACACACACACACACACACACACACACATATATATATATATATATACTAACACATTAAAACAGATAGATATAAATGATGAAAAATAAGTTTTTTGCAAATTTTCGTTTATAACACAAACTTTTTCAAGCAATAAAGGAGAAAGAATGGAATTGAACAGTAAATAAATACAAATAAACAAATATTTTACATCTGACTTTTAAAAATTCAAACATGTGATTTTAGGTATAGGTAAAAAAATAAAATTTAAATTAAAGTCAGCTGAGTTGAATTATTTTATACTTAAGACAAAATTACCTCAGATTTAACCCAGGAGGAACTTTGGTCTTCAATACCAACTGATGTGCCAATTCAGAATTTCTTAATATCAGTTGGTTATATTTGGGATTTTGATGTGGTTTAATTTTGTGAAGTGCTTTTACTAAAAACAATGGATCAGTTGTTGTTAATACTTTAGGTTAATATCAGATGATGTGGAATAATATATATATATATATATATACAATTTTGAACGACCCACCAAAACGTGATCAGGTGGTCACGTTAGGAACTTCTATGGTTGTCCTGGGCTTAGGTTTCACCGTGCGGGTCATGCTAAAAGTTCACTTTCCAAAGGAAATTCACTAATTATTTGATATTGCTAATCAGGTTAATATTGAAGTTTCGCCGGTAAAAATGCGGGTAAAAGCTAGCACTAAACGGGATGTCCCGTAACTCTCTGGACAAAGTTAGGCCTATATAGCATTATTTGTTGGATCAAGGCAAACGCATTAAACCATATGAACATGGGTCACCCGTGCCTAGTTTTATTTTGTCTATATTTATGTGATTTTCACTTTAAAGGTTTTATTTTTAAAACAACGGAATCAAGTTTAACCAAACTTAAGTCAACTGTTTATGGTGCTAGGGCCTATACACAAAAAATCTGGTAGAACAACGTCTACAAACCTGATTGTGTTTCAGATGAAATGGATAAAATATAAGTTTTTAAAAACTGACTGCTACTGAGGAGGAAAACAAGGAATTTTCAATTATAAAATATTTGCATTTATTGGAATTTGTATCTTCAGGATTATTTTTATTGAAATACAAATAATATTTTATAAAAATCCAAATTTGTATTATTATTAGTTAAAATAATTTAAATGATGCTTCTTAAAAAATAGGTTGAATATAAATACAAATATAAAAGTGTTTACATTGGCCGATTAAACATTTAATGAAAAATGGAAAATTTCTGTCTTTTCGCAGGTTTCTGAAATTATGGTACGATCTAGAAGGCTGAAACATGGAACATTCATAAACAATGAAATGGGGATAATCTCCAAAGAGCCCAAATTTGATATTCCCCCTTATTTTTCTATAAATATAACCATAAAGTACACCAAAGTTTTTAAAGCTTAAAAATAAACTTATCATCAGCTGTTACTATCCATGACTTGTTTTAAGTATCTGCTTTGTTCTCAACTTAAAGTGTGTTAATACTTTAATACCGATTTATTTTGATTACATGTTAACAGTAGAATGTAGATTATTCACATAATGCTCAAAAACCAATATTAGTGGCTACTGTGCCTAAAAGCCACTAGTATTGTAAGAAAGCTACATCCGTGCATTGAGATATAAAACTCTACAGAATAAAAAATTTATTATTAAATTTGTTTCACTTTTAATAGCGAAGAGTGCTTCAAAATGAAACGCAATTTATTTTGTTTCATAAGGGAATTACGGCTGCTAATTATGATTACGTACTTATGAAAAATGGTTAATTGTTTAATAATATAAACATGATTTAATATCTAATCTATATTTAGAAACTATTATATTTTCAGCCAAATTAAATACACCCACCAGTACTTAGAGACATTTCAGGAATATTAAAATGGCAAAAAAAGACTGTGTAAATAATTAAAATACCGACACCAGAAAGTAATAATAATTTCCCTCATGAATAAAGATTAAGGTGGATTTTTCACTTCATGTTAATTATGTTCTTCTGAGAACAAAGTTCGTTTCATTAATTAGTTTTGTTTAAATTATAAAAGGGTGATAATTTCCCAGTTGCAATCATTATATCTACTTAAAATAATATGTAATCCTTAAATAAACTTAAAATATATAAAAATATCCGTAATTTAGTAACACATGTTGCTATAAATAAATCTACATAATTTTTTGTAAAGAATTTTACTATGATTTTCTGTTGTAGTCCTTTACAATTGCAATGACCTTTTAACAATTGATTAAAGTTTCAAACATAACACGAGATCAGATAGTAATCCAGCACTGATTAAAGAAAAGGTCTTCCCTACTAAGAGCTCCTAATGCATTGTTAATTTTTCAGATCAGCTTTTTAACAGGGATAAAATATAAAGATAATTTTCGACGTAATTTCAAGAAATCTAACTTATATTCAAATATTAAATTTGAATTATTACTATCACAGCCATGAATTCATTGTTATAAATTAAGTCATGATTATCTTATGGATTTTAAATAATTTACTAAGATAATCGATGACAGCCAGAATAAGAATATTTAACGAAATTAATCTAAGTAGTCGGCAGGCTAATTAAACCATACATTAATTAATTAAACACACATTAATTAAACCTTATGTTTGATTAGGTTTACGACAACCCAACTGAATCTAAAACAAGATAGTTTTTTCTGTCTTGTCTTTAAGGAATAAATCATTGGTTTATCATTTAAAAAAAACAGGGACTGCTATTTTAAATGCGCAAGATCATCAATAGTTCAACCTCAAGGGAAGCGTTAGGGAAGACAAATTGGCAGAGCGGATTTGAAACTCAAACACTTACTAACTTGCCTCATTACAAGTTTAATGTTGATTAATATGCGTTTTAGGGGTTGCGCTACAAAACGATTTATTTTTAATTCACCTACTTCAAAACTCAATAATACATCATTCTAGTAGTGTTACGGACGATTATAAGTGAATGGTTCTATTTAATGTTTTAACCTCGATATGACTCTTGAGCTGATTTAAACCCTTTGGTCAAATGAAACGCAATATTAATTTTCTTGTATAAAATTTGTTGATGCAAAATCTAATTTTTCTAGGATTGAACTTACCTAAACAAAAATTATTAGAAAAACTGATTTTTCTAAAAGAAGATAAATTAGTACATAAATCGAAAGTACATCAGTTTAAAATATGGCATGTTATTGTTTTTATTCAGCATTCAGATTGTATCTCCATTGAACATTTATTTAACAAGCAGAATGAATAACTAACTCTGATAGAGGTACACTTTTATTATTTTTATGTGTTTATTTTATATATATATGTGGTAATAATTATTTATTTTTATCAATCTTTCTTTATAATTTATAATTTTACCTACTTTTGAAACCAACTTTAGTAATAAACAATAATTCTAGATAAAAACCTCCTAACTACAGCAATGAACTTAAAAACAACATTAAAAGAGTACTGTATTTTTCTTTACTAAAAATAAATACATAGAGCAAAGTGTAAACTAAGTCACGTTTATAAAAGTTGAATAGTTTTAATATTAACATTAAGGCACAATATATTAATGCATCCTTTATTCACTAAACAAATATTATTCTACTTTATTATATGTATAATTTCTTACACTAATAGTAAGAGTAGTTTTGTTTACACATTCTACAATAAGAAAAGGTTTATTCAAAATGGGTTTATAAGTAAACATGTTTATCGCACATATTAGCTGTATTTTTTCCTTTCAAATATATCTATTCAGGTTCATTCGGTATTGAAATAACTTTCTTCCCCTTGGCTCAAAAGGGGATACATAAAGACGGCCTGGGGATAGGTTTTGTGACTTTGGTGGGGCGTGGTATTTATTGTCATTTGGATAGCTATAGCAGTGTCATGCCCTTTGAGATCAGTTTCATTCTTATTGATTTTCAATTCTGTATATACAATCTTAAAATATTAAATTCCATTGCGAAATATGAAGTATATATGATGACTGGGAAAATGAAAATTCAATAAGGAAGTTGGATTTTGTTTTATAGTTAAATGTTTTTTTTTTTCTTGGAATATGAATTTACTTAAATGTTAAAATTAAATATGACAGTTTAAAATGTTACAGTTTTTAATATTTTTGTACAACCGGAGTTGTGTTTTATATTACGGGTATGGAATTGGAGCAACACTACTGATGTAATACTCTTTCTTCCAAAATCGAAATATTTAATACAGAACAAAAATCGCCTTTTCTTATTTTGTAAGATTTATCCCGTGATTGGTCTGAGAGTTCTAGTTTTTTTATCTATGGTTCCTGGTCAACAAAAACTATCTGGTGTTGGATAATAAAACTAACAGAATCAGACTATCACTTTAGTATTTTAGAGAGATAGATAGAGAAGAGCTTGTCTGGCTTTTGGTTCCGCACTTGACCCGCATATTAATTGGATCAATGGCATTGAAGCTTCATGCTGAAATCTCATTGAAGAGGTTTAACCACTCAGACGATTAAAGCTGATTTTTCATGTGAATTTGTATGTGCTTTTGTTTTAGTATCCTGGTCTCTGTAAGCAACTAGGCATTATGGTAATTTTTTCGAGTATGTACTATCTACTTACGCAGAAATCAAATTTTTGATAAATTATTATTATTATTATTTATTATTATTATTATTATTATTATTATTTATTTTTAATATTTTGATAATTTGCACTAAGAACTCTAATCATCAAAGTAGTTATTATATTAAAATTCTAATTTTTGGGGGAGTGTCCGTTAGTATGTATGAGATAGGTCTATGATCAATTGACATAAAAAAAAGGAGACTGCCCTACATTTCATGAGATAGTAAACTAGAGAAATCTAATATTTTGATATTAGACATTGTTCATAATTTTATATTTGTTTATCATACATTCAACAACTACATGCACATTAAATATAGTCCACTAGATATCACTTGATGATTAAATATCAATAGATTTCCTAATAATATAATGCTTGCATTTGAAATGTGCATAACTGAAATTGTTATATTACTTCTGAGGCCTCTTCTGAACAAACATATTACCAAGTGCACCTGTGCAAGAGGGTTAAAATATCTTAAAAAGCTAAGCTAATAAACGAGATCGAACGCAGCACGCTGACGTGAGGAAAGTGAATTTTTGCATTCAAACCTTTAAACAAATCCAATAAAGGGGTCAAAACAACACTGGTAACATATTTTTGAAAAATTTAAAATGTTATTTTTTGGCTGTTCTGATGCTCCTTGTTATATTTAAATTCACTATTAGAATGACAAAGGTGTAATAAGGTTAGGAGAAGGAATACTCAGAATAACAAGTTGGTCTTGGGGTATTGGGGGTGATAAAACTAGATCAAGATATGAAAAACAGCCATTTCCGGTGAAAAATCCATATAAGATAACGTACTGTATTTAGACAATTGATATGTTCTTTAATAACTCGGTAAACGCTTTTTATAGAATAATGAGAGATGGCTTAAATGTTTTGTCTCATTATTCTCCATCCTTTCCCATGCATTAGTTTTACTTCTGGGGCTTTTCTGACCCTTTTTGGGACCAAAAACTCAAAATTAGAAAACCTAAAATCCCCCAAAAAATGGGTTAGGGTTTTCCGATTGTTTTTCCCAATGAATATGTCCAACTGATTGTAGAAAGTAATGTCCCTAGCAAATTTTAAGTAAATCGGACAAAATTTGCAACCGCTAGAGTGGGAACACATATGTATATAAAACTTTATAAAGTTTATATATTTTAAACTTTATAAATATAAAGTGTTTAGCGACCCCTGAAAATGTGTTCAGGGTGTCACGTTAGGAACTTCTAGGGTGGTCCCGGGCTTAAGTCTCACCATGCAGGTCATGCTATTAGGTCACTTATCCAAAGGAAATTCACCAATAAGCTAGCAAACAAATACATCCATCGATTTAAGAAACACTTTATTAGGTAGTTGTTCCAAATCAAGAATATGGTATGGATATTTAAATTTTAAACTTAAGATTATATGTCCAATGTGTTTTCAGTTTTCTATTAATAATTTTTGCATAAACAAAAATAACGACAGAAATTTTGTCAACATTGACGATAAAGATATATGGATTCTATAAATAATTTCAGGCAATCTTAACATCCAGCTTAGTTTTATTATTATGTGATTACATGCTCAAGTTTGGCCTATTTGTTAAAAACAGATTAAACGACTTTTTCCGCTCTTAAAACCTCAATAGGACGATCCATAAATATTAGAAGATCTAAAAATGTTTGGTATTTACAAACTAAAAGTAAAAACCCTTTCATTAAAATTACATACGTATAAGTGACAAAATGTGATACAAATTATATAACTAATTTATATAAACTATACAGTGGTAGTAAAACATGCACTAAATATTACTAATTTAGATTATACGTAAGTTTAAAGATATATACAGTTTTTATTAAATATTTTTTGAAGCAAGAGGAATAATTTTAAAATGTATTCAGTTAGATAAATCAACTTGAATACAATATTCAGGAATGTCTACTTAAAGTAGACATAATACGTTCAAGGTTGTTAGTTAATATCACTGAATAACAGTAAAAACCGAAATAGAAAGTTCAATACATACTTACTACACGTTATTATGGTTCAGTTCGGATTGTAAACATATTTAGAATTGAGAGAGCTCAAAAGTAACCAAATTTTATAATGATTACTGGATTACTTCAATTGCATTATTTTATATCATAAAGTATGGCTATACTTACAAGTACTATATATATATATATATATATATATATACTATACTATATACAACGTTTACAGTGCACCAAGGACCATATGTAATATATCGAAATGGGAAGCATAATTGTACAATAGGAAATACTACAATTGCATTCGAGTTTACAACTTTCAAGTTTTAAGTGAAAACGGCTTGGTTAAATTATTGATATCTAAATTTAAATAGAAAATATATAAAATATCATCTACAACATTCTGCTAAATTATAAAGTTCCATGCGAACGGTAGTGAAACCTGATAATATATTTACAAGTATACCAATTGGACTCTCCAAGTATTTAAGTCAACCAAACTATAAACATCTAAAATATCAATAATTGAGACATTCCTCGGGGAATAATAATTTGAAAGTGCAAGACAGAAGCATAACAGTGACAGTTTTCTGGGAGCATTCTGGAAAAATAAATTATAATAATCAATTTCGGTTAATTTCAAATTATATTCATTGTATGAAATTCATTGTTACTATCGATAAAACGGTGTCAGTTAAGGGAAAAATGAGTTATCCTTTATTAGAATAAAAATGCGAGACCTTTCCCGGGAAGGCACATTAAATAAAATAATAAAGGAAAGAACAACAGGATTAGGGATGTTCCCTTTAACATCATTGAATATGTTTCTGAAAACCACATTTTCCAACATGTT
The DNA here is from genome assembly GCA_963675035.1 of Allygus modestus. Classification (NCBI taxonomy): domain Eukaryota; kingdom Metazoa; phylum Arthropoda; class Insecta; order Hemiptera; family Cicadellidae; genus Allygus; species Allygus modestus. Next base: position 101,460,745 of record OY776115.1, on the reverse strand, counting down.
GGCCTCGTATAGCGAACTATTTATCAGAAGAAACGTATCAAATTGACAGTGTCTAACTCTTGACTAATAAGTAGCTTGGGAGAGTCAATAGTTGGCTCTCTATCCCTCTTAGCTTAGTTTCTAACTTCAGCCAACTTTGAAGGACTTTACTGTATTGGTAGATAGCTGCCTAATCTGTTCACTAAGTCCTACTATGTTTAGAAAATATATTTAAATTTTTAATAATATTATTGCTACGTTTCTATGCGTGGATTGCATATTTAATTATAATATTTTATATAAAAAAATTAGGATGTACTCAACTTTTTTAAATAACTATTTTTAGTATAACGTTTTTGATATTTAGTTGTTATGACATTGTGTAATGATACGTACCAACTTTTTCAATTACGCTGAACCATGTGGCAAACATAGGTTTCTAAAGCTTAAATATAATTTATTACTTTTATTTATTATCATCCCATCCGATATATTAAACATCTCTTACTGCAGTTACACCGGTTTCAAAAGGATTATTGATAACAAAAGTTTTTAATATCATACTTAATACAACTTTTTTCAAGTTTAGAAGGAATAAAAAATATCTAAAAAAGGCAGTAAACTAATTAAGAGTGTAATAAAACAACTAAAAAAGTCCCTATATATGTAACCTAATAAGTGTTTCACTTATTAGATGTTTATGTATATTGTTTTAGGTACAAATGTAATACTCCCGAAACGCATGCATTACAAATATACATGTTTTCATGTTTTCCTTGTAAAATACTGATAGATAAAAATATATAAACGATATCTTTACTTGTTCCAAAATTTTGTATATTAAATACCTTAAAATTTAACGAGTTCGCACGCAGCACGCTGACGTGAGGGAAGTGAATTTCCACATAAAAACTATAAAAACTCAAAATCAGTTAAAAACATACATTTATTCCAATTTTTATTCAAATCTGAAAATATTGATTTTTTGGCTGTTCTGATGCTCCTGGTTCTATTTACCTGCAATGGTGAAAATACAATTTTGCACATTATAAGGCTAGGAGAAGGTCCATTTAGGCTTTAAAGTAGGCGTGAGGTTGTTGGGGATGATAAAAGTACTCCAACAAATGAATAATAGGCTTTTCTAATGTAAAATCCCCATAAGACAACGTACTGTGTTTGGTCGATACACATTTTCCTTAATAACTCGGTAAATATTTATGCTAGAATAACGAGGGGGCTTAAAAGTTTTGTCACACTAATTCCCATCTTTTAACATGCGTTAATTTCACATCCGGGGCTTTTCTGACCCTTTTTGGGGTCCAAAAACTCGAAATTTGAATGATTAATCCCCAAAAAAGGGGTTTAGAGTTTTCCGATTGTTTTGCCCAACGAACTTGTCCAACAAATTATAGAAAGGAACGTCCCTACCAAATTTGAAGTAAATCGGACAAAAAATGCGACCGCTAGAGTGCATACACACACACACACATATATATATATATATATATATATATATATATACATATATATATAAAATTTTGAACGACCCCCAAAACGTGTTCAGGGGGTCACGTTAGGAACTTCTATGGTGGTCCCGGGCTTAAGTTTCACCGTGCGGGTCATGCTAATAGTTCACTTTCCATAGGAAATTCACTAATAACATAAAAATAATAAATACAAATATTTTGGCAACGTTGTTTTGAGCCTCTTTATTAAATTTCTTAGAAAAACACTTTGTTGCTTGGTTCTACGTTCCAAACAGCAACTAATCCCTTGGCGTCTAAGGCTTTTGGTGGCCTAAAAGGCTGCTTTCCATGGATAAGTGAGCGACAGTATATATATATATATATATATATATATATATATATATATATATATTATTCTTGGGTTTATTCTTTCGTTGGGTGTTTATTCTTGGGTTGGGAGGAGATTCGTAATCTGCCCTTGAATCTCCGTGGCTTAACATTGGGTGCTGCCCCAGATATGTGCAAAAACATACAATCTCATGTAAATAACTGTAACAAAACTTAGGTCTTAAATATTTACAAGTTACAGAGTACTAGTCTAAAACTATCAATTTAAGACAATTGTAGTAAGCTTTTTATTCAAAGAAACATCAACACAAACACAAATAAAAAGAAAATACATCTCTCTCATGGAAATAAATAATAAATAATGTAAATTTATGTAAAATGAAAAAATTATTTTTAAACCAGTATTTTATGTATATTAATGCTTGTTGTGTAGTTGTACTAGGTACTGCAAACAGAAAGGAAATAAATAAAAAACCCCCGTAGCAGCAAACCTGCATACTCAGCGAATTTCCAATGCATATATATTTGTCTCAATACCACATAAAGCCACATACCTAGTTAGATCAATATACAATCATAAATAAACGATTTATGACATTTTAGTTATTCCCCATAAGAATAACATGGCGGCTGAGTATGCAGGTTTGCTAAAATAAGGAACACTAAAAATGGGTTTTTAGACAAATATCAATATAACTCAACTAGGTAAAGCCACATACCAAGTTCTATTAATTTATGTTCATAATTAAGGGAGATAACACGATACTTATTCTCCATAAGAACAACATGGGGCTGAGTATGCAGGTTTGCTGCTACGGGAACTATAGGCCAAAAAATGGGTTTTTGTGCAAATATCAATAGACCACAATGAAATGAAGCAACATACCAAGTCTCGTCTGGATACGTTGATAAATAAGCAAGATACACAATTTTTCTTATCCTCCATAAGAATAACATTGGACAACGTACTGTGTTTAGCACTTTCAATATCTCAGTAACCAATTGACGTTGAGCAATGATTAAAACACCAAATTGTGCGTCTTTTTAATCTGATTCCAATGATAAAAAATAAAATTTAACTTTTAAACAAATTATATGTAAAAAACTCAAAAAACCTATTTTTGGAGTACAAAACCCCCCTAAAATACCCCTTCGGATAGTTCGATATGTCTGATTTTCGAACTTAAAGTCATAAATGCTGCTTTACACGTTTATACAAAATTTCATCAAAATCGGAGCTTTTTTACGAGAGTTATCGCACCCACGGACATATATATATATATATATATATATATATATATATATATATATATATATATATATATATATATATATATATATATATACAGTTTCGAACGAATGGTGTTTTTGGGGTCTGGGGACCTCAAAACGAAAAGTTATCATGGTCCCGGGCCTAGGTCTTACCATGCCGACTACGGTAATAGCTTCTTCCCTATAGGGGAAATTCGCTAATATGCATTATTTTTATATTAAATGTTCAAATTCAAATTTGTTTATCCCACAAATAAAAAAAAACAAAAAATTTATACAGTGTACTATACAATTATGAAAATGGAATGAATTCCCACATAGACTATTGGTCTATGTGTGGGAATGAGTCCATCAGTCTCTTCACTGCTCTTAGCACTACTATAACTGCAGAAAATATACAAAATAAAACATTCTTGTTCTATATATATATATATATATATATATATATATATATATATTATAAGAGAAATATACGATGTAACATTTGTAATTATAAGTAATTGAAGTTGTTGGAGTGATTATGTGTGAAAGGGAAAAAGGTAGGTATATGAACAGAATATTCGCATCATGAAAATATTAAATCTATAGATAGTTATAAAAACACCAATAAAAATTAAATAAATAAACACACCAATTACAAATAAATAAATAAACCACCATATTTACCATATTTTAATCCAAAATGTAATAGTAAGGATAAAACTAAAACCTTGGGTATTTGTCAAAAGCAGTTCATTAAACGTTATTAAACAGATCTTTGAGATATCACAAAATAAATTGTCCATTTAAAATCATTTATAACGTGGTTTTACACTAAATTAAAATCCAAAAAAAGTAAAATAATCAAATGAATTTGTAAAAATGGAAATCTTATGGTAAGATAACTGACAAAATGCTTGAGCAAGCAGCAAATGTAACTCAAGGAAATGTATTAAACATAAGCATTCACAAACTGACAGCTAGCTTCTTACGGAAGAATAGAATGTTTTTGTGATATATTATCTGTTAAAAATTATATTTTTATAATGTAAAATGAATTCAAGAAAAACTATAAATGAGTCCGTAAAATGTATATCAATACATTATCTCAAATGCAACGGTAATTTAGCCTTTTACATTTTAAATGAAACCATAGTTTTTTATGTTACTCTGAACCCTGACATATTGATAGTTTTTTAATATTGGGCTATAGTTTTTAAACAGTGACTTTCTCATATAAATTAACAAAAAATGTAAGAATGGAAGGTATATTTGCAGTTTTTAAAATTATTTTTATTCGAAAAATAAATGTTACATCTTTCTCTGTAACTTTTGAATATTAATAATCTAATATCTGTAATCTGGCCCCTTGTACACATTTCAAGTACTAAAAATCTAAAAAAAATTTAATTAGAATTTCAATTGTTAATTTATTACCAAAAAATTATGCCAAACCTAGTTTTCTTTGGTTTAGCAGGTAGCAGGACTGAAATTTTATTTTAAATTAAATACAATAATATAACAAATTACTCAGAGTTCAAAGCACCAATATTTAACAGAATATTTTACAATATCAATACACTCCAATATATCGCTAAATCAATATAGCACGTGTACCTCGTTGAATACTTAAGATATACCGGATCCTTGTAATTAAACATAGTCATATATTATTTGAATAAAATTTGTTATATTATTAATGTTGTTATTATTAAATGTATGCTACTTTGGAATAGTATGTAATTATTTTTCTGCACTGTAACTATTTGCACTTTTTAGTTATAGTATACATTTTAGTACCAAAGTGGGTTTCCAATTCTGGAAATAGCATTCCTATGTTTCGTAAATATCGAGACCAATTTTATAGCAAAAGTAAAAACAACAAGTAAAATTATACCGGTGTTTGTAGTTTTGTAATAGTACATTACGCTATAAAGGCAATAATATTAAATTGAAGTATTACAGGATTGATTAGTTATTCTTCGTTTAAAAAATATAAAAGTGTATTTTTGGTAGACATCAGATTTAAAACTATTACATTTTAAGTTAATTAAAAATAAAAAAAGATACTCTAAGGAATTCAAAACATGTTAAGAGGGAGCCAGTGAATAATTACAATACCAACGGTAGTGACTATCCATAGTTTCTCTGACTAAAGATTATGGTGGGTGTCATCACTTAATGTTAGAGTCTTTTAAAAAAAGGTTTTATTTAAACAAAGTTGGGTTGTGCATGAAAGTGCAAAAACAACAGTTACTCCTTGAAAACAGTATACTAAACTTAAAGAAGCCTAGGTCCGACAGAACACAAAAAAGTACTGTTTTAATAAATTAAAATATCACATTTGCTATACCGGTAATTTACGATGTCAGTTAAAAGTAGGTAGATCTTGTATTAATTAAAAACATCCTTTTTGCCCACAGTGTCTCAAGAGATCAGTCAAAATAAATCTACTGGTAAAGATTGGGAATCTAAAATCGATTTTCGTACTGCCCAGCTTATATGACTGAAAGGTAAAATTGCTGAAAGCATCTAACTGAATGTTGAAGTTGGTGACTGATTTTCCAGGAGCCTGCAGTTGTTCAGTAAATCTAAGATCCGGTCTTTATAGTAAAATTAATATGTCATAATATTAATGACTAAACAAATAACATATTTACCCAATTAAGCTATAATTTTGGGTATAGCAAAGGTATACCGGTGTTCATAAAAAACCACGCCATAATTGTTGTAAAAGGTATCCTTCTAATATCCTAAGTAGGATAATAATGTTCTAAGGTCGGGATGTACAAGGGATTTATAAGTATGTTTTGTTTTACACAAATAAACTTTTTAAATTAAAACCCTGGGAGATGCTACTGTACGTCCATCGTAAAACGAGCTTAAAATAGACCCATTTAAGTGTGGACGCTGCCTACCCCTGGGAAATAAACAGCTGACATTGTTTACTAGCTCACTCTTACAAGGGAGAAATGTTTATAAAACTGTTGTTTAAAAATGGATACACAAATATTTATTTTAATTATTTTTGTATTTCTTATGTAATAGTATTTGTTTTAAATTATTGCTAAGTACTATTATTACATTTACAATGAAATTATTAGACGGTTTGTTATGATAAATTGTTTAAAATATATGTCATTGTTATTTTTAATGTTACAGAGTCTAAAATTGTCGTATCAAAAATTAAAAAATATTATTTTGAAACGTATTTCACTACTCGAATGGCATCTAAGTCAAACCAATTCAGGAGCTTTATATATTTGTTTAAGATTTTAAATTCAATTTAATCTCGGTTTCTTGTTAAGTACCTGAACATTAACACAAATGAAAGGATAACGAAACACTAAGTAATTGATACGTCGGTTGGTGACTCTTAATCTCCAATCACCTTAAGCCATTCCAAATACTTATTGAGGTAGGCTATTTTAATATTATACAGGGTGTCTCTGAACTCTCTACCAACCTTTTCAGGTATTATTCCTGGACCATAGACAAGCCAAAATATCATATTCAAAATTTCGAAAACTCAAAAGTTACTCGTATAGCCGCCATTTTGTTTTTTCACATAGGAAATTTTAATTTGAGAACGGCTAGTTATAATTAAATGAAATTTGGTATTTAGCTTTATTCTCTAAAGACCTATTTACAGAAAAAAATTATTTTTTTACAATCATTAATTTCAAAATGGCGGCTGCCTAAACATCTCAAACGTAAAAATCTTAAAAACCGCTCATGGTAAAAAAATTACATTAATAACGTTGTATTTAGAGAATTTAATTGCAAATATAATGACTTCAAATTTACGGAAATCGGTTCATAAATAATGGAGAAAATCCATTTTTAAGATATTGCATTCTTGTCAATATCAACTGTTATCATGTGACATCGCTGCTAGTGAGCCACGTAGATCAGCTGTTTCAAGTATAATTCCACCAAACAGCTGATTAAAACATTAACCAGCTGTTATTAAGTTAATTTGCACCAATCACCTGATTGATACCCTTACGATTCCCAGGGTTCACTAATGCTTCAAATAAAATATAAAATATCAATACCCCCGTCGCAGCAAACCTGCATACTCAGCGAATTTCCAATGAATATATAACATAACACATTAACACATAACAGGATTCATAAGAAATATATTCACAAACAAGCGATATTAAAAATATTAATTATTCTCTATAAGAATAACATTGGGGATGAGTACGCAGGTTTGCTGCAACAAGGAACACAAAATAATGGGTTTTTATGCAAATATAATTATAACTCATCTAAGTAAAGTCACATACCAAGTTTCATTCATATACATTTATAAGTAAGCGATATATAACATTTTAATTATTCTCCATAAGAATAACATGGGGACCAATTACCTAGGTTTGCTGCTACGGAAACCATACGTGAAAATTTTGTATTTTGTGCAAACAACGATAAACCCCAACCAGATGAAGCTATATACCAAATTTTGTCAGTTTATGTTCATAAATAAGCGAGATATACAATTTTTCTTTTTCTCCATAACATCAGACAACGTACTGTGTTTAGCACTTTCAATATCTTAGGAACTAATTGACGTAGAGCAATGATGGAAATACCAAATTGTTTGTTTTTTATGCTGAATTAAATGGTAAAAATTAAAATTTGATTTAAATAAAAATTACATGTGGAAACCCCAAAAAAACCCATTTTTGGGGTACAAAACCCCCCCAAAACCCCCCTTTTGATAGTGTGATTCGTCTGGTTTTCGAACTCGTTCAAATAAATGGTGCTTTACACATTTGTACCAAATTTCATTAAGATCGGACCTTTTTTACGAGAGTTATCGTGCTTACGGACACATATATATATATATATATATATATATAAATTTGAACGAATGGTGTTTTTGGCATCTGGGGACCTCAAAATGAAAAGTTATCATGGTCTCGGGCTTAAGTCTTACCATGAGACCTACGGTAATAGCTTCTTCCCTATAGGGGAAATTCGCTAAAAATGCATTAAAATTACAAAAAATTGATTTATTTACATGAGATATGGCTACAATTCTACAGTATTTACAAACGATGTTCAATATGCCCACCGCCAAGTCGATTGCACATCGTGAACCTAGATGGCATGGATTGCCGGACAGCTTCAAATTCATTTCTCTTGGATGACCACAGCCGCCTATACAATTCTACCGATCAGGTCCAGTTCATTTTCCACAGGTGTTCAATAAACAAGTTCCTTCATTCTCCCCCAAACGTAGAAATCTAGGGGAGTAAGATCAGGTGATCGCGGAGGCCACGACACCGGTCCCCCACGACCAATCCACTGTTGATTGTAATTTTGGTTGAGGAAATTTCTTACAATTTGCCCAAAGTGTGCAGGAGCACCATCATGTAGCAGCCACATGTTCAGTAAGTCTGCCTTGAAACAGCTGATCGACGTGGCTCACTAGCAGCGATGTCACATGATAAAAGTTGATATTGACAAGAATACAATATCTTAAAAATGGATTGTCTCCGTTGTTTATGAACCGATTTCCGTAAATGTGGTGTCATTAGATTTGCAATCAAATTTTCTAAATAGAATGTAACTAATGTAATTTTTTTACTATGAGCGGTTTTTAAGATATTTACGTTTGAAATGTTTAGGCAGCCGCCATTTTGAAATTTATGATTGTAACAAAAATGTTTTTTTTTCTGTAATTAGGTCTTTAGGGAATAAATCTAAATACCAAATATCATTTAATTATAACTAGCCGTTCTCGAATTAAAATTTCCTATGTGAAAAAAACAAAATGGCGGCTATACGAGTAACTTTTGAGTTTTCGAAATTTTGAATATGATATTTTGGCTTGTCTATGGTCCAGGAATAATACCTGAAAAGGTTGGTAGAGAGTTCAGAGACACCCTGTATAATGAACAAGTTTTTAATAGGTATGTTTTAGGAGTTGATATAATTATGAAATAATTGTGTTGCTAAAATTAAATATTAAATATTTAGTAATTGTATGACAATCTAAGACACTATAACAAGTTATAAACAAGCTAACCTAGGACCAATACTAAATATTTTTAAATATACATGTAAAAAGACTGAAATAAATGTGTATTATATCGCGTCAATTAAGTATTATTATCTAGAAGGCTAATTGACAGAGTTAATTAACACCACGAATCAACAAGTTATCAACGTTTTCCCAAGTGATTGGAATTGCTTTCATAAATAAATCCAGCTGTTTAGTTCTATTGAAATTCTATGGCAGAATGTTTCATAACAACACGATTGCTTTGGTAAAAGGTAAGTTTTTATTTTTTACAAAATAAAGAAACTAGTAGTAAAATGTCTAACCATAATTTTTGTCTATCTAAAAGTTATTGTTTTTGTTTATTAAAGAAAACCGATGATTTGGAAGAAAAACTACAAATATTACACTTATCTAAAATATGTTATATAGCTTTTGGCCTTAGCTACAACAAGTTCCTGAAATTGTATAATCTAAAAATACATATTTTTAGATTAGATACACAAACATCTCAACAATTGACGAAACTTATTCTTGTTTCAGCAAACTTTAACAAACATACTTTGATCTATACATGTAATAACTTTGAAATAACAGAAAATAGATCAAACATTGCAACAATTGAGAACCGCAGAATTAAACGAATGCCAACTAAAGAACTTGCGTTCGATCTTAAACAGTAACTTTTGGTACTTTTGGGCTCCTTTAAGGAAAAACACATAATAAAATATATATATATATATATATATATTGTATTGTTTTATGATACCTGCAAATAGGAAATTAACAGGGCAGTCTTTATAGAAAGGAGTATTTCCAATAATTCCTTTGTCAAATGTAATTAGATATATAATATAATGCAATATATATATATATATATATATATATATATATATATATAATTTAACTACTACCAAAATGACCAAACCAGCTAAAAAATTACTAACTTTTAAAGTCACCTTAAAAGTCTTTGAGAATTTTAAACAAAGAAGTCTTTGATGTTCAAGTTTTAATGTTTTTAAGACGTTTACAACTAATTTTATCTTGTTATAATCAGGAGAGAGACACTGGCCCTACACCTGGATGTACGTAACAGAAGTGACGTCAACTCTGCTGTTGATACGTCATCAGTAGGTTCTCCTCGCCGCCCACGGTGGCCGCCAACAGTTCCGGGCTCGGCCGACGTCACGGGTTGGACGTTACAGAAAACGACTTGGAGTCTCTGTTCGACGTTAGTCTCAAGATGCTTATTCATAGAAAAAAATCACGCATAGTTTTTACTCGTTATAGGGTATAAACAGTGATGAAAGAACAAAATCGTATTCAACCGAGCTTTCTCTATTTTTCTATTGTGCTTTTTCTGTCATCACAACTCTCATTTCAAATTTACTTATTAGTCACCAAACAGCCAATCCCCGTAATAATGCCATTACTTTATTTCCTCACATAATTCAACTTAAAACTCAGTTATACTTTTTAATGACAGTTTGCTGTGATGCTGTACATTAAGCTAATTACAAAGTTTCCCCTGAGAACGTTTAATCTAAGATTACCAATTAGGTTTCCGCAGGGAGTAACTGTTGAACCGTCACTTTCTGGTGAGGAAAAATGAGATATGAACGAAAATATTGAGCATCTCAGTAACTACCACTTACCTATTTAACCACAAAAAACAAAGTAGCTGGATGATAATTCTTCTTTTGGCATGGTAGTTCACTGTTTTGACATGGTAGTCACGCCCCTATATGACACACTTATATAATCGATTACAAAAATTAACTTGCGTAAGTGTCACTTCAGACTATGTTTTGAGTTAATTTATTTTCTTATCATTATGAGCTGATTCTATTACGTACTTGTGTAACACAGGGAACAATTTGGGTGAGCCAGGCCGTGTGCAGGGCTTTGGTGGTGGCCAACAAGAGTGGCTCCATTGTTAACGTCTCCAGCATGGGGAAACGTGGCACTTCAGGTCTCACGGTCTACACTGCTACCAAGGGAGCGGTTGAGTCATTCACAAAAGCCGTCGCTAAAGAGTTTGGACCTAAGTGGTTTTAGTCACTTAATATAATTTGAGCTGGAAATAAATGTAGACAAATACTTATAAGATGTATATACAATCAACTACACAAACAAATAAAAACTAGTATACCTATTAGAATGTGTTCCACGTTCACCAACACTTTTAAACGTAGTTCGATAATATCGTATAGTGTAGTATACACACAAATGCGGTGACTAATTCCCAACCTCTGACTATCATCGCACATTGCGTGGTCTAGTCTCATCTTATTAGACGACGATGCACATTTGCTGCGTGTTCCTCAGTAGCGTGTTTAAAAACGTTTAGTCAACTTTTAACAACTTCTTGGTTAGAATAGTACGTACTGTTATAACTTCCAGGATGTATCAAAAGACTTCTTACATCACTTAATATGTGTCTCTTATTGGGACTGATGATGACAAGGGTACAGTTTTGCAGACCTCCTACGGTATATTATCGATTGAAAATGTCAATTGTTATAAATATCGTTTTGAAATTACCTAGGAGTGACTGGTCGAAATCCATAGCCTTTACAATATTGGACATATGTTTACCTTCTAGTATCTCAATACAGTGTAAGTATAAATTATTAAGTATTGTAATATATGTCTTTTACTGCATCCTGTAAATGTAAATGCCTGATCTCTTTTTAGCAGCCAACCGGGGAGAATGCTTCTTATGTAAAGAACTTCGTTTATTGAGAACATTTAATTAAATAGTTTTTATATTCTATTACAAGTAGGTCATTGCTTTGCAGTCAGGTCAAACCATTGATTTTTAAAGCTTAGTTTCAAGCTGTTCCTAATATAAATAATAACCTTTAGATTACGTATTGTTCCAGGATCAATGTACGAGTAAATGCTGTAGCCCCGGGATATACAAAGACTCCCATGACTGCTTCTAACTCAGAAGAAATCAATAGCATTTATCGAAAAATGTGCCCTCTCAATCAAAATGCCAAGCCAGAGGGTAAAAAAAATATTGTAATTTTTATATATTTTTACTTGTTATAATATATACTTAAACAAAATATGAACATAATGTATAATATTGTTTTGCATAGTTTTCAGGGATTCAGGTTATGAGTGTAGATCGAAAGCGAACTTCAGATAGTATATACATATAAATACCCTCATCGCAGCAAACCTGCATACTCATCGAATTTCCAATGCATGTGTATGTTTCTCACTACCACATAAAGCCACTCACCAAGTTTCATTAAAATACATGAATAAACAAGTAATATATAGGATTTTATTTATTCTCCATAAAAATAACGTTGAAGGGTGATTACGCAGGTTTGCTACAACAAGAAAGATAATAAATGTGTTTTTATAAAAGTATTATACAACTTAACCAAGTGAAGGTACATACCAAGTTGTATTAATTTATGTACATAATTAAGGGAGACATAAAACATTACTTATTCTCCATAAGAATAACATTAGGGCTGAGTATACGGGTTAGCTGTTACGGGGACAGTCGGCAAAAAATTATTTTTGTGCAAATATCAATATAACAGTACTAGGTGAAGCCACATGCCAAGTTTCATAAATATACATTAATAAAATCAACATATCAAATTTTAATTATTCTCCATAAGGATAACATTAGACAACGTACTGTGTTTAACACTTTGAATATTTCTGCAACGGTTGCACGTAGAATCACAGTTTAAACACCAAAATGATTGTTTGTTTTTAGCTGAACTGATTGGTAGAAACAAATGTGAAGATTACAGTAAAATTGACTGAGGGAAAGCTAAAAACATTTTTCCCGTAAGATTAACATGGGAGATTTTTACCGTTTTTTTGGATTTTCTCCGCAACCACTTAACCTAGGTTAGTGATTAAAAGTACCATATTATTTGTTTTCTAAGCTATATAAAAATGGTCAAAAATAAAATTGAGTGTTTTAAAAATTGTAGGGTGAAAAATGCAAAAATTAGATGTTAGGATAATTTTAACCCCATAAACCCCCCTTCCCATGGTCCTATATTTCTAGTTTTCGAACTTAAGTCATAAATGTTGCTTTACATGTTTTTGCAAAATTTCATCGAAATCGATGTTTTTTTAAGTTATCGGGTACCGGACACTTATATATATAATTATATATATTAATATATATATTAGATAATCAAATTCACAGAATAGGGCTAATATAAGATAAGTATAAAAATATGAAAATAACCATGAGTACCCTGTTAAAAACATTTTTTAATTATATTTTCACTAACATGTTTCGACTTAAAGTCATGATCACAGTAACCCAATCTTCTATAAAATTATAAATATAAGAACAAACTCAAAACGCTTGCGCCAAAAAGAAAAATAGATCAGCTGTTTATTATCATAAGCCTGTATATTTATGATTTGTTGCTAACACCAGAGTTAGGTTAACCAAATAAATATTAGCTCTGTGATCATGACTTTAAGTCGAAACATGTCAGTGAAAATATAATTAAAAAATGTTTTTAACAGGGTACTCATGGTTATTTTCATGTTTTTATACTTAATATATATATATATATATATATATATATATATATATATATATATATATACATATCAATTTGAACGAATAGTATTTTTGGCATCTGGGGACCTCAAAACGAAAAGTTATCATGGTCTCGGGCTTAAGTCTCACCATCAGACCTATGGTAATAGTCTCTTCCTTATAGGGGAAATTCACTAAAATATGAACAGAATGTGTATTATTGTTTTTCATAGTTTTCAAGGGATTCAGGTGTATGAATAAAGATCGAAAGTGAAAAAAAAACACATCTTTAAGTTTTAAAACTTTTGGAAACACTTGGCAAATCTAATCAATGAACATAATAATGATGTGTATCTGCAAATTTTTAACTTAAATGGTTTTATTTTTACTTATCAATGGAATGTATATTTGCCCCTTACCTAAGCTAATACTTAAGTAGGAGAAAAACAATGCTTAATATATGCCCATTACAAGGATTTACTATTGAAAATATTGCATTGTAAGAGTAAAATTTAAACTAGATATATATTTATCTAGATAGTTATTTATATTTATTTAAAACTAGATGAAAGATTATACGTAAGATATGGGATGTTGCTTCCAGAGATTGCCGAGGTTGTAGTGTTCCTGGTAAGTGATCGCAGCTCCTTCCTCAACGGGGCCTCTGTAGACGTCCACTAAGAGTCACCTGAGTTCAGTTACTTATTTAAGAATAATACCATTCAATCAATCAATCAATAATACTTTATTCATTAAGCAAATAAAATGTACAGTATGGTGTCATTACATACATTGTATTGGTGTATGCTGAAGACAAATAGTAAAATACAATAATTCTTAATAAATAATAGTTCAAATTAAATAAAATTTAGTTTCTAATTCTATACCATTGAAGTACCTTAATTTAAAACCTACATACTCTATCTAGTTCTCAATCAGGGAAATGTGTATCATATTTTTAAATTGTGTTTCGTATCTTAACCAAGGTTTCAATGTAAGCATAAAAATAGAGTTAAGTTCAGAAAAATTAATTATTTTATAATATTATTCTATTTTAAATATTAAAAACAAAATACGTAAATACTAGTTAGTATATATTAATTTGTATTGATCAGAATACCTGTCGTTTAACTTTTAAAAAGTTTTTTTAACGTTTTACGTTTTACGTTGTTGAAAGATTATGTTTTATACTTTATAATATTTATCTATTTAATTTTGTGCCTGCCTCACCTTCCAGCGGGGATCTAAATTAAGGTTCTTTTATAATTAAGGTTCTTTTATTTTATTTTGTCATGTTGTTATGTGTTGGTACACATAATACTGGGTTTAAAAATAGTACGCATTGTTAATGTTGAAGTCGTATTTGATACAGCAATGCTATTACATGGTTTAAGAATAATTGTTTATTATTTTCAAATATATTCAGTTAACAAAAATAAACATACTGACGTTAAACACTGAACATAATAATACGATTATGACGCTGAAAAGCTAAATTTAATATACCAATAAGCTATTCAAATTTCGACACGGATCTGTATATTTTGTATCTTATTAAAATAACAATTGAATTAATAAATTAAACAAATTGTTGATCAAACGAACATGAAAGCGAAACGTAACAAGGCTTTTTTATATGACTAAATGTTTATGGGTTACTTTAATTTATAAAGCGGAGGAGGTTTATATGTTCAACAACCTCACTATGAAATAAGATATATAAAACTTTATTTGTTTAGTTTTTTGCAAGTTACCAGTTGATTTTGTAATAGAAAGTAAATATTTGTGGATTAACAATTTCGGTTTCTATTATGTTTAGCAATCATTCATTGCACTTAAACACTTGCAAAATAAAAAAAGGTAATGTTCTGTACTTCATTTCTAGTACTTTGCTAATTTAAACTAAGAATTCTTCGTTGTGATCAGCACAATCACCACAAGAATCACCACAGGAATACAAAAGCTGCACTTCCACTATCTCTGTACTATAAATAACTACTTAAAACTCCTGATACTGTAAATTAAATAAATATAAATGTCTTTATTTTTAAACGATCCTCACTTACAAACTGTTTTGCAGGACAACTCAAGTCATAAATTATCAAACATAACTGAACAATACAATCTAAACAGTATTGTTTTTCTTTAAAATGTTTATATATATTTTTATCCAAACAGTGATAAATAGTATTAATAAGAATTGTTATCATTAAAGCAAGGATGCTTGTTTTTAATAATTATTTTATTTTAATTATTTATTTCAACATTAGTAAAACGTGCTTTAGTGATGAGTGCATAAAGTGACAAAAACTCTGTTCGTACCCGTTCCTACTGGGTTACATATTTTATAGGAGGATGGCCTGTTTGTAAACACCTTTTCGTTACAGTATGTACCTTGTGTAACTTGGGAGAAAGTTCTTTGATTGTTGACGAGTATTTGAAATTTTGTTGCTTGAAACTCACTGCTCACGTTACAAATTAAAAATTCGTTTTTAAGGAACTTCTTAAGGTCCGTGAAATATTCGAATATATAATATTGTTGATACAACTCCAAAGAACTCGACATTACCATTTTATCTGTGTCAAAATCAACTTGAGGTGAAAACTGAAAATTATTAACTGCCATTCACAATCGAGGTGAGAACCGTATTTGGATTTAGTCCAAAATTCTGCTTTTGACAGGTAATATTTTGTAGTTGTACCTACAACAGGAATGTTTAATGTTTTACGAACAAAACTACTGTCACATCTTATAACACCAAATTTGCTAATACATCAATTTAATGCTTTTTAGTTCAACCTAAAAACGTACAGAATACATTGAATTCATTAAATTTGAAAATTACTACAGTATTTTACAGTATATCGTACTCTGTTGTTGGTAACAAAAGCACACATCCTCATGATAACACGTTTTGTACATTTGAATATTTTTAAAATGTAAACAAAATTGCTTTTGGCATTTTCATCGTTAATGCATTGCAATAATATCATGTTTTTATTTCTAACAACGACTAGCGTTTCCAAAAGCTTACCTCTAATAGGCGGAACTCTCATATGGAAAACAGTATGAAGTCTGAATTTGAAGTTTTAATGTTATTATTTAAATGCCAAAATGTTGCAATTTTCGTCTAATGCGTGCCTAATTAATCATGCGATTTAATATGAAAGGAAACTTAATGGTTAACTTTGTATTACTATCATCTACATAAAGTATTTACTGCATAGTTGTTTAACTGGATGCGAGTTTGTTACTTGATAATGATTGATTTCATTTTAACATATTTACTGTCTCTAAATTATATCTACTTAAAAACATAAAGCATTAATACGAGTTAAAAGCATTTACTATACAAAGTTCAAATCAGTACGTCTCCAAGGTAAAAACAATCACTTTAAGTACTCGGCCGTTAAAATACAACAACTATAAAATAAAACATATTTGTATATTTTTAGTTTAATTTTCTCTGTTATGTCATAATTAAATACGCTTTAGACATTTTTTGAAACACATTTTCAAGAGTAGACTCTTAAAATCTGGCCATAAATGGCTGAAATAGAATGATGTTGTAATCAAATTGAAATCACAGCTTATAGCGTGCCAGTAAGTGCTCGCGTCTAGGATCGTTGTTGAGGAGCTATTTGTGAAATTGTTTGTGATCGTATCACATGATAAATCTTCTTTGATCTCAACCAGTAATATTATGATGAAATTCTTAAATCTTTTTCAGATTAAATATATATATACCTAAAGCATATCTATTTTCCAATATTATTTATACTAAAAATATAAGAAATAAAGTGGTGGATAATTTAAACTATTCATTAGTATTTGAAATGTTTGAATGAAAGCACTGCAGGGATAAAACAAAGTGTCCAGAAACATAGAAAAGCTTTTAACATGTTGAGCTTTATCTCAAAATGGGTCTTCTAGGAGTTGTAATTTACTGTCTGAAATGTTACTTGCTATTAGTTTACTTTCAGCATTTATTTATCACTAATCAGTGTCACTGCGAAAAATTATTTAAATCATTTTGTCATTGCTCTATAACGCTTGTATAAACAACGCTTTTAATAGGACAATTAAAATATTAAAATTAAAATGTTATATTTTCTTATTATTATTCTTAGTCTATATATTACTTATTTGTGAATGAACTTTTATGAAAATCAGTAAGTTGCTTTATGTGGTATATTAAGACATATATACATTGAAAATTCGCTGGGTATGCAGGTTTACTGTGTCAGAGGTTTTTAGACGGTATAAGTACTTTTATGAAAATTGTATTAACCAGATTTTTTTGATAAACTTAACGGGTAAGAAGATAATGGTGAATTTTTAAATATCGTTTAATTTTGGCATCTGCTATTCCTGAGAAAATTTCGTGAGCAATTATTAAGACTGTGAATGTAAATTTAAAACAATGAGTATGCAAGATGTACTCACTCCAACTAGTTCAAGCTGAAGTTATGTTGTAAGGAAAAAACCATAATTGTAAAACTAAATTTGCAGTTTTGTAAATGTTTGATAAGGTCAAGGCATTAAATGAGATAAGGTATGTAATAAAACATAAGATATAGGTTATACACAACATTAGATTTAAAGGTACACATAATACTGGGTTTAAAAATAGTACGCATTGTTAATGTTGAAGTCGTATTTGATACAGCACCAATGAACACACACCCACAAATTAGTGTTGCTGCCAAAGTTGGCTGAGATGAGAGGCCGCTAATGTGTTACTCAGACAATGTTGGCTGAGACGAGAGGCCGCTAATGTGATACTCAGCCAATGTTGGCTCACACTGCCAACCACCCATGAACTTAGTTGACATGCAGGCCAAGATAACCAGGTGATGTTTGTTGAATATTCTAGGTGGTGAATATGAGACTCTGACAATGTATTCAAACAGCTATGGAGAAAAAAGATTTACTATTTTGTCATTACTATATAATCTCACCTTTTTACATTTAGAATATATGTTTAAAGGTTAAATGCAGCTGATGGTTAAAAGAAAGAAAGTTTACTTTATATTTTAGTTACCGAGCAGAAAGCAACATAAACTCTTACAATGGATTAATTTTCGTTTATAATTTAGTTTACTTTAAATATTAAGACCTTTCTAAGTTATTAAGCAATATTTGTTCTTTACTTCATTTTATCATACCAATAAACTGAATATGCAGTAAGATAGTTGTTTAATATAGTTTTTGTATTAAATTGGAATAGTAAAACTGTAAAACTGTCATTGTAATCACGCCCAAAATAGTCTAAATTTTAGCTGAAATTCCCCCCTGCATCTGGGAAATAAACTGCAAACTTGTTGCTGACTGCTACTCTGGTGATTTTGATTCCACAAAAAAAATTATAAAGTGGTTGTTTATTGTTCTTTTAGACATTACATTAGGTACATTATCATTTACAAATTATTTTTCTTATAATTAATTTTTTAACTGATATAATAAAAATAATTAACAAACTAATCTACATACTTTATGGTTATGATAAACTAATCAAAACTACCTGTATTAAAATTCATTTACTATAGCTCTGCCTTAGTAAGACTAATTCTAATAGCAAATTTGTGATCTATTTGACGAGATCTTAATTTCTACCTTCATGAAACGTTATGGATATTTCTATACTATACAAAAATATGACATATTGGCTCGGTCCTTGATATGGTGAGTTTTATGATAAGGGTATTATATATTAAATATTTTGTAACAATTTTATCAAAAATCAAGGCTAGTTTATTACTGTCACAGAAAGGAGGCAAACTTTAGTGAACTACTAAAGACTGTTATGTTTTAAGGAAGGGTAGTTTTTACTGCGGATTCAATTTTTAAAATCTTATTCTGAAATTAATACCAACACCTTACCTCCCACCAAGTAATCTCGCCTCAATTTAAATCAAGTTTATATTAATTACTCCAGTGATTGGTTGTAGATTGGCATCTGCCGTAACCTGAGAGGTTTCCATTACGACAGGTAATTATTTGGAACCAAATTTACGTAACCTAATGGAGTTTAAACTAATAATATTAAATTTAATATTACTTTTACTTTGGTAACTTCGATTTTCAAAGAGTTCTTATTTATATCCCATGAAGAATATTCAAATAGGTGTTACAAAATTAACATTAAAAATACACATAAATACAAGGTAACTGCACCTGGCAAGGTACTGGGGTACTACGGCACCCTTTCTTTACTTTTATTTAGGAATTTTTTCATTATTTTTGTGGCAGTCTTGTTACATACTATAGCCTACAATAACAAAAGGCCAGTTTGACATTTATACACCTTTGCGGAAGGGTGGGTAACTAAATAATTTCAAATAGGACGAATAGTGATAAGGTACCTGATTTTAAAATGTCTAAGTAAGACAAGACACATGTCACAGAGAAAACGAAATTATATAAACCAAAACAAAATTGTTGCCTTAAACAAGTAGTATTTAATTAAAATAGTGCCGTCTAAACTGTACTACTTTTGAAGAAATCGTAACATTCACTGCGGCTATGTTCTTAAATCATCTGCAACAATCTATTGAGGCAATATAGGATAATCCAAATGTTATAATTAAGATTTTGGTTTATTTTGGGGATGAAGGAAAGATTGAACAGCTGTTTTAATACTATTTATAGACTTGTAACACATAAGATGAAAGAATTTTACCGCAATTTGGGTCATGATGCCGTAAATACTAGTACAGTTCCTTTAACTGCTCTAGAACTGGGATTCCAATGGAACACAGGTTAAACTTCTACACATACGACACGTCTATGGCCACGCTTGTGGGTAATTTTTATTTTATTTATAGAATGTTGTAATGTTTTACTGGAATTTTTAAAAATAAATCACACAATAAAATCATCCCACATCACATAATTCTGCCATCCATCCCCTTGGGGATAAACATTTAAAACCATCCTTCATTAATAAAACCCTTAATATATGAGAAGGTTGCCTCGAATAGATTTCACAATATATTGTATATAGCATAAGACTTAGTTTAAAATGGGGTGGTAGTTAATTTTTGACCGCCATGTATATTACATACTACATGGACATTACCAGCGTTATGTGTACATTACTAACTTGGATTTTTGTAAATACATACGTATGAAAGTGTGATATTATACTAAACAAAATTAATTTATATTGTATTCGCCATGTTGTTATTTAAATTTTTAAAACATACTACGGTCATTAATTTTTTTACTATTATTAGTTAATTGAATTCTCAACCAAGTTATCAATTCGGCATGCAATAAAATATAGATAAATAAGTATATTGCAATATTACTTATATTTCGAGCAAACATGAATACAACATTAATATTCATGATTTTGATATATTGATGTAGTGTGTCTATTTAAGCAGAACAACCGCCCTAGCAATATTGCGCCGGTTCACATTACCTCGTAGTGGTTATATTTATTGACGTCAAAGATATTGATCACCAAACGATAATGAATATCTCTGTGACAGCAGTAAGCAGAGTAATATGTTTTCTTGGATAAACCATTTCAAGAATAAAACACTATTTGAATTTGTTATTCGATCCAAACTTGCAAATTTCCTTTCGTAATTAATTTACTATTGCACGCACCATTATGGTGAGCACATTTTAGCAGATTTGCCATGCTCGTGCGCTCTGAAGAAGATCGTATCAGATTAATTAATCTTTCTTAATAATGAGCGAGTTATTTAAGATAATTTCTTCTACAATAATCTACTACTTTTAACATAAAATCAAGAAAACAAATTAATGATAATTAGCACTGTTAGCTATCGTAGTTAACATAAAATTTTTTTGGAATGCAATATAAAGCCAAACTAAACATTAACATTTGTGGTTAATGGTATTAATGGTTTATTTATATCAACCATTTAAATAAATATTGCTTTGATTTAATTTCCCTCAAGGGTTGATTGTTTATATAATATTATTTCAAAGTCTTAAAATTTAAGCGTTGCCTAATAAACTGTTTCAAATCTTAAAATTCATTAAATGATCAAACTTAATATAATTATTACTTTTGAAATAATTTTCGACTATTTTAAACTCTGAATTTAAAATTACCTTCTCCTTAGAAATAATTTGATTTCTAATTGAGTCATTTTAATCTATTAAGTGGTCGTCAAAATGTCTAACCCTTATAACATAAAGATTGTTATTTTTTACTTTATCTGAACTGTTGTTGTTGTGACGAGAAATAAATTTTCGTAAAAATCTGATTTTCACGTTAATTTTACATTTGTATGTAATATAAATATTTAAATTATAACTGTGATACAAAAGATTTAAATTAATTATTGTTGTGTCTGGGTTTCATAAAAACATTGTTAATCATAAACCACAAAGATAGCATATGACCACTATTAACAACAAAGATATTCCAGAAAATATTCATTTCCGTGCTAGCCCAACGGAACCGGGAGCTCCTTGCCAGCTGTCGATAGATGTCAGTTTTGTAAAGCTTATCTTTTATTCATCTTCTCGAGTTACATTTGCGGCTGGTTGTGAGAAGGCTGAATTATACGCTACCATAACATTTTAGATAAAAAAACATCATGATTGGTTTGAACTTATTTTCTTCTTATCACAAGCATATATTAGTTTTATTTAAGAATGGTGCATTATTTACTATAGGTAATATACTGGTTTATTGATTTAAAAATGTATAAAATCATATTACCAAATCGATTTTTAGCAGTTGCAAAAACAGTTGATTGAATGTCTCTCTGATGATATGTCTTAGAATTCGTAAATTCTATGATATGACTTGGGCTAAAATAATATGGTTTTGAGTTTATATATATATATATATATATATATATATATATATATATATATATACATATATAAACTCAAAACCATATTATTTTAGCCCAAGTCACACGGTGTTGCTATTCAACAGTTAAATGCTGATTGGAGGAATTTTTTTTCAATGCCAATGCCATTTTGTCAAGAATACTTTATACGCTCTTTTAAGGGAAAGCGCGCCAAACCACTTACACCTTTTTGGACATCCCGGGATTCAAACCCGTGACCTCTTAAACCGAAGACCAAGACGGTTACCGTTAGGCTGGTGAGACGATTTTACCACTTAAGTTCTCTCGTACGTAGAAGGACAGGAACATAATATGTTTATCAGGTTGAGGCAATGCGGTTAAGGTAATACGTGATGAAGACAATGTCGTTAGTGACTTTGGGCGGTACTTGTCGTTGAATCTTAAGATACAAAATACATCAATTAATTCACCTTGTTCATTTGTTTAATAATGTCTAACTAGGCACGAATAGTTGTACTGAAAGCACAAAATTACCGTTCTTAATCACTGTTTAACATAATTCAATCTCATATAATTACCAAACAATTTCATTACTGTTTGCGAGTATATTAGTGCTATGTCAAAAATTACATAATATTCTACAAGATTACCTATTACAATTTGCCAAAACGGTATCAACATATCCAACATCAATAGAACCCAAACATTGTTTTAAGTCCTACGCTGCCTTTAGATTTGTAATATGTAATACATTTCAATCCATCCAACTTCCAGCTTTTAGATTTTGTAGTAAATTTACCAACTGTCAAGCGCAGCGCAGCGCTTGGACAATAACCACATTCGGTTAGCACCACGTTTGTTGATAGCAGGTAATAATTTCCACTTCAATGTGGAGCGGACTTGGCACTATAGTGAGAAATGAATCAAGTGTATCGCTGTATAAAAAATACAAATATAAGTTTAAGCAATATGTTATATGCGTAAAACAGTAGTTTATTACGAGGAATTTCAACTGTCAACATGTTTGTAACTGTCTATAAGGGTCAGTGCATGTATACGTATATACACAATTATTTATCGGTAAGTGACGTGTTGTTTTAAAGATAAAATGGTGTAATAGGCTGTTGGATTGTCAAAAAATATTCCATCTAGAAGAAATATGGACTGCCCTAGATAGTGGAATTCTAATTATTTTGATTGCCAAAATGCACCCAGAAAAATTATGATAGCAATAATGAAAAATTTGCTATAGGTTTTATTTAAACATTTCCACTTTTTTACTTTCCAATTCGTATTTGTTTGTAAAGAATGTGTATTGGCACTAGGTCATATTCAGCACATATACATCAAACACTTTACTATGTTCTGTGCTGCAACTTTTTAATAACCGGACGAGGTAGCTCAGACTTAAAGTGCCTGACTAACAAGTCAGACGTGGCCGGTTCGTTCCAGGTCCCGGCCAATTCTTGTAAGATCAAGAGAGGTCATCTCTGGCTTGCCTATGTGACTAATGCCGTTGCGGTACCTCGTTGTATTCACTTTACCACACAGATTAGCCTATGATGACGGGCAGTTGAGGTTTACAAAATATGTATTAATGTAGGGGAAATGCTTTATGTTCCACGTGACCAAACGATGGTGAGGATTACCAACTAAAACGCCATAGACCCACACGACCTCAGATGGCGCTGCTTGTTAAGTGCTGCTTCACCTGATTGCCCTACTAGGCTTAATTAACAGACCACAACAGCCTCTTCAACTATTGGTCAAGACAAAACCTCCCTGTGTTTGGTGCACAACACTGCCTCGGCACACATCGCGACTGTTTGCTACATTACCTCGGACTATAGAATAGCTTACCTGATAGTTCCATGATCAAAATCCCAAATCGCGGCCGCAAGAGTTCACCTTTCCACCACAGAAATCATCTGTACTGCTTTGGTTTGGCATTAAATTACGTCATGTTGATAAGGATTTCGCACGCCACACGCTTACGTGAGAGAAGTTAATTTCCACATACAAAACTTGTAAAACTCAAAATTATTGTAAAAAATACATTTTTCCAATTTCTATTGAAATCTGGAAACAATGATTTTTTTAGCAGTTCCAGGTGTCATTTACTTATAATGCTGGGAATACAATTTTGACCATTGTAAGAATAGAAGAAGGTCCAGTCAAGCTTGAAAGTAGGCCTCAGGTTGCTAGGGATGATAAAAGTACACGAACAAATGAATAACAGGCTTTTCTAAAGTAAAACAATAAGACAACGTACTGTGTTTGGTCGATACACATTTTAATAACTCGTTAAATAGTTTTGATAGAATAACGAGTGAGGCCTTAAAAGTGTTGCTTCACTAATTCTCTTTTTACAAGCATTAACTTTACAGACAGGAAGGCACAAGATTGAAGGAGGTTATTGAGGCCGTACCTACAAGAAGTCGTCCGTTGGGTAGGACAAAATTAAGATGGTATGACCAAGTCAAGAAGGATGTGATCCAGTGCAGAGGATAATCCAGATGGCAGAGGATAGAGAAGAGTGGAGGAGGCTAATCTACGAGGCAAAAAATCGACTGATATTTGTGACGCCTCATCAGTAAGTAAGTAAGTAACTTTACATCCGGAGCGTTTATGACCCTTTTTGAGCCCAAAAACTTGAAATTTGAAAGATTAATCCACAAAAAAGGGGTTTAGAGCTTTCCGATTGATTTGCCCAAAGAACTTGTCCAACTGATTATAGAAAGAAACATCTCTACCAAATTTGAAGTAAATTGGACAAAAAATGTGACCGCTAGAGTGCAAACACATATATATTTGTAAAATAAAAAGGGTACTTTGTTTTAACATGTTTATCAGGAAAAAAACCGTATATGAACGACCCCCCAAAAGTTGTTCAGGGGGTCACGTTAGGAACTTATATGGTGGTCCCAGGCTTAACTTTCACCGAGTGGGCCATGGTAATAGTTTCCTTTCCATAGAACATTCACTAATAAAACGATATGTAAACCCATTGCACAACCAAGTAACAGGAACGAATGAACAAATAACTAGTATATAACCCCCTAGCTATTGTATTGTTGTTTATAAGTATTGTTAATGTTTATCAAAAAGATCTTCATACGCACTTTCGTTTCTAAACACATTAAACCTTAGACCTTAAGATATAAAATAAATAACATTAGTGATAAAATTCTCCATAGGCTGTTGTCAGACATGAGTAACCGAACTGCCTATAATTTTTCAAACTAACAGAACCATGTTTAATTCTACGAACAAAGTTATATCCAATAAAACCTAATCAAATGTGTGACACTTTCAGTTAAATAAACTATATATTTGTATACTATTTACATATTCACTCCTTATCAAGATTGTTCAGTTTATATTTATGTCACCTAGTATTTCGTTTAATTTCGATAAATATACATAACTGTTTGCTTCAATATTCGAGATAAAAATTTTCAAAACGGTACTTAAGTACGTATTTTTTACTTTTTACTGGAATAAGTTATTAAATAAACATGTATATAAGGCAAATACAAATACATTTATAAATGTTTTTAAAATCTGATTTATAATTATAGTGTCAGGCAAAACCGGTACTAACAAGAATAATATTTTATTCTGACTGCTCTCTATTTTAATGGATGGTATAGAGTGTTTGTCGGGTTAAATTTCAGCCTCATGTATATTGATGGCTGTTGTCCCCTTTGTTTCAAGCAAGAAGGGTTGGTAGCAGAAACGTCAGTCCATCTCTACAATGTCTGGTTCGTGTTTCATATTGTTATACATTAACTGCATTAGTTATTTTAACTAACTAATATTTAATATTGTTTCAACAGCTAAGTAGAACAATAAATTAAATATAAAGCCTTTGTACAGGAAAATAACTAAAGTCCTATATATACTTTCTATGAAGTAACTAATTTCCAGATTCATAGACTAGCTGATTTTTATGGTAATTTTCCTAACAATTAAAAGGTTTCATGTATCAGTTTTACTTTCAACTGACAAATTGAAGATGTTAGCTGTTTTGAAGGTGTTGAAACAACAAATTCTCAACTTTGTCGGCTTTTATTTAAAAACCTGTCAAGAGTTGTTGTGGAACTTAATAAATTTTGATAAACTAATTTACAGTCGAAGGCACTTTCCAAACCAAAATGGGCAGCCATTGTAAAAGTGAATACTCATCCATACTTGTGGATTTTGGGGTGTGGGAAAAATGTTGTGTGTATTACGGGAGTAAAGTACATTGTCTCCCTCGGGAAAATGTTCGCCCTCGCCTGCGGCGATGAGCAACAACAATTTCCCTCAGAGAGACAAAGTTGCACTTACTCCCTTAATAGGAATTAACTATTACTCCCGTAATACACACACAATTTTTCCCACACCCCAAAAGCCACAAGTATCGATATGTATTCACATACACAATCGCTATCAAATTTGGTTGCGTAATGCGTTATAACTAACCTCGGAACACGGAACGTTAATTATTGCAGCGAAATATCAGCTGTTTTTGTTCCACATGTTATAGCTACAGAGTTTCCAGTATTCCTCTTTACTGTGTTGCCGATGATCAATGTTATTGTTATGGGTTTACTTTGTCTTCCTTGGGAGTCAAAGTACTTGTTGTCTCCCTTGGAAGATAAAGTAGCACTTTACTTATTCATTACAAGGTGTTAAATTCTACTTTACATAGTAGGTGGGGGAAAATCATTGTTTTCTTATACTATTGGAACTGAGCTGGTTTTTCAGTATATTGATAATGACATAGTACATTGAAAGTTAATTATGGATACTGCTGAATTTATATTAATGCATACACTTAAAAGTATCTGTTGACTTGGTCCCCATAGAACTAAAACGTCATATATCAAATTAAATAACATTGCAAAAGGCGGTTATATATAAAGTTAACACCATTGGAAATGGACAACGGACAACGGTAGTAAATCTACTTGTCTAATTAATAAATTTGTACATTTTTATTAATGATTCCATCGGTAAAGACCAATTTTTACTTTCTCCCCCTATACATAGTATATGGAGAAAGTATTGTTTTCGTAAAAATTTTCGAATTTGAGTTGTTAGTGGAAATATTCGTTTTGGTGCTCCCTGAACCCAAAAAAGTGGTTTTTACGTGATGTCTGTCTGTGTGTGTGTATGTGTGTGTGTCCGTGTGTGTGTGTGTGTGTGTGTGTGTGTGTGGATGTGTACAGAGCTACAGCCTTAACCAATGGGCCGATTTTTATGAAATTTGGTATGCATGTACTAATCCACGATATCTCCAGGCGTTTTTTTCATTTTTTTGAATTTTTGATTTTTTAAGGGTAATTATCCCCCAAAAACCGCCAAAAAACATGAAAAATCCAAATTTCTCAAAAACGGTCCTAACGATTTTGATTAAACTTTCGTGGTTTGTAGAACTTTAGGTTTCCAACAAAATGACACCACCCGCATTTCTGGAAAAATGCGGGTTCAAAAATTACAGGACTTAAAACATCAAAAATTCAGTTTTTTGGATTTTTCATAAAAAATCATAAATGTTAAAAAAGATTACTATTCACCATTAAAAAGAGCTCAAAAAACTAAATAAATTAGTATTTTAAATTACTATTCTACGATTGCTAGTTGCGGAGAAAATAGAAATTTTCATTTAGCAGTAAACACAGTACGTTGTCCAATGTTATTCTTATGGGGAATACAAAAATAACTATTTCTCTCTTATTTACTGATCAATTTCATTTGATATGCAGGTCAAGTTAGCATTGACCAACAGATGATGTTCGAAATGTGTTGCTATTTAACCCTGGGGGGGCAAGGGGGCATTTCCCCTCTCAAAACTACTGTGTGTAGCAACGGACTCTATAGTGCCTCCAAAAAAGCAATTTGGGTGGATATTTCTGAAAACAACTATTTTAGACAATTTTCTGTACATTTATCTATACTTCATATTCTATATTTAGTAAATAACAAATATTTTTGTCATTAAAGTTTGGCTAAAAGGGAGAAAGTATGTGTCAGTTTCCTGATACCGTTTATTATTTAACAAAACAAATTAATTTAACGCTATAGTGCGTAACATTTTTTTATATGATATTAGACAAGATTGTCAAGCAGATTATAACTGTTCTTGCTAGATCTGGAACAGTTTGTTGATAATTCGTATTATCACCAAAAGATTATCAATACTCTAACAACACTGTAAACTTTATGTCCAATGGGATAAACTTTATGTCCAATAGGAATTTGACATTGTTTTTTAAAGCTTCCTTATTACTTTAAAGTAACAATTAATATTAAGGCTGTTTTTCATTTGAATTAATTTGTGTTTTTTTCCTATTTTTACTATTAAACTAGTGGATTGATGACGATAAGGTATGTAACTTTATTTTAAGTCATACTATAAATTCAGGAGGCAAATAGCATGAATGTCTTAGTTTGCATATTTTTGTATAACGGAATTGAGAATCTGCCGACCGAGCCACTCTGTGCAGCAGACACGTCTAAGATAAGTTTTAATACCAAACCGTTTTTTTTGAGTGAGTTGATTCTAGTTGTCAATAAAGTAACTTAAAACCACAAAAATTAAGAGACAAAACAATACGGAAATATTCGTATTCAATAATCTTTTTGTTTATTATTTTTTTGCAGTTTTATAAAGCTGGTGAGTGTCCTGATAGTCTACATTAATTCTTGTTTACACTATGTTAAGATTGCATTCAATGCCATAACACCTGAACCAACTATCACTGTAATAAAACTGTGTTAAGAACAAGATACAAATCAACGTGAACAATCAGGACATTTAATACTGCAGTGAACACAGATGCTCACAACAGTCTAATGTCTCTACCATAGTTTAATAAGGAAATAACTAAAGAGCCACTACACTTAAATATTTAATCAGTAACTGTTAATAGGAATTTGACATTGTTTTTTAAAGCTTCCTTATTACTTTAAAGTAACAATTAATATTAAGGCTGTTTTTCATTTGAATTAATTTGTGTTTTTTCCTATTTTTACTATTAAACTAGTGGATTGATGACGATAAGGTATGTAACTTTATTTTAAGTCATACTATAAATTCAGGAGGCAAATAGCATGAATGTCTTAGTTTGCATATTTTTGTATACTTATCTGTATCTTAATTAATACAGTTTTTCAAACCAAATATGAAAACAATCTGTCAACGTACTCTGGAAGCGTGCAAATCTCATTCCAACCTTATCAACGAAGTGAAAAAGAACTATATTCAGAAACAAACTATATTTAATATTTCTTAAATATTTTCAATCTAGTTTATCCACACAAGTTTTTCACCAACAATAATATTTAAAAAAGTTGTTTTTATTTTTCCTTTTTTTATTAATAACTGATCTTATTATCTTTGATACATGGCCATCTAATTTAAACCTGCGGTCAGGCCATTAGTGCAGTATGCACTGACCGTGTGCGCAAAAGGACTAATGATTTTAAAAGATTCCTGACCGCTGTGTGCAAAACAAATATGCCTCTTTGAGAATATAAGACAACAAATTACAAAATGTTGCCATACAATTCTTTTGTTTCATCCAATTTTAAATCTATTAACTACATCTTCAAACAATCCTACAACCTTTACTAATTGCACAAACTATAGTTTCTTACGGATTTTGCGTGCTACGCGTCGACTATTAAATGGAATTTGGCTACCACTGTGTTTTATCAACCTAGATTGTTGCTACATGCATTTAGCACTCTATGATCCATAGTTTAGCCCTTTTGCTCTATTTTAGTAAACGTTACCTTCACAGTTTTCCGAAACAAATATTGACAGTTTATACTAAAAATGTGAGATTTTGGTTTCAGAATCATCACAACAAATTGTAATGCATGCATATTTTTTTATATTAGCTGCATGGGTATAAACTTGTGTTCGGAATTGTGAATTGATGCTTGGTGGTTTATTTTACATTACTTTTAATATGAGGGCTTCGGTATATTTGACCAATCTTAGGATAAATAAATTTAAAAGACAAATAAATGATATACTGTTATGTAAAATCAGCTGTACACTCGAAACGAAAGTTGTTTTGTAATAATAATAAATTTTACTTAACTAAGTAACATGTTAACTAATTATTATTACATAACATATTTTTTAATTCAATAAAGAAGATAAACATTCAATAGTTGTTTCCAAGTAAGGGAAAGAAGAATCGTCTTTTCACCTCAAATATCAGAGGACAGAAATAGTTGGTCGGTGAAATAGATCAGTGGAAACTAGGTCCGAACAAACACCACACTTTATTACCTGGCCTTCGGCCTTGTCGTGTCCTTTATCAGCTCTACTTCTTATTCGACAATGTACTGCTCGAGCGATCTAAAGAATCCCCGAAAATTTCAAATTTTAATTTCTACTTGCAATTTCTTCTTACAATATCGTTTATGTAACACAGTACACCGTTGGGAAAAATAACAAAACAGATCAATTTCATTTATCATTACATTTGAATTTGTCTGATTTTTTAAGGGGTACGAATTAGTAATTAGAATTATATCATATGGTTTACGTAAATTAGGTAGAAGAAATAAGGTAGAAACAAATTGAATTGAATTTTGTTAATAATGCATCTAAAAATAAATTATTACTGGATTGAATTACAAACTAAGCTATTGTATTTCAAAACTATTATTACCTCACATTGATTTTATTGCGGGTTCATGATATAAAAATCTTGTAACAAGTCTTGATGTTTTACGTTGTATAGCCTGAATTAAACAATATATCAATAAAACATTCCAAAGTAGAGCCTACTGTTAATAATAACGTTCCATTTGTTATAATGCAAACCAACTAAATTCAACTGTGTGTTTCTTTTAAAATAAAAGAGGTGGGGGTTATTTTCTATTTTCTATTTTTCTATTTTTTGGAATCATGATGAGTTTAAAGACTATTTTGTAACAAGCTATTTATCCTCTCAGGAGCATCTGCTGTAAAATAATACTATTACTTTACAAACTACTGACATGATTGTCTTATTTATATTGCTAATAAAGAATAGAGTATTAGTATGTATGAAATAATTTTGTTTACATTTACCAACATATGTGTTAAGCAAAATGATTTTGAGTAAAATAGTTTTAAAATCATGGACCTCTTAAACACTAACTAATAAATATATCTTGAATGGTTCAGCCGATTGATTAAAATTTTGGCATGATTAATTGTTTTGTATAAATATATTACTGTAAAATTAAGCTTAATCTTCGTATTATGTTTAAGAAAAACTAAACAACTTGGTTGCGAATGGACTGCATACTTCCTGCTATACTGCCCCCATCATCCATGCACTTAAATGTTCGTCTTTGTCCTTACTTATAACCCCCTTAAGTAAGGCTCATTTCCCGCCATTTTCTGATATACGGACGTAAACAAACTGTTGACAATACTGCTTGTCTATTGCTGCATTCTGGCGGATTTTAGTGGTACTATTGGTCACGATTAGTTCAGTTTGTAGTCTCAGTAAAACTCGTGTTTGCGGAAGCCTACGTTTATTACGTAAGCTGGCGGTTTTCGGCTAGGCTCGTTTGACGGCGGTTAAGGGGTTAAGAAAAAACTGATAACCAAGGTATCTATTAAAATAAGGTTACTTTAACTCCGTCTTCTGCTTTAAGACAATCCAAATGGACGACCGCGGTTCGGAAGTTAAAATAATTCCATCATCAGGCTGAATTCAATTTTACAAAATTTCACATTTGTCTGTTGTCAAAAGTTGAAATATACACAAAATACACACTACAATACGAACGAATAAACATTTAAACAAAGTTCACTGACGCGTACCGCTTGGTAGGTAACCGCCGACACCTACCAGCGGGGGATAAAGTAACCTTTTGGCATTGTTTATCAGCTTTGGAGGCTATTCAACAATGATTAAGGTATATATTACCCGTTTAAAGATGGTGTCCAAAAACCGGAAATTATAAAAAATGCTTATTGACTTTATTGCTTTCATAAAAGCTAAACGGTTAGCCGATTTTACTTTTGATGAAATATCGTTAGTCAGAAATTTAATTTTCTTCAAATTTGTAACTTAAAATAGTATTCTATCTCCTAGGAAAATTTCATCAGAAACACAAATGGTAAAAAATGTCACTCTAAAATTAAGATTTCCTTGATGTAATGCAGTGTGTAATACGAGTAGTAATCATACTGCTAACTGTTGTTTACCCATGAACCCCGTACTTGAAATGGTCATTCCTTTATCTGCTTTTCAGAACAAATCCGAAAACCAAGGTTTTTATAAAAAAAATTAAGATGACATCAAGAAAAGGTATATTATGGTAACGCCAATTAAATTTGCCTCAATTCTCCACCTCACTGCAATCAAACTCTATTCTGATTAATGTTTTGAGAAAAAACGTTAGTCAGAAATTGAATTGTCTACAAATTTGTAGTTTACATCTCCTAGGGTTATTAGGTCAAATCCACAAAAAGTAAAAAGTGTCACTAGAAAATCTCAAAATTAACTTTTATTAATCAGCCTTAATTCATTCGTTTATATCAAACTTGATCACATATTTATATTTCCATACGTTAACTGGAGTGGTATTGTTTGGCTCACTCAGGGGAGAAACGATGGACGAGAGTAGTTTTTTAAATCACCACCAGAATGCGCTCCACTTAATTGTTCATTGCTTCTTGACATGTTACTCTTAACGTATTTTTCCGTGACGTGGTAGCACAGTGCATACCATATCGGATTCCGGAATATAAAGTCCACAGGTCGAATCTGATTATGTTCCTATTTTATTTTTGAAAGCAATTTGTAAACCTTATATAAAGTTTTGTTTACACAATTTTACTTTTGTATTTTATGTTTAGTTATTTTGGAGTTTTAAATACAATGTATAATCAATTTAGTGGTTGGTTGATTGGATTGGCATTGGTGCGTATTACGATAGTAGTGCTTTTTTTACTTCGAGGATTAATAATACTAAATTTAAATCGCACCCAAATTCAAGGTACAGTTTGAAAAGAGGTTTACAGAATTACTAATTTATTAGTCGGGTAAGATAACCCTTAAGACATTTGAATAAATAGTCCATATTCCTCCGCTTTCTATTAAGTATAAAACTGCATATGCTTTGCCCTAAATAAATATACTCCTAAAAATATTTCATCCATTGAATTTAATCTTTCACCCAAGTGATTTTTATACAACCCCCAAACTCGGTATTGTGTTTCAAGTATTTCACGTACTTCATTATTTACCAGCCGCCTCACCCAATGTTTGAACTATGGTATTTCCTCCATTATCTATCTTAGCAAATGCTTACTTCCCTCTTGTAAAATTGATCTAGAACAATATAGAATAATTTCCAAACTTTGTAATCACTCCATTTGTAACACAATACACAATTTACAACAATATTTTGATACAAAATATGATAGCCCTATCCGACAGTATAGTTTTAACTATTGTTGTTACCTATGGTGGCATATTTAGTTACAATAATACAAATGCCTTTAAACGTTTAAACGAATAAAAATAAAATAAAATAGTTAACTTTTTAAAATAATTGTTATATCAATAATATTAATATTATTTCTTATTAATCTCTAAAATATGTTATTAGTTGCTTACTGTGTTAATAAGTTATTTGTAGTTTATGGTTTATAAGTTATTTGCATATATTTTATTTAACATAAGAAATGCTCTTATTTGTACTGTGTATATACGGAATTGTTTTAACATTTTTAAAGGGTCCCTGCTACTTTATAAGTTAGACTTGGTTTTAACAAAGTACCATTAATTAATACTCCAGTGGCAAATAGCTGCTGGGTCCGGTATCGAATATTCGCATATTGAAATTCATAAACCTTTTGTTCTTATGATAGATCTGATGTTCTGGATTACAAAGCGATCACTCCAACCACTACGCTATGGAGCCACAGACTAAAAGTGAACTCCTAAAGTTGCCACTACCATGAACCGGTACAGGATCACAACTAGAAAAACTGATATCCAAACCAAAAGTTTTACGTGTTATCCGTATTAAGAACGTAAAGGCGAATTTCACTAGAATGGTACTGTAGATGTCTTATTTATTGGAAAACACATTGGACAGTAAATACTTATTTGATCTTGTCCTGTTACAACAGAGAAGGTTTTATATAGTTTTTATTTGGTTTTCCATTATTTTAAACAAGGTGCGACTTTTTTTACCAGGTGGTGGTATAGGGCGTGCAACATGTCAGCTGTTAGCCAAGGAGAGAGTGACCCTGGTGGTGGCAGACATCAAGTACCAGGCAGCTCAAGACACAGTTACGAGTCTTCGAGGAGCGGTAACGTGGTCGGATTTATATTCCCTTATACTAAAAACTAACACAGGGGGTACCAACATTTTGACTATTGGACAAATGTAACTTGACATGTTGCAGAATAATTAACGTCTTACATGCAATATCTGAATTGGACAACCTTATTAAATATATTGTATTATTATATGATACCTACGAAGAGGAAATTAACGGTGCAGTCTTTTTAGAAAGGAGTATTTCCAGTAATTCCTGTGTCAAATGTAAATGGATATATAGTATAATATAATGCAATATATATAAATACATACATATATATATATATATATAATTTAACCACTACCGAAATGAACAAACCAACTGAAAAATGAATAACATTTGCAGACACCTCAAAAGTCTTTGAGAATTTTAAACAAAGGAGTCTTTGATGTCCAAGTTGTAGTGTTTTTAAGACGTTTACAACTACGTTTATCTCGTTATAATCAGGGGAGAGACACCTGGCCCTGCACCTGGATGTACGTAACAAAAGTGACGTCAACTCAGCTGTGGATGACGTCATCAGCAGGTTCTCCTCGACACCCATGGTGGCCGCCAACTGTGCTGGGTTCGGAAGACGTTACAGAAAACGACTTAAGAGTTTCTCTTCGACGTTAATATCAAGGTGTAGTGCTCATTCCTAGAAATAACTCAAGCATAGTTGTTACTTGTTATTAGGTATAATCAGGGATGTAAGAAAACAATCGTATCCAACCGAGCTTTTCTGATTTTCTATTGTGATTTGTCTGTCATCACAACTCTCATTTAAATTTAATTAGTCGTCACCAGATAGCCAATTCCCGTAATAATTCCATTACTTAATTTTCTCTAATAAATCAAATGAAAACTCAGTTTTAAGTTGTACTTTTTTATTGAACATTTGCTGTGATGCTGTACATTAAGCTATTCACAAAGTTACCTAAGATAAGTTTGTATTTTATTCAAAGAATGTCAATTACGTTTTCGCAAGGTGTAACTGTTGAACTGCCAATTTCTTTGGGAAAATTTGGGTCGGAACGAAAATTCTGAGTATCTTAGTAACTTCCATTCGTCTATGTCATCACAAACAACAATCCAACAATTTGTTAGTTGGATAAAATGGTTGTTTTGACATGGTAGTTTACTGTTTCACTGTTTTGACATGGTAGTCATGCCCCTATTACGATACACGTATATAACTGATTGCTTCGTTCTTCTAAAATTTATTTACGGAAATAATACTTTAGGCTACGTTTTTTAGTTAATTTATTTTCTTATCATTATGAGCTGATTCTATTTCGTACTTGTGTGCCACAGGAACAATGTGTGTGAGCCAGGCCGTGTGCAGAGCTTTGGTGGCGGCAAACAAGGGTGGCTCCATTGTTAACGTCTCCAGCATGGGGTAACGCGGCACTTCAGGTCTCACGGTCTACACTGCTACCAAGGTAGCGGTTGAGTCATTCACCAAAGCCGTCGCTAAAGAGTATGGATAGTAAGTGGGTTTTTTGTCTCTTAATACTTTTCGTTCCGAAAATAAATTTAGAAAAATAATTATAATATGTATATACAATCAACTACACAAACAAATAAAATCTGGTATACCTATTAGAATGTGTTACACGTTCACCAACACTTATAAACGTAGTTCGATAATATCGTATAGTGTAGTATACACACAAACGCGGTGACTAATTACCACCCACTGTCTATCATCGCACATTGCGTGGCCTGGTCTCATCTTATTAGATGACGATGCATATTTGTGGCGTTTCCTCTTGATATTCTGTAGCGTGTTTAAAACGTTTAGTCAAATTGTAAACAACTTCTTAGTTAGCATAGTAAGTAATGGTATAACTTACGGGATGTAATAAAATGCGTCTTACATCACTTAAATTTGCGTCTCTTACTGTGACTGATGGTGACAGGGGTACGCTTTAGCAGACGTCCTACGATATAATATCGAATGAAATTATCGATTCTTTATATACCAATTGTAAATTAGCTAGGAGTGACGGGTTGAAATCCATAGCTTTTAATATATTTTACACATGTTTACCGTAAGTAAGAGTGGTATCTGAATACAGTGTATATGTTAATATATCTTGAAGTGTTTTAACAGTATTGTATTACATTACGTAAATTTTAAGGGCCTAATCTATATGTATGAAACAACAGGGGTGATTTTGCTACAGATTCACTTCGTTGTTTAATCTAACTATTGTTTCATTAAAAAACAGTTTACTGAATCGTTTAAATATTTGCATTACAAGTCCATCACTTTTTTGCAGTCGAACCGTTGATGTTTAAAACTTAATTCGAGCTGTTCATAATATAAATGGTATCCTTTAACTGCTCCAATCGTTGAGTTTAATTCTTAGTTTCAAGCTGTTCCTAACATAAATAATGTCCTTTAGATTACGTAATGATCCAGGAACAATGTAAATGCTGTAGCCCCAGGATATACAGAGACTCCCATGACTGCTTCTAACTCAGAATAAATCAATAGCATGTATCGATGTGCCCTCTCAACCGAAATGCCAAGCCAGAGGGTAAGATAAAATTGATTATAATTTTTTGTATATATATTTTTATATATTTTATATATTTTTACTTTAAGTAATATATACTTAAATATACTTAAACTAAATATGAACAGTATGTGTAGTATTTTTTTGCATAGTTTTCAGGGATTCAGATTATGAGTATAAATTTAAATCGTAAAAAATCAAACACATAATTAAGTTTGAAAACTTTGGGAAACATAAGGCATGTCTGAATTAAATGTATAATGATGTGTATTTGCAACTTTTAAATTTAAATGGTTTTATTCTAACTTATTAATAGAAGTTACCTACCTGAACTAATATTTAAGATGGAGGAAAATAGGTATTGTACAAGGATTTATTGTAGAAAATATTGCATTGGAATACTGTATGTAAGATTAACAGTAGATATACAGTTATATTTATTTAATACTAGATGATTTAATACTAGATGTTGCTTCCAGAGATTGCCGAGGTTGTAGTGTTCCTGGTAAGTGATCGCAGCTCCTTCCTCAACGGGGCCTCTGTAGACTTCCACTAAGAGTCACCTGAGTTCAGTTACTTATTTAAAAATAATACCATTGAAATACCTTAATGTGTAACGCACATATGCTATATAGTTCTCAACTAAAGAAATGTGTATAATATTTTAAAATTGTGTTAAGTATCTTTAACAAGGTTTCAACGTAAGCATAAAATATTGTTAAAATCAGAAAATGAATAATGTTAAAACATCGTTTTATTATAAATATTAAATTTATATTAAATAACAAAATAAGAATATTAAAATTTTTATTGATCTCAATATTACTCTTTAAATCTTCATCATGCATTTGCGTTGTTGAAAAAATATGTTCTACAATTTATAATATTTACCTTTTTAAGTTTATGCCTGCATAAACTTCCAGTGGGGATCTACCACACAACTAAAAACCATTCACGAGGTTTTTATTTTTATTAGAATCTAACATTTAAAAATAATTGTTTACAAATTTATTCAGGTAACAAAACTAAACATACTGAATTTATAAACTGAACATTATAGTACGAATATGACCCTAAAAATCTAAATATAGTTTATTAATGAGCTACAGAAACTTCCACACGAATCTGTATGGTCTCATTAACAATCGCATTAATTAATTTTTAAAAAATATCGTTCAAAGGAGCACGTAAGCGAACCGTAACACAACGTTTTTTAAAATACTAAATGTTTATAGGTTTACTTAATTTCTATAGTCGGAGGAAGTTTTTATGTTTAACAACCTCACTATGAAATAAGATACATGACGCTTATTTTCTTTCATTTTATTTTTCTGAAGCCTTGACAAATATAATATTATTCAAAAACCCACCACAATCCTTTGGTTATAGCCTTAAGGCGTCAATCAAAAGCCTTTCGGGTCACTCAAACCCCTCTTGGTAAATTTCGACAACCGCAAAATTAGGCTACAGTTTTAATAGAAGTTAAGTGTGACTGAAGGCTGTGACTGACCCGAAACCGGCCTCTCATATTATCAACACATTGTATGTTAGACAATAGCAATAAATATGTCTATACTTATTAATTGGAGAACTGTGTTTTGATCTAACTAGAGTGTACACCTTAAGGCTACAACCAAATCATTTTGGTGGGTTTTAGAAAAATTATTTATTTAATGTTTGGCAAGATATCATTTGCGTTTTGTTATAGAAAGCGAATCTCCTGAGATTACCTATTTTTGCCTGTATGATGTTTAGCAGTAATTTATTACACAAACGCTTGCAAAAGAAACACAATTGATGTTGTGTATTTTATTAAAAGCACTTTTTTATTTAAACTGATAAAACATCCTGGAGATCAGTAATATTAACTCCGCTGTAATACAAAAGCCACAATCCACAATCTGTATTAATAATATCCTGTATATTCCACGGACAAGTCACAAATGAACTGTACAATACAATCTAACCAGTATTGTTTGTTTTTGTAATGTGTATATATTGTTATCCAATCAGTAAAGAACAGTAACAACTTTAATTTTTTTGTTAAACGCAAAGAAGCTTGTTGTTAATAATTATTTGAGTTTGTTTATTTATTTCAACATTAATACAACGTGCTTTAAGGCTATAGTGATAAGTGGGCGCGAAGACACAAAAACTCTTTCTGTACCTGTTCTTCGTGGGTTACATATTTTATAAGTGAATGGACTATTTGTTATGCAAAATTTGTAAATGTACCTTAAGAGTATGTGAGAAAGTTCTTTGATTGTTGACGAGTATTTGGAATTTTGTTGTAAAAACGGTGAGTTTTGTAAAAAAAGGTTTGTAATATTTGCACGGAGATAATATTTGTTATTCTAAACTCACGGTTCATGTTAAAAAATAAGTTTTTAAGGAATTTATTAAGGCTCGTGAAATATTCGAATATATAATGTATCTGATACAACTCCCAAGGAGTCGATATTACCGTTTTATCTGTGTCAAAATCAACTTCAGGTGAAAACTGAAAATTATTAACTGCCATTCACAAGCGAAGTGCGAACCGTGTTTGGATTTAGTCCAAAATTCTGCTTTTGACAGGTAATACTTTGTAGTTGTCCTACAACAGGAATTTTTTATGTTTTGCAAACAAAGCAACTGCCATAACCTATAACACCAAATTTACGGATACATCAATTTAATGATTTTTAGCTCAACCTAAAAACGTACAGAATATATTGAATTCGTTAAATTTGGAAATTAGCACAGTACTTTCAGTATATCTTACTCCGTTGATGGTCGCAAAAGCACAAATCTTCATGATAACACGTTGGTAAGACGTTGGAATATTTGTGAAAGCCTTTAGCATTTAAACCGTTAATGCACTGCAGTAAAACCATGTTTTTATTTCTAACCAACAACGACTAGTGATTCCAAAAGCTTACCTTTAATAGGCGGAACTTTCATATGGCAAAAAATATGAAGTCTGAAGTTTAAGCCTTATTGATAGTAAAGATGAGACCTTTTTGTAAATGTCAAAAATATAGCAATTGTTGCCTAATGCGTGCTAAATTAATCATGTTATTTAATAGGAAAGGTTACTTAATTAATGCTTAACTTTGTATTATTATCGTCTATATAAAGTATTTACTGCATGGTTGTCTAACTGGATTCGAGTTTGTTAGTTGTTTGTTAACTTGTTAATTAGTAATGATTGGTTTAATTTTATCATATTTATTGTGTCTACATCATATCTTCTTAAATCCTAAATATTTAATACGAGATAAACACATTTATCATAAAGTCCAAATTATTATGTCTCCAAGCAAACACTTTAAATACTCGGCCGAAAAATACAACAACTATAAAATAAAATATATTCGTATGGTTTTGGTTTAATTTTTGCTGTTTTATAATAATTAAATTCGATTTTAGACATTTTTTAAAACACATTTTCATGAGAAGACTCTACAACTCGGGTCTTAAATGGCTAAAATACAATTATTGTGTAATCAACTTGGAATCACAACTTTTGGCGTGCAAGTAAGTGCTCGTGTCAAGGATCGTTGTAGAGGAGCTATTTGTGAAATTGTTTGAGATCTTATCACTTGATCAATTTTCTTTCATCTGAACCAGTAATATTATGATTACATGCTTCAATATTCATATGGAGCATGACAAAAATCGATTTATTCATTAAAACAAGAACATTATTTACTTCCTGGCTTTTTTTGTTATTAAAGGAATTGTATTAAAAATACCAGATTATTAAATGTGTTTTCTTTTTAACTTTCATTTAATTGTGACCATTTTCGTATAATATTGATAAATAGTTATTTTATCTCAACAAAGTCGATATAGTGTCATATTTTTTTACAAATAATGTAAAATAAACAAATTAGGTTCATAAATAAAATATCTCGTACTCCTGACAGGTATTTGTAAAACGTATACATTCCGCTTGACCAAATATTAAATAAGTGTTATATTGGTGGATGAGGAAACCCCAACAGAGCTGCCTAGGAAAATTTCCACATTCGAATCGTGTGAAGGTCTTTAGAAGTAAAGGAATTATTAGGGAATGAAAATGTGGGAAGGGATGAGGTGTTCATGGTCAGCTAGGAACCGCAGACTTGAAGAGCACGTTCCGTTCACTGTTGAATACAATCGTGGGGCCAAGGTGAAAGGAAAGACTGTCATAATGTAAAGCAAAAGGACCATTTACTTGATATGACATTTCCATTTGTTGTACCAAATCCACCTTAGGTTTAGATCAGGCTGAAATTCGTCCTGGGAAGATAAAATATTAGGTGAATTAATTAATTTATTAACTAAAACGTTTTTCGTGTTAACGGAATAAACATCGATAGTAGTCTAGGAGGATATTAAAAATACCGTAGCATAACGTGTTATTAAATTCCTGACAAAAATATGTGTATCAACTTTATATTTCAAGAAAAGTATTAACAATAACATAACGTGTTTGCATTATAACCTTTAACATTCTTATCTTTGTTATGGTATAGGAGTATTTGCATTTTGATACTGTTCTTTTTGCGCAAACAATTCGGTGATTTTTGGAAGAATATTTCTACACTATAAATAAGGGGAATAAATGTTTTAA
Source organism: Allygus modestus (assembly GCA_963675035.1). Lineage (NCBI taxonomy): Eukaryota > Metazoa > Arthropoda > Insecta > Hemiptera > Cicadellidae > Allygus > Allygus modestus. Next base: position 101,418,890 of record OY776115.1, on the reverse strand, counting down.
ATCGACATGTATGTGTGTTTTAAATTAAGTTCGTATGAAGTTTTTTTTTAAATTTGTTTTCAATAAATATGTCTATAGAATTTTAACGAAAGAAATAACAGTTTTAAATTTAATAATATCTTACAAGAAACAGTTTCCATGAGGTCCATTTATTTAGTCTTAAAATATTGTTTAAGTCGTACTTAAATCTTGTTTCAGATTACATTTATATTTCTAAAGCATATATATTTTTTAATTTTATGTATTGTTAAATTACAATCATTGTAATCGAAAATATTTAAATTATTAATCTGTATTTGGAATGCTGAATAAAAGTACTGCTGGGACCAAACAAAGTGGCCAGAAACATAGAAAAGCTTTCAACATGTTGAGCTCTTCGTGGGGCTTCTAGGAGTTATAATTTACTGTCTGAAATGTTACTTGCTATTAGTTTACTTTCAGCATTTATTTTTCTCTAATCAGTGTCCCTGTGAAGATTCAATTTGATGTGTTATCGTAGATCTAAAGCTTGGATTTACGTTAATTTTGTCATAGTATTTATTCAAATGCGTAGTACGATCGTTGAGTACGATGTTACAATTACACTATTATAATGAAAATGTTATATATTGATTATTTGTGGATGCACTTTTATGAAACCTAGTAAGTACTTATTTGTTATTAAGACTATTAAGATATATGCATTGTCAATTCGCTGAGCAGGCAGGTTTATTGTGACGAGGGTATTTAAACTGTATACATAATTTTTTTTTAAACACAGCTTCCTTCTATTTCGGAGTTTAAAACAAAACAAAAATTTTGTATGATCTACAAACGTAAATTAAGTTCAGAAAATAAATAAAGGATTCCCCATCGCAGAGTACTTTAAAACTAGTATTATCTAAGATGTATACACCCCAACAAGTTAAAGCTGAAGTTATGTTGTAAGGAAAAAACCGAAATGCAAGACTAAATTTGCAGTTTTGTAAATGTGTGATAAGGTTATTAAATGAGATAAGGTATATAATAAAACGTAAGACAAAGGTTTTAAAATTATACACATTGTCAGATTTAATTGTACAAAATACTGGGTTTAAAAATACTTCGCATTTATAATTTTTAAGTCGTAATTAATATACCACCAATGACAACACACCTCAAATGAGTGTTGGTGCTAAAGTTGGCTGAGACGAGAGGCCGCTAATGTGTTACTCAGACAATGTTGGCTAAGACGAGAGGCCACTAATGTGATACTCAGCCAATGTTGGCTCACACTGCCAACCACTCATGAACTTAGTTGACATGCAGGCCAGGATAACGAGGTGATGTTTGTTGAATAATCTAGGCAGTGAAAATGAGACTCTGGTAATGTATTCAGACAGCTATGGAGAACAAAAATTTAATATTTTCTCTTTACTATGTTTTTAAATACACGATACAAAATTATATAATTATTAAGTATGAGAGTTATTTTAATGAATACAAATTTAAATTTCAGATAGTTTTTACTGCAATGCTGCATAAAATATCGATGTACAATCGGCCCACTTCAATTTATATTAAGTTAAATTTGTTTTGGGGTCCATAGAGCAAAGCTTTATTAAATAACATTGTAGAATGGAACATGGTTGATATTACATCGCACAAAAGCGATTTTGCATTCAAGGGTAAGCAGATGGTCTGTCAATATGAAGTCAAATCAGCCCAGTTGAAACAAAATTATTCATAGTTGTTAGTTAGAATTTATAAATTTATGTTACAATCATGGACTAGTAGTAAGGACCAGATAATTATAAAACTTGCCACTCTGACCAGGTTGAGTAAAACTAAAAAAGAAAGTTTGAAAAACACATAAAACATGAAGGATGAGTAGTAGTACTTCATGTTTTATGTGTTTTTCAAACTTTTTTTTTAGTTTTCTCACCTGGTCAGAGTGGCAAGTTGCACTAATGCCCTTACTACTTGTCCTTGGCTCCGTTTCGATCGCTGCTGTTTACGTTCAACCTCCCAAACGTAAAAATTACGTAATTTCGCTGACAAGCAAATCTAAATAATTACAAAACTGTCTGTGTCTGGATATATAATTTAACCAACTGTTTAGTTTCAACAATATGCTTTTTCCATAGTAGATTACAAGTTGATCGTAGATACGTTGATTGGAACTCCGTCTGTGCCTAGGGGAGAAAGTTCTCACTACACATCGTATTAGGGTATCCTACTTATTCGAATATTAACTAAATGTATTTTACAGTTTTTAATCCAAACTTACCTAAACGACTTACCAGAGTATAGATTAACATTGTGCTTTAGTTGTATTTAAATTAAGTGAGTAAAATTACTGAAATATATTTATCTGAATCAATAAAATACATAAATTTGAGAATACTATTATAAAAAATACTGACCATATTCAATATATATACCATAAAAATATCACATTCAATCATATCAAGGTAACTTCAGGATTTACATACTTGAAAATGACTTAAGTTTAAACTAATACATTTTGTAAACATTAAATACAAATTGTAACGTATTAAATTGTTTCTTGTATATATGTTATGGTTATTCTTAAATAATATATATATCTTTTTTTATTATTTTACATTAACATTGATGTGTTCGAAACTTATGATGAAACGGAATAATACGATTCGAAACATATATTTTATAAAAAACACGTAAACTATAATCTATTTTTAGGAGTAGTTCTAATTTATAAATTAAAAAGTTATAAAAACTTTCCTAAAATTGATTAATAATAGCGAGAAAGGTGTGGTCCTAATAGTAATAGGAAACAATGACCCCTCACCGACTGGTTACGAAATATGAACAATACACGTAAAGTTATATCGTCTCTTTGTTATATCTTTTGCGTATGATTATAAGGATTTAATTTAAGTGAATGATTAAAGGAGATAATTAGGACCTCACATTTTTATTAAAGAGTACAAAAAAAGATAAAATCACATAATGGGATGGTTTTCCTTCAGACTGTTATTTACTTTGTTTATAATGTAAACCTGTAACGATCTGTAGTATGGTCCACAGTTATGAAGTTGCGAGTTTTATACTGTGCATTAAATTTAGAAAAGAAAAAAAGCAAAAATTTTACTGTAAACACTCACAAAATAGTCGCAATTATGTTTGGCTGTACCCCCTCCTACAGGGAAATAAACTGCAAGCCTTGTTAGCTGACTGACTCCGACTACTGAGGAAAATAACGCATTCCATTAAAAAAATAAGAAATAAAATATTTATAAAGTAAGCATTTATTGTTCTTTTAAATACTGCATCATGCACATTATCATTTACAAGTTTTGTTAATTGTTTGTAAATATCGTTAAGTGGTATTATAATAACTAAAAAATTGTAACATTCTTGTATTATAACTACCACTATTAATTTAATTTATTTTAACACAATGATTTTTAAGGGCATATTTATAAGTTACAAACTACAGACAAATTTAAACATAAATAGGGTAATGATAAATGTACATATTATTAATAAATGAGCTTGCATCTAACTGTTTAGTTATAAGAGTATTCTGCATCAGTTTATTGGTAAATGAAATATCTACGTAAATAAATATGCTAATAACTACTATTTTTATTAGGAATTTATTTATTAACTACCAGTACCTGGGAGCCGTTCTTGATTGGAGGAAAGTCATACATTGTTATTTTATCACGTGGGTGGATACAGCTCACTGGATGTTTTGATAAGCTGTTATGAATATTTTGCACTAACTATGTAGCAAATTGAAATTGTTGAATGGGTTTATAGCGAAATTATATGTAACGAATGATTTTAATTTAAACATTGTATGTTTAGCAACAATATAAGTAATAACTTATAAAAAATACCTGCATTAAAATTCCTCTACAATAGCTCTGAATTGGAAAAGCTAATTCAGATATTTCTTAAATCGTTGGCCCATTTGTTTTACCACTTTATAGGATCTTAATTATTACCTATATGAAACCTTATAGATGTTTCAATTCTCTACAAAAATATTATGTATTTACTCGGTCCTTGAACTGGTGAGTTTTGTGATGGGGGTGTTATTAAATTAATATTATGTTAAACTTTACAACAATTAAGACTCTTGTATTATTATCCCAGAAAGGAGGCAAACTTTAGTGAACTACTAAAGACTGTTATGTTTTAAGGAAGGGTAGTTTTTACTGCGGTTTCAATTTGTAAAATCTTATTCGTAAATTAATCCCAACACCTTCCCCCCACCAAGTAATCTCGCCTCAATCAACACCTTCCCCCCACCAAGTAATCTCGCCTCAATCAACACCTTCCCCCCACCAAGTAATCTCGCCTCAATCAACACCTTCCCCCCACCAAGTAATCTCGCCTCAATCAACACCTTCCCCCCACCAAGTAATCTCGCCTCAATTTAAATCAAGTTTATATTAATTACTCCAGTGATTGGTTGTAGATTGGCATCTGCCGTAACCTGAGAGGTTTCCATTACGACAGGTAATTATTTGGAACCAAATTTACGTAACCTAATGGAGTTTAAACTAATAATATCAATTTTAATATTAATTTTACTTTGGTAACTTTGATTTTCAAAGAGATCTTATTTATATCCCATCAAGGATATTCAAATAGGTGTTACAAAATTAAAAAAGCACACATACATAGAAGGTGGCTGAAAGCTACGGCAACCTTTCTTTACTTTTATTTAGGAAATTTTCATTATTTTCGTGGCAGTATTATCACATAGTATAGCCTACAATAACAAAAGGCCAGTTTTATATTTATACACCTTTGCGGAAAGGTGCTTAGCTAAATAGTTTCGAATAGGACAAATAGTGATAAGGTACCTGATTTTAAAATGTCTAAGTAAGACAAGACACACGACACAGAGAAAACAAAATTATACTAAAAAAAAATGGCTTCCCTAAAAAAGTATTATTTAATTAAAATCGTACCCTCTAAACTGTACTAGTTTTGAAGAAATCGTAACATTCACTGCGGTTATATTTGTAAATTTTCTGCAACAATCTATTGAGGCAATATAGGATAATCCATATGTAATAAATTAAGATTTTTGACTATTTTGGGGCTGAAGGGAAGATTAAACAACTGTTTTAATACCATTGATAGACTTAATAAACATAAAATGGAAGAATTTTGCCGCAATTTGGGTCATGATATCGCCAATACTTGTACGGTTCTGTAACTGTTCTACAATTGCGATCTCCATGGAACACAGTTTAATCGTCTACGCATACGACACGTCTATGGCTACGCGTATGGGGTGGTCCAATTTTTATTTAATTTATAGAATTTTGTATTGTTTTACCGGAAGTTTTAAAAAGAGATCACTCAATCAATCATCCCACACCACACAATTCCGCCCTCCATCCCCTTGGGGGATAAACATTGAAAACCTTCCTTCATTAATAAAACCCTAAATATATGAGAAGGTTGTCTCGAGTAGATTTCAGATATTGTAAATAGCATAAGTTTGAAATGGGGTGGTAGTTAATTTTCGACCACATTTTTTCTATTATTCCTTTACATGACTAACTTGGATATTTGTAAATGCATACGTACGAAAGTGTGATATTATATTAAACAAAATTAATTTATATTATATTTGCCATGTTGTTATTTAAATTTATAAAACACACTACGGTCATTAATTGTTTTTACTATTATTAGTTAATTAAACTCTCGATTAAGTTATCAATTCAGCTAGCAATGAAATATAGAGAAATAAGTATGATGCAATATTACTTATATTTCGAGCAAACATGAATACAACATGAATATTCATGATGGTGATATATTAAGGTAGTGTGTCTATTTAAGCAGAACCACCGCTCTAGCAATTTTGCGCCGGTTCACATTACCTCGTAGTGGTTATAGGTATTGACGTCAAAGATATTGATCACCAAACGATAATGAATATCCCTACGACAGCAGTAAGTAGATTAATATGTTTTATTGGATAAACCATTTCAAGAATAAATACCCCCGTAGCAGCAAACCTGCATACTCAGCGAATTTCCAATGAATAACACATAACATAACATAACACATTAAAACACTTAACAGGATTCATAAGAAATGTATTCACAAACAAGCAATATTTAAATTATTAATTATTCTCCATAAGAATAACATTGGGGATGAGTATGCAGGTTTGCTGCAACAAGGCACACAAAATAATGGGTTTTTATGCAAATATCAATAGAACTCATCTTAGTGAAGTCACATACCAAGTTTCATCCATATACATTCATAAATAAGCGATATATAACATTTTAAGTATTTTCCATAAGAATAACATGGGGACCAAGTACCTAGGTTTGCTGCTACAGGAACCATAGGCGAAAATTTTTTTTGTGCAAACAACAATAAACCACAACCAGATCAAGCCATATACCAAATTTCGCCAGTTTATGTTCATAAATAAGCGAGATATACAATTTTTCATTTTCTCCTTAAGAATAAGACAACGTACTGTGTTTAGCACTTTCAATATCTCGGTAACCAATTGACGTAGAACAATGATAAAATTACCAAATCGTTTTTTTTAAGCTGAATCCAATGGTATGAATTAAAATTTGGTTTGAATTAAAATTACATGTGAAAACCCCAAAAAACACATTTTTGGGGTACAAAACCCCCCAAAAACCCCCCTTCGGGTGGTGCGATTCATCTGGTTTTCGAACTCGTTCAAATAAATGGTACTTTACACATTTGTACCAAATTTCATTAAGATCGGACCTTTTTTACGAGAGTTATCGTGCTTACGGACACATATATATATATAAATATATATATAAATATATATATATATATATATATATATATATATTTATATATATATATACAAATTTGAACGAATGGTGTTTTTGGCATCTGGGGACCTCAAAATGAAAAGTTATCATGGTCTCGGGCTCAAGTCTTACCATGAGACCTACGGTAATAGCTTCTTCCCTATAGGGGAAATTCGCTAAAACCTTTTTACTTTCTCCCCCTATACATAGTATATGGAGAAAGTATTGTTTTCGTAAAAATTTTCGAATTTGAGTTGTTAGTGGAAATATTCGTTTTGGTGCTCCCTTATCCCAAAAAAGTGGTTTTTACGTGATGTCTGTCTGTGTGTGTGTGTGTGTGTGTCCGTGTGTGTGTGTGTGTGTGTCTGTGTGGATGTGTACAGAGCTAGAACCCTAACCTATGGGCCGATTTTTATGAAATTTGGTATGTAGGTACTAATCTACGATATCTCCAGGCGTTTTTTTCATTTTTTTGAATTTTTGATTTTTAAGGGTAATTATCCCCCAAAAACCGCTAAAAAACATGAAAAATCCAAATTTCTCAAAAACGGCTCTAACGATTTTGATTAAACTTTCGTGGTTTGTAGAACTTTAGGTTTCCAACAAAATGACACCACCCGCATTTCTGGAAAAATTCGGGTTCAGAAATTACAGGACTTAAAACATCCAAAATTCAGTTTTTTGGATTTTTCATAAAAAATCATAAATGTTAAAAAAGATTACTATTCACCATTAAAAAGAGCTCAAAAAACTAAATAAATTAGTATTTTAAATTACTATTCTACGATTGCTAGTTGCGGAGAAAATTGAAATTTTCATTTAGCGGTAAACACAGTACGTTGTCCAATGTTATTCTTATGGGGAATACAAAAATAACTATTTCTCTCTTATTTACTGATCAATTTCATAAAAATTTGATATGCAGGTCAAGTTAGCATTGACCAACAGATGATGTTCGAAATCATTTCCCCTCTCAAAACCACTGTGTGTAGCAACGGACTCTATAGTGCCTCCCAAAAAGGGATTTGGGTGGATATTTCTGAGATAAACTATTTTAGACAATTTTCTGTACATTTATCTATACTTCATATTCTATATTTAGTAAATAACAAATATTTTTGTCATTAAAGTTTGGCTAAAAGGGAGAAAGTATGTGTCAGTTTCCTGATACCGTTTATTTTAATTTGGTATTCGAGCCAAACTTTTAAACTGCTTTTCCTAATTAATTTACTATTGCACACACCCTTTTATGGTCAGCACATTTTAACAGATCTGCCACACTCGTGTGCTCTGAAGAAGATCGCAACATATTAATTAATATTTCTTAGTAATGAGCGAGTTCTTTAAGATCATTTTTATACAATTATCAACACAAACATTGCTTTTCTACTTTTAACATAAAATCAAGAAAACAAATTAATGACTATTAGCACTGTTAGCTATCGTAGCTAACATTTAATGTTCTTTGAATGCAAAATAAAACCGAACTAAACAATAAAATTTGTGGTTTATTGTATTAATGGTTTTTATATCAACCATTTAAATAAATATTGTTTTGATTTAATTTCACTCATGAGTTGATTGTTTATCTAATATTACTAAAAATTCTTAAAATGTAAGTGTTGCTTAATAAGCTGTTTCAAAACTTAAAAGTATTTATCAAACTTAAAATAATTATTACTTTTGAAATAATTAACGACTAATTTTAAACGCTGGATTTAAAATTACCATCTCCTAACAAATAATTTTGTTTATAATTGAGTCATTTAAATCTGTTAAGTGGTCGTCAAAATGTCTAACCCTATAACATAAATATCGTTTTTTGTTGTTTTTTTATTTCTTTATTTGAACTGTAGTTGATGTGACGACAAATAAAAAAAATTACGTAAAATCAGATTTTCTCGTTAATGTGGCATTTGTATGTAATATAAATATTTAAATTACAACTGTGATACAAAAGATTTAAATTAATTATTGCTGTGTCTGGGTTTCATAAAAACATTGTTAATCATAAACCACAAAGATAGCATATGACCACTATTAACAGCAAAGATATTCCAGAAAATATTCATTTCCTTGCTAGCCCAACGGAACCGGGAGCCCCTTGCCAGCTGTCGATAGATGTCAGTTTTGTAAAGCTTATCTTTTATTCATCTTCTCGAGTTACATTTGCGGCTGGTTGTGAGAAGGCTGAATTATAGCTTCCATAACATTTTAGATTTAAAAAATCATGATTTGTTTGATCTTATTTTGTATTTATAACAAGCATATATTATTTTCATCTAAGAATAGTGTATTATTATAGTTAATATACTGCTTCAATTATTTAAAAATGGATAAAATCATATTACCAAATTGATTTTTTAGCAGTTAAAAAACAGTTGACTGAATGTCTCTCTGATGATATGTCATACCTGTTTAAGAGCAGGGTTTTGTTTGTATGTTTATATATGTATATATATAACAACTCAAAACCATGTTATTTTAGCCCAAGTACCTTTTCACAGTGTTGCTATTCAACAGTTAATTTCTGATTGGAGGAATTTTTTTCAATGCCAGTGCCATTTTTGTCAAGAATGATTTATACACGCTTTTAAGGGAAAGCGGGCCAAACCAATAACACCTTTTCAACATCCTGGGATTCAAACCCGTGACCTCTTGAACCGAAGACCAAGACGGTTACCGTTAGGGTGGTGAGACGATTTTACCACTTAAGTTCTCTCGTACGTAGAAGGATAGGAACACAATATGTTTATCAGGTTGAGGCAATGCGGTTAAGGTAATACGTGATGTAGACAATGTCGTTAGTGACTTTTGGCGGTACTTGTCGTTGAATCTCAAGATACAAACTACATCAAGTAATTCACCTTGTGCATTTTTTTTAATAATGTCTAACTAGGCACGAATAGTTGTACTTAAAGCACAAAATTACCGTTCTTAATCACTGCTAAACAACATTCAATCTCATATTATTACCAAACAATTTCATTACTGTTGGAAGTATATTAGTGCAATGTCATAAATTACATAATATTCTACAAGACTACCTATTACAATTTTCCAAAACGGTATCAACATATCTAACATCAATAAAACCCAAAAACATTGTTTTAAGTCCTACACTGCCTTTAGATTTGTAATATGTAATACATTTAAATCCATCCAACTTCCAGCTTTTAGATTTTGTAGTAAATTTACCAACTGTCAAGCGCAGCGCTTGGACAATATCCACATTCGGTTTGCACCACGTTTGTTGGTAACAGGTAATAATTTCCACTTCAATGTGGAGCGGACTTGGCACTATAGCGAGAAATGAATCAAGTGTATTGCTGTATAAAAAATACAAATATAAGTCTATACAATATGTTATATGCGTAAAACAATACTTTTTTACTGGGCCCTTCAACTGACAACATCTAAAAGGGACAGAGTATAACTAAAATTATTTATCCCCAAGTGACATGTTGTTTTAAAGATAAAATGGTGTAATATGCTGTTGGGTTGTGAGAATATATTCCATCTAGAAGAAATATGGACTGCCCTAGTCAGTGGATTGTAATTATTTTAAATGGAAAACCGCACCCAGAAACATTATGTTAGCACTTATGAAAAATTGTATATGTGTTTTATTAAAAAAATTTCCATATTTTTACTTTACAAACCTTTTTTGTTTGCAATGAATGTCTTTTGACACTAGGTCAGATTCAGCACATATACATGAAACACATTACTATGTTCTGTGCTGCATACTTTTAACTACCGGACAAGGTAGCTCAGAGGTAAAGTGACTGACTAGCAAGTTAGACGTGGCCGGTTCGATCCTGGTCCCGGCCGACTCCTGTAAGATCACGAGCGGTCATCTCTGGCTTGCCTATGAGACTAATGCCGTTGCGGTACCTCGCTGTCTTTAATTCACCACACTGATTAGCCTAAGGTGACGGGCAGTTGAGGTTTAAAATTAACGTAGGGGAAATGCTTTATGTTCCACGTGACCAAACGATGAGGGAACGTGAGGGTTACCAACTAAAACGCCATAGACCCACACGACCTCAGGTGGCACTGCTTGTTAGGTACTACTTCACCTGGGTGCCCTACTGGGCTTAGTTAACAGACCACAACTGGCTCTTCAACTATTGGTCAAGACAAACCCTCCCTGTGTTTGTTGCTCAACACTGCCTCGGCACACATCGCGACTGTTTGCTACTTTACCTCGGACTAGAGCATAGGTTACCTGATAGTTGATCCAAATCCCAGATAAATCCTGACATGATCCAAATCCCAGATCGCAACCGCAAGAGTTCACCTGTCCACCACCGATAACATCTGTACTTCTTTGGTTTCGCATTAAATTACGTCATGTTGGTAAGGAGTTCGCAAGCAGTACACTGACGTGAGGGAAGTGAATTTTCACACACAAAACTTGTAAAACTCAAAGTTAGTTTAAAACATAAATTTTTCCCATTTTTATATAAATCTGGAAACATTTATATTTTCGGCTGTTCTGATGCTCCTGGTTTTATTTACCTGAATTGCTGTTATTAAAATTTTGCGCGTTATAAGGATAGAAGAAGGTCCAGGCAGGCTTAAAAGTAGCCGTGAGGTTGCTGGGATGATAAAAGTACACCAACAAATGAATAACAGGCTTTTCTAATTTAAAACCCCCATTAGACAACGTACTGCGTTTGGTCGATACACATTTTCTTTAATAACTCTGTAAACAGTTTTTATAGAATAATGAGAGAGACCTTACAAGTGTTGCTTCACTAATTCCCATCTATTTACATGCATTAACTTTACATCCGGGGCCTTTCTGACCCTTTTTGAGCCCGAAAACTCAAATTTTGAAAGATTAATCCCCAAAAAAGGGGTTTAGAGTTTTTCGATTTGTTTGCCCAACAAACTTGTCCAACTGATTATAGAAAGGAACGTCTCTACCTAATTTTAAGTAGATCGGACAAAAAATGTGACCACTAGAGTGGAAACACATATTTTTATAGATAATTCTGTAAGCGAAATTTTTAAGACAAAATTGTGGGAGTTTAGCAAATCGCAGGATGATGGGTGACGGCTCAAATTAAAGTTCTCAATCCCAGGGACTCGGAAAAATTAGCAGAATTTCCAAATACTGACTAGCATACGATAAATTAAGTAAAACATTCCCCATAAGAAATACATGGGGAGTTAAAAACGTCTGCTTTGTTTACTCCTTCCTCAGCATGAAAGGGTACAAACATTAGATAAGGCAGAATATTGGAACAAGGTTAGGGGCAATGGCTCCTAACCTTGCTACTAGTACGTTAATAATATAATAAAGGCAACTTTGTTTTAACATGTGTATTAGAAAATGTCAATATATATACATATATTTATACATTTTTGAACGACCCCTCAAATTGTGTTCAGGGGGTCACGGAGAAACTTCTATGGTGGTCCCGGGCTTAGCTTTCACCGTGCGGGTCATGCTAATAGTTCACTTTCCACAGGAAATTCACTAATAAAACGATATGCAAACCCATTGCACAACCATGTCGCAGGAACGAATAAACAAATAACTAGTATATTACCATAGATAAAGCATACTCCTTAGGAGTATGCTTAATCTATGATATTACCCACTAGCTATCTTATTGTTATGTATAAGTATTGTTAATGTTTATCAAAAAGACCTTCATATGCACTTTTGGATCTAAACACTTTAAACCTTAAACCTGAAAATATAAAATAAATATAGTTAGTGATAAAATGCTCCATAGGCTGTTGTCAGACATGAGTAACCGAACTGCCTATAATTTTTCAAACTAACGGAACCATGTTTAATTATACAAACAAAGTTATATCCAATAAAATGTAAACAAATGTTTGATACTTGCAGTTAAATAAACTATACATTTGTGTATTATTTACGTATTCACACGTTATCAAGATTGATCAGTTTATTTTTAGGACACCTAATATTTTGTTTAATGACGATAAATTTACAGAGCTGTTTGCTTCAATATTCGGGATTAAAAGTGGTTTAAACCGTACTTAAGTATGTATCCGTACTTTTTACTCGAATAAGTGATTAAATAAACATATATATAAAGCAAAGAAAATGTCTTAAATTTCAGTTCATAGAACTGCGCCACTTCTTGTTTAAAAAACCATACATAAAACAGTTTATACAAATGAACATTAACACAGGGGACACAGACAATTACACCCTACCAGCCGGTGCACTGGAAACTGACGGTATCACGTTGTGATACTGAATTTTGGCCGTCCTTATCACATCGTCGACTCCTGTTTCCTTGTTGGCCAATAATTGTATTATAAATAATATTTGACTAAAAGTGAGCTTTTTGTTTAAAATATTTGTCGTTTCTGATTTGAATGCCTTATAAATTTAAATTCTTCCAGTTAGTCCAAAAAACAAATATATTTTTACAAGTGTGCATTTCCTCTACATTATCATCCTTATTAACAAATGTGTGAACTTCATCAATAAGATGTTATGCAAAGCTTGACTTTGAAGGGACTAATTTGGGGTCAGGATTATGTTCACTTATTATTTTTTCAAACGAACGTCCGGTTTGTCTAAGGTAAAGTTTGGGACAGTCACACTTAATTTTATAAGTTCCCGTTGAGTTGAGCTTATAAAATTCGTTATTTTTAGGGGTTAAAAACGTTCGGTTTTGTTAGATGTTTTAGGAGCAGGGATGATTCCGTGTTTTCCGTGGAATAATTCGAAATTTATAAGTTATTCAAATCAGAAATTATTTTTAATTTACCTTATCATAACACATCTACCGTGTTAGCAATTACCTAAAAAAACATTGCATAGTTTTACAAATAGCGGTAGATAAGTTACGAATATTATGCAAAGTAAAATATGATAAATATAGTTATATTGGTTTTTAAAACTTGCGTAACAAAGTAAAAAGAAATATATTATAGTACTAACGCCTTGTTTTACAAAGGATATAAACATTTGAAGTTACAGCAGTTTATATCAGGTGGAAGAATAGTTGTGTTGGCCTCCTTTGTTGAAGTTTTCTAATCAAACTTATTCAATACGGAATTGTTATTCGCTTTACAAAGAGCTGCTGACAGTCCTGATAGGGTCCTGTTTTATGGTAAAATATAGCTGAAATACTACCTAAGAAGTAAAATAGTGTTAATAAATGTTATGAGTGTTATTTATACGTGTTTCATATATTATAAACAATAATTATATTTATTTAGGCCCTTTTATAAATTATGTTGGTAAAAATAAATGTAATGTAAAGAATTAACTGGAACACTCATAAACTAGTTTTTGGGACGCAAATTTATTTATAAAATTATAGCCTAACATACTACAACGAATTTCGTAAAAGTTTCATTTAAAGTTACTGTCTTTAAAGTGATTTTTTTATAGCTTGGAGTGTTTTACGGTTAAATTTAGTAGCAAGTTATGACACTGCAACTTTTACAGTTTTGGACCAAATCCGCATTCAGCTTACTTCACGGTTGTTGATGTCAGGTAATAATTCCCACTTTCAATATGGTATATATTTGCCAAATTTACAATAAATAAAACATGCGTGCCTCTGTTTCCTACATTGGATGACGTGAGAAAAGAATAACTATATGCATACATGCGAAATACGTAATAAACTGATTATATACCACATATCTTCAGCTAAACAAGCATTTATAAACTTACAGTTTTACAGTTGCCATTCATATTTACATGTATCTTACTTTATGATGTTACGAGTACACATGTTTAAGTGTTTGATATAGTGTACATTCGTATAAGGTTTGCTGTGATTTTGGCGGCCTTTGAGTATATAGTGTGGGAAACGACGCAAGGCTCGGCCCTTTTCTCAATTGGTTATTCTACAAGAATCACGACAAGTTTTACCTCTGATATGAGAATCGACGGATATGGTGAGTAAATGACTTATTTGAAGGATATCCTTGCAGATTTAGATTTAGGAATAACTACTGAACATTTTGAGATATAAATCATGGTCGGAAATTATGGAAAAGTTAACCAAAACTGCAAGAGAAAAATTGTTGTCAGGAATAGGCTTGTGTTCACCAAAACCACGTTGACAAATTTCTGCAAAGTAAAGATTTCTTTGTGAAATAATAGTTTAAAGTTTTAATTATGTATGAAATAAGAAGATTGATGCTCCACCAAATTTTGATTTACATTACAGCTGCTCTTTTACTCAGCGATTTTCACATTTTAGGTACTTTTGTATGTTTCCGGTTGGGCCTACATTTTGGGTTCTAGTGTAAAGTAAATTTCCTTGTGGTATTTAAATAAAGTTACCTTGAGATCTTGTAACTAAATATTGTAACGTAAAAGGCTGATTCAAGACTGATTTTTTTTGTATCCATAATTTGTAGTGCTTAAGTAGCCAAGTTTTTTTTTAAGATACGTTGTAATTTTTTACGCGCAATAATCTGTTTTGCTATGTCATATAGTAGTATTTTGTTTAGTCGCAACGTCTTGCTCAAAAGATTGCCTTTACCGTGAAGATTTTTACTTTACGTATGTTCATTTGTAGGTTATGTCACCTGAGCCTATAAGCCTAGTAGTTTTACACATTTTTCTTTAAATTTAAAATTGTAAGAATTTAAAAAAAAAAAAAAAAAACTGCCGCTGTAGCCTAACAAATCGAGCCTATTTAATACTCATGGGATTTCATGTCCTAGCCTGTGGTCTAGTTTTGTGATTTTAGAATTTGTTTAAACCATTTGTCGATTAGTAGACTTTAAGCTCTTCTGACCTTTAAAAAAAAAAAAAAAATTCTTTAGATCATGTTTTGAAAAGTTTATTTCAGCTCTTGTATTGAAAGTTTAAATGTAAGCTGATGAGTAAGTTTAGGCCTAACCTGTAATCTCAGACAACGGAAATATGGACACTATTGCAGTGCTTAGATTAAGATGTGCATTGTTTATTGTACTAACTGCAACTATGGACATTCCCACATGAGGAATAGTGATTTTGTAGTCAATATTATATTCTTGTATTTAGATGTATTATCACGAGCCAATTTTGGTGCTATATTTATTAGGTAAATCATTTATTTTGTGTAACGGGAGTTTACATACTTATTTGGTTCTGTGATTGCAAAAGTTAGGTTAAGTTTGTCTGGGCCCTGTGCCACTGAGAATAAATAGGTCAAATTAAATGATTTTGTAGGCCAAAATGTTCAGACTGATTAGTTAAAATAATAGTATGTTATATTTAATGTGTTTTATTACACAGATGTTATGATAAACGATTGAGGTCTTAAAACTTTGAAGTTATTTAATTTAAGTTTTCTGCAATTTTGAAGATTAAATTGGTTCACAATTTTGGTAATATTTTGAGCTCGGATAAATTTTGAGTAATATTTGCAGTGTGAAATGAGATTTTAGAATTTTATTAATTTAAAGCCTGTTTTGGAAATATTTTGTTTTGAGCTATTGATTATCAGTGACTATCATCTCTCGAATGTACCTTGTATAGGTCGTCGCTTTGGCTGACCTGTCGTTCCTGAACTGCCGCTGTGGACCCGCCATGCCTGATGCACTGACCTGCAACACCCGATCTGCTGACCTGACACTCCTGAACCACTGGGTCGCGCTGAAACCAATCGTACCAGCACCGGCGTGAGATGCAGGGACCTTTGAGCGGCTGGCGTATGTGACTCGCTCTTGAGGACCAGCTACTGCTGTATGAATGGACCCCTGCCTACAAACTCGATGGTATTGCAACGGTGGACCGTGAGTTCAAAACTTCTCTTTTGTATTTAAACTTCACTATCGGGCTTGAACTCAGTTCGAGTGGCAACGGAACTTTTGTGTGGTGTGTTCCTGATGACCATCTTTTTCTTCTAGTCTACAACTCAAGGAACTTCAACGTCATCCTCTCAGCTCTTTCAAATATAGTCAATTTAGGAATATTTAGTTTAAATTGGTTTTTATCTTGTAAACAAACAAAAAATAGAAATAAATTCTAAAATCTCATTTAAATCAATTTAGGACCTCAATTATAAATTTGAGATGTAGTAAATCAAGGTGTATCCTATTTCTTGTTTAGTGTAAATTGTTAAAACTCATATTGAGTTTTGATTATTATTCTGAGTGATGTTTATTTTTAGCTGAATAAAAGAGTTTTATTTTGTTCTCATGAAATGTGTGGTTAATTGACAGCCTACTGTTTAAGCATTGTAAGGTTGTTGAAATATATGTTTTGGAGTGCAGCTCCTTCCTGAGTTGCTGGCGCCCTTCAACAATTTATTTGAGTAGAGATTTTTTTTGTTAAGAAGACTGTGGCCTATTATGTTAGTACAGTTTTGTTTACTCGGCCAAGCCTATTTCGCCTCAATTTGACTGAACAGTTCAATGTATTTTGCTTTTGGCCTAACTTGTGTAAATCCACGACCCAGCTACGCACCTAACCCTAGCCAGGTTTCCGTGTAACACACATTTTGGCGCCCTGAACGTGGGGCATGGTTGTATTGTTAAGTAAGGTATTTGTTCCATTTTCAGATGTTAGATTAAGCTTCAATTTAGATGTTTTAGTGTTCACTGTTTCTTTTTGATATATACACTGTTTATTGTAATTAAATACCACAATGGATGCGAGTAAGTTAAAGAAAGATGAACTTGAGTACGAATTGACTATTAGAAATTTGTCTAAGGAGGGGAGTATCAGAGATTTGAAAAAAAGGCTTCACAATGCTTTAGGTCGTTGTGTGGCAGTCGTTGAGTTAGAAGTTGCAGAGGATAAGGTTGCTGATGTTTTGTCTAACTGCAGTCAGAAGTTTGACGTTTTAGAAGGCCAAGTCAATGAGTTTACAGGTCTCAAACGAAGTGGAACCTACAAGGCTCTTGAAACCAGAATCTACCACGTGCTTGGACTTCTTAGTAGAGTGAAGAATGGCTCGACTGACCAACTTAGCTTAAGAGATGAGTTGAGTCTCAAAGTTCAAAATCTGCAAGAGACGTTGGAGAACAAAACTGCTAGTACAGCATCCCATGGTTATGAAGCAGACAATTCTGATTCAGACGCACGATCGTATAAGTCCCCAGGTGACAAGACTGAGAAAGAAGTACCGGCAATTAACATAACAGCTCCTACACCACCAGACAAAAAGCAGGATGGCGCACAAGCTAAGGACACTCTAGGGCGATCACTTGGGTTTGAAGAGGAAGACACCCATACCAAAGCACTAAGTCATGAGAAAGTTGTTTTTAAACATAAATCTATGCCTGTTGTGAAATGGAACCTGAAATTTACTGGCGACTCTGGAGATTTAAGTGTAGCAGCATTTTTAGAGAGGGTCGAGGAACTCAGAATTGCTCGTGGTGTAGACGAAATTGAACTTCACAATTCGGCAGTTGATCTGTTTGAAGGTCAGGCCTTGGTTTGGTATAGGTCCGTGAGGAGACGAGTTAAATCGTGGACAGAACTTAAGGATGAGCTAAAAGAAGTTTTTCAGACACAGGATTATGACGACCGATTGAAGCGAGAGATCGAGAACCGCACTCAAGGGGACTCGGAGCCTATTGACATTTTTCTGGCAGTCATGGACAATCTTTTTGCCAGACTTTCAACACCCATAGATGAAAGAGTCATGTTGAAATTAATTCGGAAAAATGTTAACGCATACCTACAAGACAAGCTCTGCATGGTTGAAACCCAATCGATTGAAGATCTCAGAACATGGGCAAGAAAAGCAGAATTAGGTAGATTATGTTCGAACTCATTGAGACCACCTCCAAAACCTCAAGTCGTCATGGAAACGGACTTGGCGTTTAATCAAACTCGTTTCAATCAGAATCGTGGAAGTCCCAGTAACCTTGGAAAAAGCGAATTCAGACTAAAACCAAGAGCAAATGCAATAAACGTGCCTGAGAAAAATGTCAAAGAAAATGTACAGAAGCGGAGTGAAGATTCCAGCAACAGAGATGAATCTGGACCTCCAGTCAAGAAGTGTTGGAATTGCCATGTCCATGGCCACAATTTTAATAGCTGTCCTGAGGCAAAGAGAAACTTGTTTTGTTATAGATGCGGACGACAAGGCACTGTAAGCAGAACCTGCGACAGATGTGGATCAAAAAATGGGAGTTAGAGGGCAGTGAGGGCCGACTGACCTCTTTTGATTTTAAGGCTCACGATAATTTTACGTCTAAGGAGGAATGGCATGCTTGGTGCTCTTATGTTAGCAATATTTCACAAACAAATGTTTATCAGTTTAAATCTGACAGGTGTGATTCCCGACCATTCTTAGATGTCGACATCCTAGGGGTCATTGTTAGAGGACTTTTGGATTCTGGTGCTTCCCATACACTTATAGGCAAAAGAGCTATTGGAATTATTACAGATATAGGCCTGAAGGTGCAATCGTTTTCAGTCGATGCGGTCCGCACAGCAGATAGTACGCCTCATAGAGTTGTTGGTGTTGTTGACTTACCCGTCAAGTTAGAGGACAAGTTTAAGTTGGTTCCTGCTTTGATAGTTCCTAGTCTAGACCAAGGACTTATTCTAGGTATCGATTTTTGGAGAATTTTAGACATAGTGCCTGATATGTTGCGTGGGAGCTGGCAGTTTAGTGATCGTAGCAGTGCTGTTGTCCATAGTGTAGAAGATTTTAAGGGCCTAACAGAAGACCAACAACGACAAATTTCAGATGTGCTAAAAAGTTTGGAAGAGAGTGACGACCTCGATGAGAATGGACACCTTCGTACGACTACTTTAGTCAAACATCGAATAGACACCGGGGATGCTTTGCCTGTAAAACAAAGGCATTATCCTGTCTCGCCTCCTGTTCGCCAAGCGATGTACAATGAGTTAGATCGTATGCTGAGCCTTGGAGTAGTGGAGGAATCGAAGTCACCGTGGTCATCGCCTATCATTTTGGTGAAAAAACCGAATGGGAAGTACCGGTTGTGTCTGGATAGTCGTAAATTGAATTCTGTCACTAAACGTGACAGCTATCCTTTACCTTTTATATCCGCCACTTTGGACAAGCTACGAGACGCAAGATTCATCTCATCCATTGACCTGCGCAGCGCATTTTGGCAGATCCCACTAGAAGAAAACAGTAAGGAAAAATGTGCTTTTGTAGTGCCGGGGCGAGGTTTATTTCAGTTTAAGCGTATGCCCTATGGTCTACACAATTCTAGCGCCACCTTTCAGAGACTCATGGATCGCATTATTGGTCCTGAGCTGGAGCCAAACGTTCTAGTTTATCTAGATGATATTGTGATAGTGACCAAAGATTTCGATTCCCACATACAACTTTTGAGAAATGTAGTAGCCAGGCTTAAAGAAGCAGGATTAACGGTCAACGTCGAGAAGTGTGAAATCTGTAAGTCTGAGTTGAGATATTTAGGTTATTTGGTTGATAAACACGGACTTCGTGTCGACCCGGAGAAGGTCAAAAGTATTGTGTCGTTCCCAACACCCAGAAATATAAAGGAGGTTAGACGATTCATTGGCTTAGCCTCATGGTACCGCAGGTTTATTCCGAACTTCTCTCATAAAAGTGCTCCACTGACTGATCTTACAAAAAAAAACAAAAAGTGGGAGTGGACCGAAGACTGTTCTAACGCTCTCAGAGAACTCAAGGAAGATTTAGTGCAAGCTCCTGTTCTGGCGTGCCCAGATTTTAAAACACCGTTTGTCCTTCAGACCGATGCCTCGGGATTCGGGATTGCTTCTGTGCTCACTCAGTCGAATGAAGAAGGTGAAAGAGTCATCGCTTATGCTTCGAGATCGCTTAATAAGGTGGAGAGAGCGTATTCTGCTATAGAGCGGGAATGTTTAGCTGTAGTATGGAGCATCCAGAGGTTTCGACCCTATCTTGAAGGCCTACATTTTACGGTGATAACTGACCATCATTCGTTAATTTGGTTAAATAGTTTGAAAGATCCGACTGGTCGATTGGCAAGATGGGCTGTTCAACTTCAGCAATTTGATTTCAAAATAATACATCGGAAAGGCGCAATGAACAAAGTTCCCGACGCCCTATCCAGAGCAGTTCCTGAAGTGGCTTCGTTGTTATTTGATGGTGCCGTTGAGGATCCATGGTATTTGAAGATGATGAAGAATGTTGTGGAGAGTCCAGAAAAGTATCCGTTGTACAAGACAGAAGATGGAAGATTGTATAAGAAAATCCTCGTTCAACCTCCAAATCCCGACGATGACGGCTGGCGTATAGTTATCCCTAAAGAAATGAGAAAACAAGTCATGTACGAAAACCATGATGCACCGTGTTCTG
Organism: Allygus modestus; assembly: GCA_963675035.1. NCBI lineage: Eukaryota > Metazoa > Arthropoda > Insecta > Hemiptera > Cicadellidae > Allygus > Allygus modestus. Next base: position 101,397,847 of record OY776115.1, on the reverse strand, counting down.
GGCACTTAGGTATTTTTAAGACGTTTAAGCGTGTCACAGAAAGATTTTACTGGCCCAAAGTCTTGTCTGATGTGTCTAAATATGTGACGGCCTGTAAAACATGTGCTTTGCACAAGGTATCTCAGGGTAAACCTATGGGACTGATGAAAGCCAGGAAAATAGAAGCTCCTTGGGTAACTTTAAGTGTAGATTTGCAGGGACCACTTCCCATTTCAAGTAAAAACAATAAGTATTTGTTGGTGGTAACCGATTTATTTAGCAAGTGGATCTGTCTGTTCCCTATCAGGCAGGCTACGAGTGCAGTTGTGACTAGATATATTGAGGAGAACGTTTTTATGGAGTATGGCGTTCCAAAACACATAATTTGTGACCGAGGAAAACAGTTTGACTGTCAGGACTTTGTGGACTTAAGCAAGCAGTATAGTTTTGACCTATGGTTTACCACGCCGTACCATCCTCAAGCAAATCCGGTAGAGAGAGCCAACCGCACTATTAAGACTATGATAGCCTCCTACGTCAGTGAAAAACATTCACATTGGGACAAATTCCTTCCACAGCTCAAGTTTGCATTGCGTACTGCAGTGCATGAAAGCACCGGCTATTCTGCGGCTCAGTTGTTTTTAAACCACAAAATGGTTCCCTTCAATGTAGTAAAACAATCTCAAAATGTGACGGAATTTTGTTTGAGTGACAATCTGGAAAATTTCTTGAAAAAGAGACGAGAGCGACTCACAGAAATCATGGATTATACCAAGACTAAATTGCATGAATCTTATGTGAAGGGATCCATGTTTTACAACCGTAAGCGTAGAGATGTGAAGTTTCAAGTTGGAGACAAGGTAAAGAGAAGAAATTACGTTCTATCCAATGCAGCGAGAAAATTCACTAAGAAACTAGCCCCTAAGTTCTTAGGACCCTTAGTTGTATCGGAAAAGATATCTGATTGTATTTATGAGTTAGAGGATGAAAATCAACAACACTGCGGTCGTTGGCATATAAAGGATATTTTGCCTTGGAAAGATTAAAGTCACCTTTTTATTAAATGGTAAAGAAAATGCAAGCATTTTCTAATGGGGGCAGAGGAGTGTGTTACGAGTACACATGTTTAAGTGTTTGATATAGTGTACATTCGTATAAGGTTTGCTGTGATTTTGGCGGCCTTTGAGTATATAGTGTGGGAAACGACGCAAGGCTCGGCCCTTTTCTCAATTGGTTATTCTACAAGAATCACGACAAGTTTTACCTCTGATATGAGAATCGACGGATATGGTGAGTAAATGACTTATTTGAAGGATATCCTTGCAGATTTAGATTTAGGAATAACTACTGAACATTTTGAGATATAAATCATGGTCGGAAATTATGGAAAAGTTAACCAAAACTGCAAGAGAAAAATTGTTGTCAGGAATAGGCTTGTGTTCACCAAAACCACGTTGACAAATTTCTGCAAAGTAAAGATTTCTTTGTGAAATAATAGTTTAAAGTTTTAATTATGTATGAAATAAGAAGATTGATGCTCCACCAAATTTTGATTTACATTACAGCTGCTCTTTTACTCAGCGATTTTCACATTTTAGGTACTTTTGTATGTTTCCGGTTGGGCCTACATTTTGGGTTCTAGTGTAAAGTAAATTTCCTTGTGGTATTTAAATAAAGTTACCTTGAGATCTTGTAACTAAATATTGTAACGTAAAAGGCTGATTCAAGACTGATTTTTTTTGTATCCATAATTTGTAGTGCTTAAGTAGCCAAGTTTTTTTTTAAGATACGTTGTAATTTTTTACGCGCAATAATCTGTTTTGCTATGTCATATAGTAGTATTTTGTTTAGTCGCAACGTCTTGCTCAAAAGATTGCCTTTACCGTGAAGATTTTTACTTTACGTATGTTCATTTGTAGGTTATGTCACCTGAGCCTATAAGCCTAGTAGTTTTACACATTTTTCTTTAAATTTAAAATTGTAAGAATTTAAAAAAAAAAAAAAAAAACTGCCGCTGTAGCCTAACAAATCGAGCCTATTTAATACTCATGGGATTTCATGTCCTAGCCTGTGGTCTAGTTTTGTGATTTTAGAATTTGTTTAAACCATTTGTCGATTAGTAGACTTTAAGCTCTTCTGACCTTTAAAAAAAAAAAAAAAATTCTTTAGATCATGTTTTGAAAAGTTTATTTCAGCTCTTGTATTGAAAGTTTAAATGTAAGCTGATGAGTAAGTTTAGGCCTAACCTGTAATCTCAGACAACGGAAATATGGACACTATTGCAGTGCTTAGATTAAGATGTGCATTGTTTATTGTACTAACTGCAACTATGGACATTCCCACATGAGGAATAGTGATTTTGTAGTCAATATTATATTCTTGTATTTAGATGTATTATCACGAGCCAATTTTGGTGCTATATTTATTAGGTAAATCATTTATTTTGTGTAACGGGAGTTTACATACTTATTTGGTTCTGTGATTGCAAAAGTTAGGTTAAGTTTGTCTGGGCCCTGTGCCACTGAGAATAAATAGGTCAAATTAAATGATTTTGTAGGCCAAAATGTTCAGACTGATTAGTTAAAATAATAGTATGTTATATTTAATGTGTTTTATTACACAGATGTTATGATAAACGATTGAGGTCTTAAAACTTTGAAGTTATTTAATTTAAGTTTTCTGCAATTTTGAAGATTAAATTGGTTCACAATTTTGGTAATATTTTGAGCTCGGATAAATTTTGAGTAATATTTGCAGTGTGAAATGAGATTTTAGAATTTTATTAATTTAAAGCCTGTTTTGGAAATATTTTGTTTTGAGCTATTGATTATCAGTGACTATCATCTCTCGAATGTACCTTGTATAGGTCGTCGCTTTGGCTGACCTGTCGTTCCTGAACTGCCGCTGTGGACCCGCCATGCCTGATGCACTGACCTGCAACACCCGATCTGCTGACCTGACACTCCTGAACCACTGGGTCGCGCTGAAACCAATCGTACCAGCACCGGCGTGAGATGCAGGGACCTTTGAGCGGCTGGCGTATGTGACTCGCTCTTGAGGACCAGCTACTGCTGTATGAATGGACCCCTGCCTACAAACTCGATGGTATTGCAACGGTGGACCGTGAGTTCAAAACTTCTCTTTTGTATTTAAACTTCACTATCGGGCTTGAACTCAGTTCGAGTGGCAACGGAACTTTTGTGTGGTGTGTTCCTGATGACCATCTTTTTCTTCTAGTCTACAACTCAAGGAACTTCAACGTCATCCTCTCAGCTCTTTCAAATATAGTCAATTTAGGAATATTTAGTTTAAATTGGTTTTTATCTTGTAAACAAACAAAAAATAGAAATAAATTCTAAAATCTCATTTAAATCAATTTAGGACCTCAATTATAAATTTGAGATGTAGTAAATCAAGGTGTATCCTATTTCTTGTTTAGTGTAAATTGTTAAAACTCATATTGAGTTTTGATTATTATTCTGAGTGATGTTTATTTTTAGCTGAATAAAAGAGTTTTATTTTGTTCTCATGAAATGTGTGGTTAATTGACAGCCTACTGTTTAAGCATTGTAAGGTTGTTGAAATATATGTTTTGGAGTGCAGCTCCTTCCTGAGTTGCTGGCGCCCTTCAACAATTTATTTGAGTAGAGATTTTTTTTGTTAAGAAGACTGTGGCCTATTATGTTAGTACAGTTTTGTTTACTCGGCCAAGCCTATTTCGCCTCAATTTGACTGAACAGTTCAATGTATTTTGCTTTTGGCCTAACTTGTGTAAATCCACGACCCAGCTACGCACCTAACCCTAGCCAGGTTTCCGTGTAACAATGACATATTTTTGATTAATAACTTAAACTGAAAGATTTGCATTTAAAGTACTTACTAATTATAGCAAAATTATTTAAAAGTTCATTATCATATCATTGGTCTCAAAGTAAATAAAACGTACTCCATTTAAATTTCTGCAGGGTTGATTGATGGCAAAATCTATGGACTCTACAAAGTATCAAAGTATACTTTTAAGACAGCAGCTTTATGAAGTTCATTTACAAATTTGCACTACAAAAATTGTCCAGATAACAGACTCATAACTTTTTAACAAGATTAAACCATAACAGTTACTCTTTTCAGCTATTATTTTAATGTTAAAGTTTTAGTATCTAAAGCAAATTTTAAACAACAATAGTTAAAACACGTCATTAATTCTGAAAAACTGATACATTATATAAAAATAAAATAAATTTGTTATGACGTTATAGAATATTTAAATAGTCGAAAATTATCGTTATTAAAAAATTAAACTATCAGTAAGTTTTTTGTGTTTTTAGCGAATTTCCCCTATAGGGAAGAAGCTATTACCGTAGTCAGCATGGTAAGACATAGGCCCGGGACCATGATAACTTTTCGTTTTGAGGTCCCCAGACCCCAAAAACACCATTCGTTCGAAACTGTGTATATATATATATATATATATATATATATATATATATATATATATGTGTGTGTGTGTGTGTGTGTGTGTGTGTGTGTGTGTGTGTCCGTGATCACGATAACTCTCGTAAAAATGATCCGATTTAGATTAAACTTGGTATAAACGTGTAGAGCAACATTTATGACTTTAAGTTCGAAAACCAGCCAGATCGCTCCACCCAAAGGGGTATTTTGGGGGGTTTTGTACCCCAAAAATGGGTTTTTCGAATTTTGTACATATGATTTTCGAAATAGTCAAATTTTAGTTTTTTTCCATTGGAGTCAGCTTAAAAAACACACAATTTGGTATTTTGATCATTTCTCTGCGTCAATTGGTTACCGATATATTGAAAGTGCTAAACACAGTACGTTGTCTAATGTTATTCTTATGGAGGAAAAGACAAATTTTATATCTCGCTTATTTATGAACGTATACTGACGAAACTTGGTATACGTTCATCTTCATCTGGTTGTGGACCATTGATATTTGCTCAAAAAAACATTTTTTTCCAAAGGCTTCCGTAGCAGCAAACCTGCGTACTCAGCCCCATGTTATTCTTATGGAGAATAAGTAACGTGTTATCTCCCTTAATTATGAAAATAAATTAATGAAATTTGGTATGTGGCTTTACCTACATGAGTTATATTGATATTTGTACAAAACCCCATTTTTTGTGTTCCTTTCTTCAGCAAACCTGCATACTCAGCCGCCACGTTATTCTTATGGAGAATAATAAAAATGTCATAAATCCTTTGTTTATGAATGTATATTGATGAAACTTGGTATGTGGCTTTATGTGGTATTAATATATTTATATATATATATATATATATATGCATTGGAAATTCGCTGAGTACGCAGGTTTGCTGCTACGGGGGTATTTAAGTACGTGATAGTACGAATTTGAGTCCAGGCAGGCTTGAAACCTCATATTGATGCTGTTTGTCCCTTTGTTCCGGACAAGAAGGCTTATTTCCAGAAACAACAGTTAATCTATTATGTATGTTTCTTGTTTTACTTGCTTTGTATGAATTTCAAATATACAATTAGTTTTCTCATACCGTCACATTTTGTGACTTTTAGCGCCTTTGATGTAAAACTGGAAAATAAAGCAATACAATAAATATTATGTCTATAAAGGTATATTAATACAGTGTAAGATGTGTTAGAGGTCTCTATGAACAATACTGTGATTCAAAATACACTGTTTTGGATACAATTGTGTATATTTGTGTACCGGTAGTGTAACTTATATTTATTTTGTTCGCATTAACACAAAGTAATACACCATAATTGCTAACTTGCTAATTAATATTTCTTAACTTGTTTTAACACAAACATTCTTTATCTTTTAGTTGATATAGCATTGTACAAAAAATTTAAATTGTTTTAAAATATGATATAAACTGCTCAGGTAAAAGTTCTTTCAATACTATATTGCACGTTGGTAAGTTTTTATTATAATTTTATTTTCTAAAACAGCTTAGTAAAATATAAAAAAAAAACATTAAATATATAAGACTGTAAATATATGGACCCAGGGAAAATTAATTAATTTCATTTTAACCAAGTGTTTTCTTCAATACGACTAACCAATATCACTCCCATGTATTTAACTATTAAGCTGTCTGACACATGGATGTATTAAGTCAAGGAATTACTCATTATTGTGATTGATAGGGTAAAGGTGATCCCACACTTCTCGCGAACAGGCCCGAACTTCGCCCGGACTCCAAATGTTCGGAGTATTCGCGAGAAGTGAGGGAGCAGCGCGATTTTTTGAATACATACGAGACGGATTGTTCAGTGAACGTTCGGGAGAATGTTCGGCCGAATAATCAGGCCTGTTCGCGAGAAGTGTGGGACCACCTTAACAACGTATTAAGCCTTGAGGATAGCAAACGGTAGCTGTAATTAGTATTAGAGAAATACCGCAACATTTAGAATAAGCACACAACAATAGGCTATTTAAAAAATTAGCTAACTTATAATACGGAAAATGTATGACAGTTATAAATAAATAAGATATTCTGCTAAAATTTTAACTATTATATTATTAATTACCCAGATTAATTTATAAAAATACCCCCGTAGCATCAAACCTGCGTACTTAGCGAGTTTCCAATGCATATACATATATATGTCTCACTAATACATAAAGCCAATTACCAAGTTTCACAAAAATACATTCATAAACAAGTGATAAAGTAACATTTTATTTATCCTCCGTAAGAATAACAATAGGGTTGAGGACGCAGGTTTGCTGCAACAAGAAAAATAAGTAATGTATATTTTTTGGCAATTATCAATATAACTGAACCAGGTGAAGCTACATACCAAGTTATATTGATTTAGGTTCATAGTTAAGGGAGATATAAAACTTTACTTATTCTCCATACGAATAACATGGGGCCCAGTATGCAGGTTTGCTGCTACGGGGACTAAAAAAAACCTGTTTTTGTGTTAATTTCAATATACCGCAACTAGTTGAAACCACATCAATATTCAATTTTCCTCAATATACATTCATGAATAATCGAGATATCAAATTGTATTTATTCTACATAAGGATAACATTGGACAACTTACTGTATTTAGCACTTTGAATATCTCTGCAACGGTTGGACGTAGAAGAACAATTAAAACACCAAAACGTTTGTTTTGTTGAGCTAAACACATTGATAAAAATAAATGTGAAGTTTTTAGTAAAATTATCAGAGCTGACTGACACATGGATGTATTAAGTCAAGGAATTGCTCATTACTATGATTGATAGGGTAAAGGTGATCCCACACTTCTCGCGAAAAGGCCCGAACTTCGTCCGAACTCCGAATGTTCCTTAAACCAGGAATATTTGTTAAAAACCTTTTTCTTATAAGATTAACTAACATGGGACACGGGTTTTGAATTTTCTCCGCAACCACTTAATCTAGGTTAATGATTCAAAATACTAAATTATTTGTTTTTTTAAGCTCTACAAAATGGCTATAACCAAAATTGAGTATTTTAACATTTTGGGGCAAAATTTACAAGAAAACAGATTTTTGGAAAATTGTAAACCCCCATAAAACCCCTTACTCATAGTACGATCGATCTGGTTTTCGAACTTAAAGTCATATTTGCTACTCTCCACATTTTTGCAAAATTTCATCAAAATCGGGCGTTTCTTTCAAAAGTTATCGCGGTAACGGACACATACAAATATATATATATATATATATATATATATATTTATAAATTTGAACGAATAGTATTTTTGGCATCTGGGGACCTCGAAACGAAAAGGTATAAGGTCTCGGGCTTAAGTCTTACCATGCTACCTACGGTGATAGCTTCTTCCCTATAGGGGAAATTCGCTAATATCACCAGTTCTATAACGCACAAGTTATTTATATAAAACGCAAGATCCAATTTGATAACCTAGATAATGGAGCAATTCAGACTGGGTATTTAACGCCCAGATATTTTGAAATAAAACCACTCTTCCACATTTGCATTTCAGGAAAATGTTCAAACTCAATTAGATATTTTATCCTGTCCATCCCTTACCAGTACCGGTAGTCAAGTGCCCAAGTACAACAAGTTAACGCAGAAAGTATCGCAGTGGTTAACGCCACATATTGTAACAGTTTAAACCCATGCTGAAAAATTTGTATTTTTCTTTAAATTTCTAATGTTATTAATTTAAATTCTATCCTACTCTCTTCAACGAGCAGTATGCAAAATGGCTCTCAAAATCCCACGGATGGATTAAGACCAAACTTTTAGGAACTGGTTTAGGTCAATTAGCCAAATTCTCAAGGCCAGGTAAACTCAAATGTTGCCAAAAACTCATTTGACAATTTACAATTTTAAATTTTGGTTTGGAGTTTCAAATAATTATAAAATAATCTTAACGGCTGTTCAGAAACGAAATAATAATCTGTAAAAGTAACACTAGTTTGGTAAATTATGTAATGCCCCTGAGCAAATATAGTACCCACGTACTAAAAAAAAATTTCTAACAGATATACAGATAATTTTACAAATTTGTAAACCAATAAATGTGATTAAACTAAACAATCTTAAATTCAGATTTGTTTATCATTAAATATTCCTTGCCATAAGATAGTATTTATATTTAGTGTATATAAAGGTCGAGTGCATAAATTTATAGCAGAAAAATTCATTGTAATTTTCACTATTAAGGGGGAGGTCAACCTTGTATTGCGATTTGAAACAATTTAGTGAAACATCCTTACTTACTCTCATATTGTGTCATCCTTATTGACCTCATTCTTAGAGGCAATTACAGGGTGGTAGAGGAGATTGGCTCATTGTTCAACGCTTTTCGAGACTTGTATAACAGTTTGAATCTAGAACGAGTTCTTGATGTTACCCAATATTAATTATCTAACAATAAGCTAATATTTTGTAGTAAAATAAGTTTTTCCCACTAAAAATGAAATTGTTCAATGTCTGTTGTTAATTGTTATCTTCTAGAGTAATATACAATGTAAACTAAATATCCTAACAAACTGAGGAGTTAAATTATTTTAGTAATATAATAAGTCTAACGAAATATGTCATTGCAAGAAAATATAATTTTACGGAGTCGAATTTCCTGCTCCTCTGCTGGGAGAAGTTTTGATATTTCCGTATCCGTTGCTATGGAGCTTCTTTCAATCAGACTGTCTTTTTCAACTACCGAATGAGCCATTTTACTGGGTACTGTTTTAATTATTATTTTAGTCTGTTTTTTTATTTTTATGGTTGTATAATTATTTATTATGGTTTCCGTATACTTGCCATAGTTTAGAAAGTCTGTTTAACTATTACGGTAATAGCAGATTATAATTACATAGTAAACACTCATTATTTTCACTATGATAATCACTTTTAACAAAATAATAAGTATGTTGAAATTTAGGAAGTTTAGGTAGGAGTATTATGGTAAGGTTGAGCTATTTTAAGTGGTTTATATACTATATGTTTTTATACTTTGTGTAAAGATCTTCAATAACTGGCCAGCATAATATCAATTTTTTAACTTACACTTTTTCCAACTGTCTTTCAAGTTCTATAAAACTTCTTAAGGGAAGTCTGATAATCTTATTATATGCATAGTCAGTATCATAGGTCTTACATTGCTACAAACCGGACTTACGAAGAAAAACTGTATTGGAAATAATAACACTTTTAAGTTTCACTAAAAAGTTAAATTTAGTTGAACTTTAGTGAAACGTTTGACCGGCTGCCATTTATGACGAAGTGGTCAGTTTGAGATTTGATTGGTGGCACTCTGTTTTACGAGTTAAAACCGTTAACTTGATGACCAACCAACCACCTGCATGGATTTAAGAATTTACTATAAATCCTTGCGTCAGTCTTAATAACTAGACAAAAACACGATTTCTATGTCAAAAGGAAAATTTATTTTTACAATACAGATTTTTGAAGTCCGGTTGCTTTATATGACAGAAGAGGAACATTTTAAGGGGTTTTGGGACTGTCACCCTGGTTTGGAGTTGTCACACTACGGTATATATTTTTTCAAAATCTTTCGTTCAGTAGTTTAAAACAATGGTTCGACATTAATAAAAATTAGCATCGTAGCCCAAAGAAGAAGAAGATATAGTCAAATATCTTCATAGGCTACAAAATAAGATAGTCCCTGCCTTTGCCTTGATATGTTTAATTTCAAACGTTAATTTTTCTTATGTAATATTAATCCTAGGATTCGTTCCAAGTACTCTGAGGCCTCTTTTATAAATGAGTTAGCTATAAATAACATGTATTTCATATGGGGGATTGATGAATTTTGTTGATTGCTAAAATCAAAAAGAGATACCAGGTTGATATAAATAACAAAGTTGTTATGATTTATAAGACATTTAAAATTATATAGTTTTTGATGTAAGTTACTATTTGGCATTTTTTACTTTGGGTATATAATCATAAAAAAGTAGTTTTTGTTATTTGTTACTACATTTTAGCGAATTTCCCCTATAGGGAAGAAGCTATTACCGTAGGTCTCATGGTAAGACTTAAGCCCCAGACCATGATAACTTTTTGTTTTGAGGTCCCCAGATGCCAAAAACACTATTCGATCAAATTTATATATATGTATATATATATATATATATATGTGTCCGTTACCACGATAACTTTTGAAAGAAGCACCCAATTTTGATGAAATTTTGCACAAATGTGGAGAGTAGCATTTATGACTTTAAGTTCGAAAACCAGATCGATCGTTCTATGGGAAGGGGGTTTTATGGGGGTTTACAATTTTTCAAAAATCGGTTTTTTGCAAATTTGACCCCAAAATGTTAAAAAACTCAATTTTGGTTATAGCCATTTTATAGAGCTTAAAAAAACAAATAATTTAGTATTCTGAATCATTAACCTAGGTTAAGTGGTTGCGGAGAAAATCCCAAAAAACGTGTCCCATGTTAATCTTATGGGAAAAAGGTTTTTAGATTTTTATCAGATAATTTTACTAAAAACTTCACATTTCTGTTTATTAATGTGTTTAGCTCAACAAAACAATCATTTTGGTGTTTTAATAGTTGTTCTACGTCCAACCATTGCAGAGATATTCAAAGTGCTAAACACAGTACGTTGTCCAATGTTATCCTTATGGAGAATAAATAAAATTCTATATCTCGATTATTTTTGAATGTATATTGATGAAACATGGTATACATCAACTAGTTGTGGTACATTGATATTAGCACAAAAAACAAGTTTTTTGTTGATAGTCCCCGTAGCAGCAAACCTGCATACTCGGCCCCCATGTTATTCATATGGAGAATAAGTAAAGTTGTATTTCTCCCTTAATTATGAACCTAAATTAATAAAACTTGGTATATAGCTTCACCTGGTTCAGTTATATTGATAATTGCAAAAAAATATTACTTATCTTCCTCGTTGCAGCAAACCTGCGTCCTCAACCCTAATGTTATTCTTATGGAGAATAAATAAAATGCTATATATCACTTATTTATGGATGTATTTTTGTGAAACTTGGTAAGTAGCTCTATGTAGTAGTTAGTTACATATATATGCATTGGAAATTCGCTGAGTACGCAGGTTTGCTGCAACGGGGGTATTTATTACTGGCATGTAGCATATCATGGTAAAGCTGAGTTGAATACGAGAAAGAAATTAGAATCATAAATATGTCTTGTAGTTTACCGGGTACAGGGTATTCCGTAAAATTTAATATTTTTCGCCAAAATAGCCGCCATTTTGAAACAGATAGAGATAAGCGAGTTCTGTTTTCACCAAAATGTTTGTCTGTTAAAGGGGTTTAAAATAGTATAACATGACGTATATTTACATTTGAAAATTCAAAGATTCGAACTCGTGACCCTTATTTTTTGGAATACCCTATATTTTAAACGATTTAAAGTTATTTTACATTAGTCCTTGGGGTTGATTTATTGGGAAATAACTTTATTTCATCCCTAGGTAAAGTGGTTCGTGTGCAATCGGTTGAGAGACCTTATGTAGACACCCAGTATATCGTATGACTTATACAGCTGCCTTCTGGTTCTAGGAAGTTAGAGTCTCCATCAAATCATTAAATTTACACAATTTATTGATATACAGTCATTACAAAATTGTGATTCTGCAATTTTATGTTTAATATCGTCACCACAAACTTTGAGGATGTTAGACAACAAATTTAAAAATCTTGCCATACAATTAATTTTTTCATCTAATTTTAAATCTATTAACTACATATACAAACAATCCTAAACCTTTACTTATTGCACTAACTATAGTTTCTTACGGATTTTGCGTGTAAACTGTCGACTATTAAATGGAATTTGGCTACCACTGTGTTTTATCAGCCTGGATTGCTACATGCGTTTAGCACTCACTGATCCTTAGTTTAGCTCTTTAACACCATTGTGTTAGCTTCACAGTTTTTCTAAACAAATATCAGCAGCTTATACCACAAACGCTATATTTTGGTTTCAGAATCACCACAACAAACTGTATTACTTGCTATTTGTAATACCTAATTTTGTAATACTGCTTAGATACTAACTTGTTGTGTTCGATAGTGGGAATTGATGCTTGGTGATTTATTTTCCTTTACTTTTAATATGAGGGCTTCAGTATAGCTGACCAATCTTAAGATAAATAAATTTATAATACAAATAAATGATATAATATTTTGTATCATCATCCGTCCACACATGACACAATAATTCTTTTGTAATAATAAGAAATCTTACTTAACTAAGTAACATTGCATCTATCGTGCTGTAAGATTTTCGTATTCAGGGCTACGTTAACTAATTATTATTACATAACCAAGAATCAAGAATCAAGAATCAATAATACTTTACTGTCACACGACTATATAAATACAGCATTGACAATCGTCACAAATACAAACTTAAATAGCTAAAATAACAGACTGCTAAAAATACATAATTCATTTCCAACTAAACATCCCTTCTTTCAGATATATAACACTGCAGTACTCTTTTTCAATCAAGTATTTTTTTAGTCTATATCAAAATTTTACAACATCCACCTGAGTTTTCAGGATTTGGGGGAGAACATTAAAAAGCTTAATGGCAGAATAGTAAGTTTGGTTTTGGAAGGAAGTTGTGTTGTCTCGGGGAATATGGATTAGGTTAGTGTTGCGGAAATTATATCTATTGGCAATGTGTTGAGGAAAAACCCGTTTGTTTTTAACCAGAAATGAAAGGCACTCTAAAATGTAAATCGATGGAAATGTTAGCAAGTTGTTTGCCGAAAACACACCTCTGCATGATGCGTATCGGTCCATACCATAAATCAGTCTTATGGTTTTTTTCTGCAGTGAAAATATTTTCTTAGTTTTAGAATACTCTGCGTGTAACAAATGATTGAATTCGCTAAAGTTTATAAACATCCAACAGTCAGTCATTTCCAAGTAAGAGAAAGAAGGAACGTCTTTTCGCCTCAAATATCAAAAGACAGAAATAGTTGGTCGGTGAAATAGATCAGTGGAAACTTGGTCCAAACAAACACCACACTTTATTACCTGGCCTTCGGCCTTTTTGTGTCCACTACCAGCTTTATCTCTTATTTGATGATGTACTGCTCGAGCGATTTAAGGAATCCAAGAAAATTACCCGTAAGGATATAGAAAATGTTACAATTTCTTGCCACGAATATCGTAAATGTAACACATTACACCGTCGGTAAAATTAACATAACAGATCAATTAAATGTATCATTACATTTTAATGTTATCTAATATTTTGAGGAGGATGAAGTACTAACTTGAATGTTATCATATGGTTTACAGGAATGAGGTTAAAGAAATAAGGTAGACACAAATTAAATCAAATTATTTATTAATACATCTAGTGCAAATTATCTATGCAAATGAATTGAAATATCAATCGAGTATGTTACTATTAATCTTAAACTATTATTTCCACAAATTCATTTTATTACGGGTTTATGATGTAAAAATCGTGTATCAAGCCTTGATGTTGTTACGCTAACTGTTACATACATCACAATTGCAAACCTCGTTAAGGTTATACGTCGTATGACTTGAATTAAACTATATATCAATAAAACACTCAAATAATAATGGCATTACATTTGTTATAATGCAAACAAACTATATGCACTCTGTTTCTCTAGTGAGGGTTCTTTTCTGTTTGGTATCATGTTGAGTTTAAGACTATTTTGTAACACACAAACTATTTTCCTTTCAGGTGAATCTGCTGTACAATATACTTTACAAATTACTGACAAAATTGTTTTGTTCATATTGATAATAAAGTATACAGTATACAGTATGTATAAAACAATTATGTTTACATTTTACCGTAATGTTAAGCAACATGATTTTGAGTAAAAAGGTTAAAAAAAGGTTCAAAAGGTTCGTGGACCTATAAAACACTAAATAATAAATATCTCTTGAATCATTCAACCAATATATTTAAATGTTGGCATGGTTCAATATTTTGTAAGAATTTGTAAAACTATAAGCTTAATCTTCTTAATATCTAAAAGAAAAATGGCAAACTTGGTTACGGATGGACCGCACACTTCTCGCTGTCATGCCCCCATCATCCATGCACTTGATATGTTCGTCTTCGCGTCTAATTTTAAAGAAAAATCTGAAAACCAAGGTATCTATTAATAGTTTCAAGATGGTGTCTAAAATGTGGAAATTATTAAAAATGCTTATTGACTTTATTGCTTTCATACAAGCTAAACGGTTAGTCCGATTTTTCTTTTCCATGATGAAATATCGTTAATTAGAAATTTATTTATTATATATTATTTATTTATATTTTTCACATCTTTCTAACCATCCTATCTTCCAGGGTTATTTCATTAGAAACCCAAATAATAACAAATGTCACTCTAAAAACAAGAATTTCTTGATATAATGCCGTGTTGATACGAGCAGTAAGCATACTGCTAGCTGTTGTGTACCCATGAACCCCGTACTTGAAATGTTATTCCTGTTGTCTGTGTTTTAGAAACAATCCGAAAAATAAGATTTTTATCAAACATTTTAAGATGGAATCCAAAAACGTACTCCCAAATAATTCAAAATCTTCCGATATAGCCAGCAAGCTGAAATTTGGTACACTAATCCTTTACGTCTAAAATAGGAAAAAACAACACTTTTCGATACCGATTTTGCCATAGGGCCATAGGGCCGATTACCCCAAGAACTGTCAAATCACCCATTTTATTCTTACAGCCATTGAGATGGAAGTATAAAAAAATATGTTACTTATTCCAAAATATAATAACCACAGTAAAAAATAAGCCCATTCTCTTTCTGCAAATATTTTAAGTCACCGTCCCGTGACCTTTACGGTATGCTGAAGGAGTTGTCCGTGTCATGTGTTTTCTGGTCTTACTTGAAAATTACTTAACCAGTTGAGGTGAAATTTCATATGAAGGTGGTTAATTTATAAAGATTTCAGTAGGATAGTTTGCATTTAAAAAATCCCTTAGGGCTACGCCCCAAGGGTTTCTAAAATTCGAATATTATTCATACGGTTATTGATTGGTTTACTGTTACTTTGGATGATTTAAAAAATATTTGTGGTTTTCAGATCCCCTTGTGAAGAACAGGACACTAGAAGCACAAAAAATCAAAGTAATCGTTTACGCTGGCAAACCCGACAACAATAATTGAAACCTTACGATCATGAGTAGTTCAGTAGTTTAATATAACTACACGAAGAGAAATATGTTTAGAGATTTCTGTAAAATGTAGCCTATGTCACCTCCCTTATAGAAGGAATTTTATATCAAGCAGATAACTTTTACAATAATAAAGTCCTTCAGAAATAATGGCCACGTCAAATTTGAATTTAACCACATGAACCGTTCCAGCAACTTGAATAAATTATAAACAAATATATACAAAATAAATAGCGGTTGGACAGAAAATGGACCGTTTTATGACCTATAGTTATAAGAGCTTAATAAGTCTGAATAATTTTAAATATCTTTGTACATTATCTGCACAACCTATATATTACTTTATATCTGAAATTAATTTTCAATTATGTTTAAATTGTATGAAAAATATTTTCCTTAAAATTATACATTTTGTTCATTATTAAGAATTCATTTTATTAGATTAGAAAATATAGTACAAATTTTAGAGAATAGGTCATTAGATATTTTTTTAAGTAATTACTGTATTAAATGCATGATTGCAGCAATTTAGAAATCATTTCATGTTGATAGCTACTTTAGAAGTTATATTTCAAAATATATGTTGTCTTAAACGATCTTATCTTTACCCATTTCTCACATTAAGTACTTCATAGCAGCTGTTGTTGCCCATTTAAAATCCCATCTAGTGCTTAATCGCCTACTTTTATTGCAAGGGAAACGAGTAATTTTACGAGTTTTTTAAGAATATTTTTTCCTTTTCCAAAGTGAAATATAACGCTAATAAATTGGGGTTTTCATTAAAATGTTGCGTAATTAAATTTAATAAATATAAAAATGGAATTCTTTCAGTAATAATGACAAAAAGGCCATTATCCTTAACCTTATCCTTATCCGGAACAAATATCAAATTATATAAATAACTCATGAAAATTTCAAATATGATTTGTTTTTGGAAATACAATGTTTAAATGTTTTAATCTATACCAAATGTTATTTGCTTAAGACCAACCACCTCTTCGTTATATAAGAATCAAACTATTTAACTCATTAAAACATTTGTTTGGATAAAATATAAAAAATATATATTGCTCTGCCTTTCTTAAATGTTAATCCTTGAAACTTCAAATTATGTCAACTGCTGATTATAATTTGCCAATTAAATTGAAAGTATTACCTTTCAACTAATAACCTTTAGAAAAATAAATAAAACAAACCCTGACACGTTGAATTTCTTTTAAATAATATTGTTTTAAATGTATATGTAAAATACCTAGGAATTACAGTTAAACTTTCAGATTTATATAATAAATGAGTTCTGATTGGTAGATCAATGATAAATACCCCCGTTGCAGCAAACCTGCAAATTAAGCGAATTTACAATGCACACAAATATATATATATATATATATATATATATATATATGTCCGTGGGTGCGATAACTCTCGTGAAAATGATACGATTTTGATGAAATTTGGTACAAACATGTAAAGCAACATTTAGGACTTTAAGTTCGAAAACCAGCCAAATCGCTCTATCCAAAGGTTTATTTGGGGGGGGGGGGGGTTGTACCCCAAAAATGGGTATTTTGAGTATTCTACATATAATATTTTAGTAAATCCAATTTTAATTTTAACCATTAACTTCAGCTTAAAATAATAAACAATTTAGTGATTTGATCATTGCTCTACGTTAATTGGTTACCGAGATATTGAAAGTGCTACACGCAGTACGTTGGACCAATGTTATCTTATGAAGAAAATAAAAATTGTATATCTTGCTTATTTACCAACTTATCCTGACGAAACTTGGTATATTGCTTCATACTGTTGTGGTCTATTGATATTTGCACGAAAATGATTTTATTGCCGATAGTTCCCGTAGCAGAAAACCTGCATACTCAGCCCCCATATTTTTAAGATACATACATACATACATACATATATATACATTGGAAATTCACTGAGGACGCAGGATTCATGCCACGGGGGTATTTATTAATAACTTGTCTAAATCAAATCTATCATTTGCATTTGGTTTCCAATGTTTAGTTTATTTATTTATTTATTTATTATTAGATAATTTTATTTATTTTATCTTGCGTTAGTGATATTATTTCGTATAACTATTAATATACCTACCAATCCGGAATAAATATACAATAACTTAACTTTTCCTTTGAAGTTTGTAAGTAATTAGTTTTTACAATTACATGGATGGGGAATCGATAATTTGTCCTAACACTTATGTAACAATTACAATAAGTTTTGAATACATTATTTGTAGTAACAACGATTATACCTTTTCAACATAAATTTAGAAGCATATTTCGTATATAATTCCTTTCCTTGAAGCCAACATTGCAATACGAAAATTAAAAATTGTTGAATTAACTAATGATGCAACAAGTACCAATTATCCGGACTTAGACAGGGAAGGTGGGCGTTCCAGACATGTCAATAGCTGCAGCCCGCTGATAAAGAATGCTCTGTTCTTCCCAAGGCGTTGAAGATCTATTTTGTATGCAAGAACATGATGTGGAATATCTCAGTTCAACAGGATTACAGTGATTCTTTAACTTCCCCTGCTTCCTTTTTAAAGAGTATGCACAAGAATGGTGCTATATTTTATTTTTTATTATATTTTATCTGTGCTTGAATTTTTTTCTCCTTTACCTACATGAAATACCATTTATTTGTGCCACTTTCGATACTTTTTGTATATCTTCGCAGTTATAAAATTTTAAAATTTAAATAACTGTTCATCATTTACGCATCACTAGCTAAAGTAAATATATTACAGCATGATTAGTAATGTAAAAACAAATTATATAATAACTGCAACAGCATTTTTCTCCCCATGGGATTTTTATTTTTCTCAATTTAGCTGAACAAATTAGGTATTTAAAATACTTAGCAAATTGAAGATTGAATTACATTAACACTTAAAGGATTGACTATACACACTTACGTAGTGTGTACCTATAGGTAATGCTTAAAGCAAGAGTTACCTGCATAAGCTGCAATAAAATATTTGAATAAGGTCAACTCGTTTCTACTTTTCTGATGTAAGACAATTTTATTATGTCAAAGGACATAATTACAGGCAATTCTAAAAGCATTTATTAAAGGTACCACATATTTTGCTTTAAAAATCCTTTCTTAATTTAAGGAAAGGTTAATTGGAAATGTTAAGTACCTACAAAATATATTTTCAGTTGTACTATACTTACATATAAGCCAGTGAATATACGAGGACATACAATTTGGTACAAGGCGATTGATATCAACGAGTTTCACCGCTTGTCGTTAAGTGAATCAGAAAGTCAGAGAATTGCACCTCGTAATAGGAGGATAAGGGGTTCTGCATAGCTGTTCTATTAGACACTTGTAAGTATCAAGGTAGTTTCTGGGCACAGTTGAAACTAGGTTTTTAATTCCATACATCCTGGTGAATAATATTATTACATTTAAACTATGACAATATATTATAACAATTAATAAGTCCTTTTTAACCAACGTTATATTGTTGCTATTATTAAAGATGCAGTATTATTTTACTCTCTTAAAAATATATACTAAAAAGTCTGATAATTTGTTAATATAATTCTGTGAGAGGACGTTCAAACAATTATTTAATAATGCGACGTTTTACCTAAAGAGTAAAAAGAAAATATATATTACGCCTGCAATCGAACAATAAGAAAAACATATTTTATCGATACAAGTGATTACTCGTAGACTTTGTTCTCTTGACAACTTGAGTTTATTCTTTATTTATTGTGCGCTTGAACTAAAAACGTGATTGACACTTGTCTTAGTAATTAAATTGTATCAAGATCAGGAGAGCGATCTCTTTTAAAGTAGTTTAAGCGATGGAAGTTGCATTATGAAAATTAGTGTTGAAAATCTATCTCATTCGCTATACGTAATTTAAAGGTTTGCAGTAAACTTAAAAGTAGAACTAAAATTATTTCAAGTGAGCCAGTATTAGAAAATAATTAATGAATAGTAGCATTGACTATTTTCTTTTATATTTTGTTTTTAGTGTGGTCATCTTAATATGTTACTTAATTACTATTTAGGCCTTAAGGAAAATCCAGTGCATTGTGTGGTGTGTATTGTGCAATCCGCTGGACCTCAAAAACTTTCCTTATTGCTATTTTAACAATGCGTTTCAACACGGCGACGGAGATCTCTTGTTAAGGCGGACTGGTGCCTTAACAAGTATTCAAACCACCAGATCTCGCTAATATCATGCAAATTACAGCTATTGATAATTATTAGTGAAATGATACATAACCACTCGTTGACCAAAGTAACGTAATTTTATTACTGCCATACGTTGGTCGTAATAAAAGCTATACAATCCTTCCTCAGGGGACTTGTTTGTTGTTTGTTAAACATATTGTTTATATTTCAAAAATAAAATAAATTATTGTAGCAATACGATCTCGTCATAAATATAAATTTCTCTACTAGTAAAGCTTACCGAATAAATAATGACTATAATTTACTTTCATGACTATAATGACTATATACACCCATTTGAAATAAAATATACCTATCATCGCTATAAGTTTAATATACGATGATATACTGAAGTAATTAATGATTATCCTTCTTGAAAAGCCTCAAAAGGTAACGAGTCCATTCGTTCATGAAATCGGTTCCAAGTTTGCTGTTTGGAATTTCCGCTTATAGACGAGTTCTTAAGGAGAATATACAACTTGGCCGGGTTGAGAGACCATTGATTTTATAAATTATAAGCTTTTTATAAATCGGAAACTTTTGAGGCACCAAATAGTACGAAATAAGTACTACCTAGTATATACATATATATTAGGCAATTCTCTAAGATGGACAGGCTAGCATTTAGCTGGCCCGGAAACAAAAAAAGTTACATCCAATCTGCATGAGGTAATTTTTGTTTTCAATAAGATCACAATACTACAAAATATATATTCACAAATAAATATACATAAAATATGGTAAAAGGTGATCGCATAAAACCAGTTGCACAGGAGATCTCATTGGATAAATTAGTTCCTCACGCAGATCGGAGTTAATTAATTTTGTTTGTTTCGAAACTAACCAGAACGAAATAGGTATCAATGTTGACATATTTTGTATATGGAAATTCCCACATGCCAGGCAAGTGACGAAGACATAACTTATGACACTATCTTACTTATGCATATTTAACAATGATACTTGTAAATGTTAAACCTGTTCCTGGAAGATTTAACATCTACAACACACGGCTGTGCTCTCTTTACTATATGAAATTAGTGTTTAATTTTATTTTTGGTTTATTTTAAGTATATGGAAAAGTAGTGGTGAAACCAGAAAGAGGGGCCGTAATCGGCGCTTTTTTCCCATGTTATTCTTATGGGGATCAGTTTTTGCGCCGACGCCCGATCCTGCCTTACACAAGTTTCCTTGTTAGCCTATACTAACGTCCAACCCTTGCCTATATTAAATATATTGTCCCCATCCCCATCCCTCCTCTATATTTTTTAAAATTAATTTTCAAATTCAGGCTAAAAAACTATCTTTGGTGTTTATGGTCCGATTTGTCTGGAATTTGGATATGTTATTGTCTTAGGCAAGTGTTTTAATAAATTCCACTTACATTTCCCAAATTCACTATAACGGTCAAATTAAAAAATATTTTTGAAAAATACTGCCGCCAACTTCTTTATTTACTGTCCGATTTGTTTAAAATTTGGATATGTTATTGGTGTTTTAATAAATTCCCCCAAAAATACTGCCGCCAACTTGATTGTCGTAGTGTTTTAATCCCAACTACGGTCGAACTGCCAACTGATTAAAACATCCGCTCACGCAACGATCCGCTGCCTGCACACGCTGACATACTAACACACTAAGTCAGTCAAGCACGCGTCACATTGACCAGAATTTCCACTTAGAAAGTCCAGCCAACGCAATTTCCTGGTTAAATTGAAAATCTGATGTGTATATAAGGTGCCACCGACAACACACAACAACAGTGACCTCCACCACCAGCACCGACGCCACCACACCCCAGCGACCACCGTCACCACACTCCAGCGACCACCAGCACTAGATGACGTCACCACACTCCAGCGACCACCGGACGTTACCACACTCGGCTCACCGCGCGTCTCCGCGCCACGGCCTCTCCACCTAGGACTCTGTGTGAGTGTTAGCAATGGTGTAGGTGATGTCTTTAGGGACAACTGTTAATCCATCACTATAATTGTGAAATAGCCTAATATTTGTAAATCTCTAATTCACCATTTCCAAATTCAAACAATATATGTTTTAAAGCCACTTTCAACACTTTGATACCCATATATCTCTTGAATGTGTATGAAAAAAATAATATTGCATGACCAAATTGGAAATTTTTTTAATTTTTGCAGTAATTAAACTGCAAAAATGTCTTATTTTAGAGTTAAAAAATATGTTTTTATTATTTAAAAAAGATAAAATTTTAAAATTTTCAACCAGGGTTATATATAGAAGCCCCAAAATCACCACCCTCATTCCAAAAAAAAATGTTGACCTGTGCACAGTGCTCCACGCCCTGCTCCAACAGAAGCAATTTAATCAGACACTATCGTAACATTCACAAAGTTATTCCTAAAATTTGTAAAAAATGCCATCAAATATTTGATAATAAAAATTTTAAAATTCACATGCTAGAAAAACACAATAGTTGTAATGTGTGTAAGAGAGTCATCACTCGTGACAAGAAACGCCACCACCTACGATGTGACAAACGACCTTACAAGTTGTATATTTTTAACGGTGAATCTGTGGAAGTATTAGACACCCTTCAATCTTGCCTTCTACCTATCAAATGGATTCTTATTAGGAGAGTGAAATTTATCAAACACACAGTGGACAACAATGGTGATTTAATCATTGACAAAGAATGTATTGCTGATTTTCGAAGTTTAACTAATTTATCAATTGAGAAAGCACAATTAAAGACTCAAATTAAAGAAGCACTTTTTAAGATCGATACCTCCATGCACAAGTATCAAGCCCAAGGCAGCGGATGGATACATGACCACACTAAATACTGGCAGCTGCATGTTTACAAATATAAGCCCCTAACTCCCAACTCATACATACCCACACCAGAAAATATAAAATCAAAACACGCTGTTTTAAATATTAAAAACAGTGATAATAAATGTTTCGTGTGGAGTGTTTTAGCAAGCCTGATTCCAAGGAATCATGGAGAACATGCAAATCAAGTATTTTACTACGAACCCCACATGGGCCAGTTAAATATGTCAAATATAAAATATCCAGTAAAAATATCCGACATTGATAAATTTGAAAAACAAAACAACATAAGTGTTAACGTATATGGAATCGAAGGACAATTAATATATCCACTGAGAATAACTAAACTAAATAGTAACACACACGTCAACCTGCTGCTTCTACAACAAGGTCGGAAATCACATTACTGTTTAATTCGTGATTTTGACAAGTTAATGTTGCGGTCTACAAAAGACAACAATAAGAAATATTTTTGCAAGTTCTGTTTGCAACATTTTGGCACCAAAGATATATTGGAACGTCACACAACATATTGTAAAACCTTTGATGCCCAAAGAGTACAAATGTCTAAAAAAGATACACTACAATTTACGAATTACAAATATCAACTTAAAGCTCCCTTTGTGATTTATGCAGATTTCGAATGTTTTATAAACTGCGGCAAACACACGCCTTCTGGATTTGCTTATGTTGTGGTGAGAGATTCTAACATTATTTACGAAGAGTTGTACAGCGGTGAAAATGTAATGGATGTATTTTTCGAAAAGTTATTTAAAACTTATGACTTTATTAAAAGTCAGATGGAAGTATATGTTCCCCTTGTAATGACTGCAGAGCAAGAGGCTTCCTTCCAAAACTCTACACACTGCCACATATGCCAACAACTGTTACTGTGTGATAAAGTGCGTGACCACTGCCACCTAACAGGCGAGTTCCGAGGACCCTCCCACAACGCTTGCAATTTAAACTATAAAGTAACCAAGAAAATTCCAGTATTCTTCCACAATCTTAAAAACTATGACGGTCATTTAATAATGCAACACTTGGGAAAATTCAACCGGAAATTGAATTGCATAGCCAAGGACATGGAAAAATATATTTCGTTCTCTGTTGATGATTTGGTATTTTTGGATTCCTACAACTTTCTGTCTCTTCCCTTAAGCAAATTAGCTTCCAATTTAAATACGTTTAGATTTATAGACAATCCACTACTACAATGTAAGGGCGAATTTCCGTACGAATACATGACAGGACCAGAAAAGTTTTTAGAGCCCCTACCACCCATAGAGGCATTTTACAGCAGTCTAAATAAAGAATGTATATCTCCTGCACAATATGAACATGCTAAAAACGTATGGAATCATTTTAATATAAAGAATTTAAAAGAATATCACGATTTATACCTTAAAACAGATGTGTTGTTATTGGCTGATGTGTTTGAGACATTTAGGGACTTGAGTTTAAAGGATTATAAACTCGACCCTGTCCACATGTACTCACTGCCTGGACTAACATGGGAGGCGTGTCTTAGAATGACCGGCATAAAATTAGAATTATTTCAAGACATTGACATGCATTTGTTTATAGAACATGCCATTAGAGGCGGTGTAAGCATGATTTCCACGCGCTATGCTAAAGCCAACAATAAGTACATGGGCGAACATTATGACCCAAATCAAGAAAGCACCTATCTTGTATACTTAGACTGCAACTCGCTATACTCTACAGCAATGTGCGAGTCGTTGCCCGTTGATGGCTTTAGATGGACAAATGAGAAAGATTATAAATACAGTCAAAATGAAAACTTTGGATTTATTTTGGAAGTTGATTTAAAATACGATAAAAGTTTACACGATTTGCATAATGACTACCCGCTCGCACCAGAAAAAATGAATGGAAAATTAATACCAAATTTAAATGACAAAACCAAATATATTCTACATTATAAAGCACTAAAAAAATACGAAGAACTGGGTTTGGTAGTTACAAAATACCACAGAATCTTAAAATTCAGACAATCAAAATGGCTCGCGCCCTATATTAATTTTAATATTGAAAAGCGACAAAAAGCTGAACATGATTTTGAAAAAGACTTTTACAAACTGTTAAATAACAGTCTCTTTGGTCGAACAATTATGAACCAACGCAAGTTTCGTGATATACATCTTGTAGACGAGTCTAAGTTAACAAAGTATGTTACAAAGCCAAGATTTGACTGCAGCAAAAAGTTTGATAACAACTTGCACGCTGTGCATTTAAATAAATTAATTGTAAAGTTTGATAAACCAATATATTTAGGAATGACCATTTTGGATATTAGCAAAGTAATAATGTATGATTTCCACTATAATTATATGTCAAAATTTAAGAATAAAAAGTTCTTAATGACAGACACAGACAGCCTTCTTTATTCTATAGTAACAGAGGACTTTTACAAGGAAATACAATGTGACTTGGACCGTTTTGACACCTCTGCATACAGTAAAGATCATTTCTTATACTCTGATAAAAACAAAAAAGTTACGGGCAAGTTTAAAGACGAATTAAATGGTAAAATTATGTATGAATATTGTGGTTTAAGGCCAAAATTATACTCTTTCATTCCTCTACAGTGGTTATACGAAAAAGAAAAGCAAAATGAGCTAGAGGTTAAGAAGGCAAAAGGAGCTGACAACGCTACAGTTAAACATCTCTTAAGACACCAACACTACTTACACTGTCTTGCAACCGGAGAAGATTACTACGAGAATGTTACAAGAATTAAATCCACAAACCACCATCTGCAAACATTAACGATGAACAAAAAGGTACTCTCTTTTGATGACGACAAGAGGTTTATTGTGGATGGCATCAACACCCTTGCCCTTGGTCACTATAAAATTGGTCAAACATAAATCTGTATTTGCCATTATTCTTTGGCCTTTCCTTGTCTATTACAAAAAAGCCATATTTAGACCTATCCCAGCATTGATGGCAGAGATTTCTAAATTGGTTAAATGAAAAATCATTTCCCACATGATTGTTATACACATGTTTTAAATTTAAATCGTCTTGTTTAAATAATATTAGAAAATTAACATTGTCACGTAAATGTTTGTTTACTTTACTGTAAGATTGACACAAGTAAAAACTGTTAACATTTTTGTGTCTGCCCATTGAGAAAAATTGTGTGATATTTGGACTATTTATGTCGTCAAATACAACTATTGAGTGTGATTCTACATCATTTGGTGTGATTTCACAGTTTGAATATGTGTGTAATTTAACTTCATCACACAGACGGAATATTTCAATTATTTTTTTATATTTTTCTTGTTCTAAAGATTTGGATATTATATATAAATTTGTAAACTTTAATCCTTGTTTTTTTACAATTAAGTTATAAATTACAACAGTCTTCCCCGAACCACTGGGCCCTATTATAAGACAGCGAATATTATTAGGAAATGGGCCCAACTTCTTTGGTGTATTTTCTTTATGTGCAATTTTAAATTTGTTCTTTTGTTGAATAAATGACATTTTTTATATAATGGTGTATTTTCTTTATGTGCTATGTTTGTTAATTTTTTTATATAATAAAAATGGCAAAGAGAAAGTGTAAGAAGGGTAAGGGATTATTCTTAAAGTCATATAGAGGCCGTGGCTTGTTAAATACCCTTATAAACAACCTTCCTTTCCCACTCCACCTGCCTGGAAATTATAAATGGTGCGGGCCCGGAACTAACGTGCGTGAAAATTTAGCCAGAAATGTACCTCCAAAAAATAAGCTAGACTCTTATTGTAAAGAGCACGACATATTCTACATGAATAATCCTGATACAGCCGCCCGGAACAAGGCAGATATGAGATTAGCGGACCAGGCTTGGACTAGGGTTTCGGCAAAGGACGCCAATCTGGCCGAAAAAGCAGCAGCTTATGCAGTGACAAATTTGATGAAGGCCAAGGCAAAAATGGGAATGGGATTAAAATTTAATAAAAAAGATGGACAACTTTCAGCTGTTAGAGGCCGCAAGAGACGTGCCTCACTTTCGAGGAGTGTACCTAAAAAACGAGCTAAGAAAACTGAGACCAAAAGTAAGAGAATGTGGAATTATTAATTTAGACAGTGACAGGGGCACACATTGGACAGCATATCGTAAAAATAAAGATATTGTAATATATTTTGACCCTTTCGGAATACAGCCTCCAAAAGAGGTAATTGAATATTTTGTACCATCTAAAATTTACTATACAACTGATCAAATACAAGATTTAAACAGTTCCATTTGTGGAATTTTATGTTTATCATTTCTGAAAAATTTTAGTTTATAAAAATGGATTCATTTACTATAACATTCACAGGTACAGAGCCAGAGTTGAAGTCGGTGTTCTTTCCTCCTATAGAATTAAATGGTGATTATGTAATTGGGCTGGTAGATTTTCAAAGTTATAATTCTATATTTAATGTTAAAAAACCTCTAAATACTTTGACATATTACAAAATGCACAAAATTACAACCCCAAAAGGGGAGGTTACAATTGACGAATTAAACCGGGCATTAGATGGTAAAGTTGAAGTTATTATACAAAATAAAGTAGCATTAATTAATACAAAAGTCAAACTTATATTTTACAAAGGCCTAGTTCCAAAATTAAATAAACTTAAAGACACAAAATTAACTATAGACGAGGGTGAGGATGTGTATTATTACGATCACAAAGCTCCAAATGTAATTGAAATTGCTGAAGGTACATACGAAGTGTTTGAGCTTGCGAAGGAAATTCAAAAGCAACTCCCAGATTTTGTACTTATAGCCGATAATAAAACTATGAAAGCCACATTACATTCTGGCCATGTGTTTGATTTTACAAAACCGTGTTTAGGGTCTGAATTATTGGGATTTAAAGGATTTTCTACTCCAGATATTGCGTTTAAATCCGTAAATAAAATCAACATAAATAATGTAAATGTGATTAGAGTAAAATGTAATATTGCGAATGGGTCTTATTTAAATGGTGACAAATCACACACCATACACAGTTTTTACCCAGAAGCTCCTCCGGGCTACAAGATTATTGAGGTTCCCAGAAATATTATATACTTCCCTGTAAATAAGAGAAGTTTAGATGTTGTTAGCATTACATTTGCAGATCAACACGACAAGCCAATTGACTTTAATAAAGAAGAAACTACAATTACTTGTCATATAAAAAAGATATGAGAATTTACAAGAACGGGCTGAGTGTGCAAAATGCCAGGTTTCTGCGATCAATTGGGTTGAAGTTAAAATTTTCTATTAATAAAAATGGAAGATTTTCTAGACGTTGCAGGAAAATTCCAATACGATGATAGCCTGGTTAAAATTACAAATCACTCCTATGTTCCACACAACACTTTAGCAATAAATAATTCCGATGAAATTCGAATATGCATAAATAATCAAGATTTACTAACACTCCCATGTAGGAGTTATTTGTATATTAAAGGAGAAATAGAGAATCATGATAAAGGACATTTTATAAATAATGCATTTGCATTCTTATTTGACGAAATTAGATACGAAGTTGCTGGTAAAGAAATAGATATTGTAAGAAATCCGGGAATTTCCAGTCTTATGAAAATATTGTGCTCTTACAATAAAACAACTAAATTGTCAAATGTAGCATTTGATTCTGATGAAAATTTAAAGGAGTTCCATAAAAGCGGCAAGTTTAGTACTTGTGTCCCCTTAGAGCTGTTAATGGGTGTGTTTGAGGATTTTAATAAGGTTTTAGTAAATGTTAAACAAGAATTGGTGTTGAAAAGATCCAAAAACGACTTAAATTGTATATTAACAACATCTAATGCTCCAACTGGTGTCGATCCTATTCCTAAAATTACACTTAAATCGATTCAGTGGGTGATGCCGCACGTGGTGCCATCTGATGGGGAGAAGCTTCAATTACAAAAGATGTTATTGCAAAATAAAAATTTGCAAATTGCATTTAGAAGTTTGGAGCTACACGAACTCCCATCATACCCCGAAACCAAGAGACATACATGGTCAGTTAAGACGTCTTCGAGTTTGGAGAAGCCCAGGTATGTTATATTTGGTTTCCAAACAGGTAGGGACAACAGTGCACGAAAAAGAACTGATGAATTTGATCACTGTAAATTGAAAAATCTCAAAGTGTTTTTAAACTCTGAATATTATCCTTATAGTGATTTAAATCTCGACTTTGAAAATGGAGATGCCTCTAAAGCTTATGAGATGTTTGTGAGGTTTAGGGAGAGTTACTACAACACCGTCCCCGATCCTATGTTTAACAGAGCTGACTTTATAAAGAAATATCCTCTAATTGTAATAGATTGTTCTAGGCAGAATGAATCGGTGAAAGAGGGGGTTGTAGATATTAAATTAGAAATTGAAACTGCAGAAAATGTCCCTTCAAACACATCTGCATATTGCCTAATAATACACGATAAAGTGTTTGAGTATAATCCTTTGACAAATGAGATAAATAAAATGTAAATAAAATGAAAACAAATATTCAACAAGAATTGGTAGAGTCTGCAAAACAAATAAGAGAAAAATATAGGGCGTTAAAACGTGGTAAATTTCTAGAGGCTGAAGAGAGGTTCCAAACATTCCAACCGTTAATAGAGCCTTTGCAAGAATTAAAAAATTTAGCCACAAAAACAGAGAGGCCAGTTCTCCCAATGATTTTAGAAAAGACCCCGTCTAGAATACCAAGAATAACACAGATAACACCACACAAATTAGATTTTGGTCTTTTAGCATCAGACTATTTAGGAAATTACCTTAGTAGAAGTAGTATGACAGACACCACATATGGTATTAGGCGAGAAGGAAATAAATTTTTTATTGGGAATCAGGAAGTTCAAATTGCCAATGATGATGTTACAGTTGGAGAAAAAATTTATAAAGGGACAAAGGGATTGTGGGAATTGTTAACTTTAAAAGAACCCGTAAACTATAGTCAGGCTGATTTGCAAAATTATAAAGAGATTTTGGAAGCTACAAATGCACATTTAAAGGGTTATAAACCAGGTGCGGCGATGTCAAGCAATAAACACACTAAATATCTTAATATAATTAAACCCCTGTTTAAGACTGTTGGTGAAGGTTTAAGGCAGGTAACTGGTAATAAAATAGACTATGTTTATTGGGATGATCCTAATGAGCTTGTAGATAGGTTAAGACTGCTTTGGTTAAGCCGATTGGCGGGAAATTCTGGAGTGGATAATGAGATAGATTCTATCATAGAAGAATTGAGGGAAAGTGGAATTGTTTATTAAATAAAAATATGATAGATAAATTTTATCGCGTATATAACCCGTATAGTAAACCAGAAGCTAGAAGTTTTAAAGAAACTACTTTAAATCTAAAAGATGATGGTTGGAATGCTTTAAATTATAAAATTAGTAATGTTAAAGGTGGGGAGTTTACTGATGATGTATCGACTTTGGGGCAGACGTTAACCAGGAAAGGTGATGCTTTTGTACAAGGTAATACTAAATATAAGTTTTTAGAATCCAAGAATAATAATTGGAACGCTAATAAACGCAAAATTACTAATGTTAAACGAGGTGAAAGCTCAACCGATGTGCCCACATTAGAGCAAACTTTAATAAGAAAAGATGGTGTCTTTGTACAAGACAAAAATAATTATGAATTTTTGGAATCGGAGGGAAATATTTGGAATGCCAAAAAGCGAAAGATTAGTAATTTGTTGGCTGGTAAAGAAAGCGATGATGTTGTAAACGTCTCTCAAGTACCAAAAATGGATCTAAACTTTTGGGATTTTAATAATAAAAGGCTAGTTCGTGTTAAACCCGCTGTTGATGAGAACGATTGTGTTACAAAACATCAGACTGTGACTTTAGACGGTCTTAAATTTGATGGTAAAAATAAGCAATTAACAAACATTTTACCTGGAACATTGCCAAATGATGTGGCTGTTGTTAAGCAAATATTAACAAAGGGTGAGAAAAGCATAATAAAACAGGGGGATAAATATTATAATGTATTAACATTAGATGGCGATGTGTGGGATGCAGAGGACAAATTAATAAAGAATATACCTGAAGGCAAAGATAGGAGTGATGTTTGTTTAATGTCGCAGGTTTTGAGGTATGACGATAATATTAAAACTTTTAGACAAGACAATATTAAATTTGATATTTGTTTAAAATCACACGCATTAAGGTTTAACAATAAAACTAATAAATTTATGCAAGACAATAATGAAATCGATTTGATGATGTACAATCCTAAATTGTTGGTTGCAGACCCTACATCTTTAAGCGGATTTAAGACTTTAGATGGAGGGGCATATTTGCCAAAAAACTATGTATATCAAAGAATGAGTGATGGTATGTTAGTTGGTAGCAATGGAGGTGTTTTTGAAACGACAGAGACTGGCAGATACGTTAACATTAAAAATAAAGAATAAAAAATGGAAAAAATTGCTTACGAATTGCATAAGCCCACGAGAAAGAACTTTGTTAGAAGGTCTTTTAAGGTGTTGGGTATAAACGAAACTGTTCAAATCGATTTAATAGATATGCGGAATTATGCTAGAGAGAATTCTGGGAATAAATATATTTTAACTTTAATAGACACATTTTCTAAAAAAGCTTATGCTGCTCCACTAAAGAATAAAACTGGATTAGTAGTCACAGAAGCTATAAAAACTATTCTCCCAAAGGGAGTTAAAAATATTCAATCTGATAACGGAAAAGAATTTTTTAATGAACATTTTACCAAACTAATGAAAATTCTAAATATTAATCACTACCACACTTACTCTACAACTAAGGCGGCTATTGTGGAAAGGTTCCAGAGAACTTTAAAGAATTGGTTGTATAGAGAGTTTAGTGCACAAGGGAGTTACAAGTGGTTGGATTTACTTCCAAAGTTAATAAGGATATATAATAATAAAGTACATAGATCCATAGGCATGAAGCCTAACCAAGTAAGTGCTAAGAACTCTAAAGATGTACATGAAAGGTTAGCATCTAAAGTACAAGTTAAAAAGCCAAGATATAAGGTGGGGGATAGTGTAAGGATATCTAAATATAAACATGTATTTAGTAAAGGATATACCCCTAACTGGACGGGAGAGCTTTTTACAATAGCAGAAGTTAAGAAAACAAAGCCTGTGACTTATATTTTGAAAGATGAAAATGGCAATATAATCAAAGGAGGATTTTATACAGAAGAATTGTTAAAGACTAAATATAAAGACATGTATTTGGTAGAGAAGGTAATTAGGAGGAAGGGTGATTTATTATATGTCAAATGGCTCGGGTTCCCAAGTAGCCAGAACTCGTGGATTTCTGCAAAGGATGTCTTAAAATGAATTTTAGGGTCAAAATATGGCAAGAGTCAAAACGGAAATTAGGGTGCAAAAGTCAGTAAATAGTTGGCAGTTTTAATTCAACCGTAATGGTGAATTTGGGATATGTAAGTGAAATTTATTAAAACACTAATAGCATATCCAAATTTTAAATAAATCGGACAGTAAATAAAGAAGTTGACGGCAGTATTTTTCAAAAATATTTTTAATTTGATTGTAATAGTGAATTTGGGAAATGTGGATGGTGCATATACACTAGCCTACAACAATAACATATCTAAATTTTAAACAAATCGGACAGTAAATAAAGAAGTTGGTGGCAGTATTTTTCAAAATTTTTTAATTTGACCGTTATAGTGAATTTGGGAAATGTAAGTGGAATTTATTAAAACACTTGCCTAGGACAATAACATATCCAAATTGCAGACAAATCGGACCATAAACACCAAAGATAGTTTTTTAGCCTGAATTTGAAAATTAATTTTAAAAAATATAGAGGAGGGATGGGGATGGGGACAATATATTTAATATAGGCAAGGGTTGGACGTTAGTATAGGCTAACAAGGAAACTTGTGTAAGGCAGGATCGGGCGTCGGCGCAAAAACTGATCCCCATAAGAATAACATGGGAAAAAAGCGCCGATTACGGCCCCTCTTTCTGGTTTCACCACTACTTGGAAAGATACATCAAAAATGTAGAAAGCAACAAATTCACTCTGATTCCATTGAATTGTTGTCCTAAGAGGAAGATGAAAGCTTTTTGTTGTTTCAAAGTGTGTTGTTCCCTCTGTTTGTTGGTAATGGATTTCTCAACAATGATTTTGTAGGTTAACATTGTATGCTGTGATTTACAAAAGTATGTATTTAAATTGATTCCATAGTTTAGATTTTATAAAGTGATGTTTGTTATATTTAAAAATTACATTTTACTTAAGTTATTTATGAAATAATTCAATTTCAACAAATGTTAGATTTAACATTCAAAAAGATAACATTTTCCCCAACTAGTGCAAAAATGCATATGGTTTATACTATTTTAAACTATTTTTGTTTAAATTGTTAAACTAATCAACAGTTCATAAATTCTTTCCCAGAAAATAACGGTATTAATATCCTTAGGAAAGTTTTTCTTGCAGCAAAACACTGTAAATGGGACTATTACAGATCTTTTAACAATAACATTTTTGGCTATTTTATAACAGTTTTTAAGGATTTTGGATTTACTTCTATAACTTTTTGTTTAAAGAATAAACTGAACAGCTTTTATATCTGCTATTTTAAGGTTACAAAATAAGAACAATTAATTTTAAACTTAATTTAATAACCTGGTGGTATTCGGATTATCTAGGCCAACACATACTTATTATACTGTAGTATTATCACAATGTTGAATCGCTTATGTTAGGTTTTGTATAGGTAATATATAAATTTAAGCTAACTTAAAAAAATTGTGTTTATTGATTTTTTCCAGTGTTGGATCAGGAATTTTTAAGTAGTCTTAGTTTACGATCATATAGTAGTATCTAATGCATATTTTAGAGGCCACATTTCATTATTGACGCAATGTGTTTCTTCATTATAAAATCGTCATAAACGGACACAAATAACAGTTTTTTCTCTATAAATATATGAACACGAGACCCCAGAAAATCGATGAAGTAGAATACATCCCAGTTATATCCGTTGTTATTAGGGGTTATCTTACATTTTATAGATACATCATAATTTCATAATTTTATGTATTACGTATTATTTCGTATGTGCATTAAGAACCGTAATTACACATTGTGTATTCCATAATTTAACACATAAAGCTACACGTCTCAAGACAAAATTACCAAATTGTACATAGTTACGAATTTAAGTAATCGGAAAGGTTATATAACATAATAGGAGTGTGTAGGACTACTTAGCTATAAACTACCAAACGTATTGCGCACCTTTGCCGTAAGAAGATTCGGTATAAACCAGACGCGTATAATAAAGATTTATATCCCCATCCCAGCACAATTAGTTTTTTCTTTGTATTGTGTTTCTTATCTGTAACGGCTGCTGTGCATTTAAACAAGGGCTATCGCAATGTTTATGGCGACATTACTGTAGCTGGGGGCAACTTTGCAAAAACTGTTTCACTAATGCTCGGATACTGTTTTTACTATAATGGGCCCGTATGAGAGACGTCTAGTATTGTTATTAAATGCATACTAATACCATCTTTTATAAGGATGTCGTTGATTTATAAACAATTTTTATAGAATAACTGACACATTATTAGAACGTAATACAACCTAGTTTATTGAATGAACTGTTTATTTGCCACTAATGAAATAAAGACTTAGATACTCATCAGTGGAAAATGTATTTTCATACATTAATAAGGGAATTAATGTATTTAAAAAGTCTTTATCTAGCTTTTTAAAATCCTAAGTTTTGAAAAATATATAAATTGAGCAGATTATTTATTATGTTATAATCGGTATTGGATTAATAAGCCTGACTATGTTTTTATGTTGTATTTTAAAGTTTTTGTTAATGTATATATTTACAGTTTTGAACTGTTAACAACTTATTGTCGTGCTCTTTGCATAAATTCCTGAAATATTTTTAAATATAAATCGAAAAAATACGATCAGAAAGTGTATTAAACAAGGAATGGTTTAGTTCAAGCTACTGGAAATAAAATATTATTTGAAAACCGAGTTACATTTTACTGATATCGGCAACGCTTGGACCCGTTCATGACAGAGCATATTGATTGCATATAACCTCACTGTTTTAAACTGTAACATGTGTTTCTTTATTTTGTTTTTATTTGCCCTACATCTTTTGTTAAGTTATAACGATAAAAGAGGATTTTGAGTCACCCTGTCCATTACCAAAACTACCGACTTATTTCTACTAGGATCATAGAACTCAACTGTTATATTAGATTAAACACTAAGCATAAACTGAAAAGCAACATTCATACTGACAAAATAAAATTAGTATTTATATTCTAAACAAAGTTTCTATTAACAATTCTAACTGTTCTAAATTTTAAAAGGCAGCTAATAAACCAGTAAAAAATAAACATAAATATTATAACAGATGAATAAAAATAACAGTCGTGTCTGATTGTAAGATGTTTTCGCCCACAGACAGGCGAACTTCCTGAAGCTCTGCGGAGAGAAGTTTTGATATTTCCGTATCCGTTGCTCAAGAGCTTCTTTCAAGCTTTATTTTATTTCAATCTACGAGATTATATTATCGACTTACCACTAGAATTTTACTGGTACGTAGTTTCTTTACAAAATACTGTTTTATTCATAATTTATAGATATATTTATTTGCTTCGTTAATTATAGTCCTTTTTCCACAAGATAGTATTTAAATATATTTGTAAGTAGTTGAAAATATTATAAATACAAAATACGCAATGATTATAACTGAGAATATTTTATTTCGTACTGGACTTTTGATTTATTATACATAGCATATATATTACATCAGAATTCTAACACATTAATGAAGATGCCAGTTATATATTGTAATGCTAAAATTATATAACTGGTGGTCCGATTCACAGTTTCTTCAGTATAGAATATTCCGTTACACCATGACTAATTGTATTCAAAATACTCAATTATATTCGGAAATCTTTCCTAGTCAGTACCATCAGTTTAAACTATACCTACGCTATAGTTGAACAAATGATGATACCTTGTTGGAATTGTAATACCTTCAACATTATAGTAAATCTAGTATTAAACTCAGAGCTGTGTTACAATACTACAAACACATATGTTCAGAATGAGTGGGTTGAACATAATCGTTTGTTTTCTTGCTTAATGTTATTTTGCATGACAACATGCGGTGCAAACTATGGGTTCTGATTAGCATTCTAAAACAACATCCAAGCACGCAATTAACCTTTTTTGCTCCAGTCCTTATCAGTACCGTTTGTTCTGCATTTAAACAAGAGTTATCTCAAGTTTATTGTTGTATGTTGATAGGAATCATATACCTAATACCTTAACGTAGTATATGATTTATGTGGATTTCAACTACTTATGTAGGTATAAGTTATTCATGTATAGCTATTTTTATAGGCGTTACAATGTAAATGTGGCTTGGTTATTGGATTTAACTATCTTCCTATATTACTCAACTATAATGCGTTTCTAATGAAATGTACTGAAACATTTATTCGAAAACACAATAATCAATTTCTGTTTAGATTTTAGTGTTACAACATGTGGCAACTTGAGTGAAAGAGCTTAACATGTACGTGTAGCGATACGTCCGATCAATCTTGATTTTAAAAATTGTTCTGTTAAAGATATATATTATGTAAGCTATGTGAACAATTGAGCTAATATTCTGATGAGCTGAATACCATATTAGCTTAACCATTTCGTCTATCTGGCTATAACTATCAACATCAACTATTGTAATGTATACTCAGTATTTGAAAACTATTAGATCCATATTGATAGCGTTTTTAGATTCTGTAGAGAAGAATCATTTTACATAAATATGCAATTCACCACTGAGTGATAAACAAACACGATTAAATCTAAAAAGCTAGTCCTTTTTGGTTTGCTCATTATTAGTTTTACTTTATACTATTCTGTGACATTTTGTTTTTTCGTCACTGTAAGCAATGAATAATGAATTCAATTAGTATATTCACCTTCACCTGATTGCAAAAAAATTATACAATCAAAATAACAACTATGTAAATTATTATGTTAAATCATCGTAGAATTATCATAATATTTGTGTGCACATAAGAAAATCCGGGAGACTTTTGGGCACTAATAACGATTTTAAACAGACGTTTGAATTTACTATATTAAAAACCAAAGCGAATTGTACCATCCATATGATTTTAGCGGATTTCCCTATAGGGAAGAAGCTATTACCGTAGGTCTTATGGTAAGACTTAAGCCCGAGACCATGATAACTTTTTGTTTTGAGGTCCCCAGATGTCCAAAACACTATTCGTTCAAATTTATATATATGTATATATATATATATATATATATATATATATATATATATATATATATATATGTGTGTGTCCGTGAATGCGATAACTTGAGTAAAAAACGTCCGATTTCGATGAAATTTGGCTCAAATGTGTAAACTGACATTTATGACTTTAAGTTCGAAAACCAGAAAAATCGGACTATGGGAAGGGGGGTTTATGGGGGTTTTAAATTTTCCAAAAATCAGTTTTTTGCATTTTTTACCCTAAAATTTTTAAAACACTTAATTTAGGTTTAGACCATGTTATAGAGCTTAAAAAACAAATAATATGGTATTTTGAATTATTAACCTAGGTTAAGTGGTTGCGGAAAAAATCCAAAAAACATGCTCATAAAATCTCCCATGTTAATCTTATGGGAAAAAGGTTTTTGGCTTTTCCTCAGTTAATTTTACTTTAAACTTCACATTTTCTTTTACCAATCACTTCAGCTCCACAAAACAATCATTTTGGTGTTTAAATTGTGATTCTACGTCAAACCGTTGCAGAGATATTCAAAGTGCTAAACACAGTACGTTGTCCAATGTTATCCTTATGGAGAATAAATAAAATTTGATATCTTGATTATTTATGAATGTATATTGATGAAATTTGGTATGTGGCTTCATGTTGTACTGGTATATTGATAATTGCACAAAAAATAAATGTTTTGTTGATTGTCCCCGTAGCAGCTAACCTGCATACTCAGTCCTAATGTTATTCTTATGGAGAATAAGTAAAGTTTTATATCTCCCTTAATTATGAACATAAATTAATAAAACATGGTAAGTAGCTTCACCTGGTTCAGTTACATTGATAATTGCATAAAAACTCATTTCTTATCTTCCTCGTTGCAGCAAACCTGCGTACTCAGCCCTAATGTTATTCTTATAGGGAATAAATAAAATGTAATAAATCACTTATTTATGAATGTATTTTTGTCAAACTTGGTGAGTGGCTTTATGTACTAGTGAGAAACATATCAATGCATTGGAAATTCGCTGAGTACGCAGGTTTGCTGCGACGGGGGGTATTTATTATTTATGCATTTAAGGTATTTGAAAACAAAATGGTCGCTACATATGTTAGGTTGTTAACCATTTAAAATGACGTAGGTAGTTGGCACTACTAATGTATTAGCCTAACACGGTGGTGTTTATTAATGTCAAGATATGCAACTATTGTCGACAAATCCTCGGCTTTAGTTGAACAACATTGCTGTTGTCATGGGTTTGAAAACTGCACATGCTCAGTAGATATTCAATACTCTATATATGCTTTCTTACATCTCAGATATCAAACACGGCTTCAACGATTGTAAAATAAAATGCAATAACTAATTTCTGGGTTAAAAAGAGTTCTAGGCAAGTATCATCCCCTGGAATTATGTAAAAAAAACTAAAATTTAAATTAATAGAAAATATCATTGGCTTATTGAGTCTCAAATCAAAACAAAATAATCATAATAGCTGTTCATAAATAATCAGTGATCTGTCAAAGTAATACGCATGTAGTTTAAGTTTTAAAATGTGGTTTCCTGAGAGCAATGACTAAAACCATTGAATTGTGATTACATTAGAATGGCTAGGGTCGTATCCAAAATCAATCAAAGGGAAATTAAGCTATAATAACAACTGGAGTGATCATAAAAATTCAGAAAAGAGGCTAATGAGCTAAGACAATCTACTCGTGTGTTAGTTGGTGAAATATTAATCCTAATTACCTTGCTACTACAAAACAATAATATTGTATAATATGTTTTTGTGACACAACATTTTACTTTTATTGTTGATAAAAAGAAAACTCATGATAAAATTACAACTGCATTATTTGCTTTACAATGTCACATCAGATATACAAAAATGAATAATTAACAACGAAAGGCAAAATTAGACCAAATTAAATGAGTTTCAATCAGATGTATGTAATGTTTTTAAAACAAACTCGTGAACAATTCTCATCTGTTCAGCCAGGCTTCATTCAGACATTAAGCTAAAACACGTCAACTCCTACAGTTTGAATACTTTGTTGCCAAAATTGTTAAAAAATGTTTTTTCCCAACTTCGTCTAAATGAGATGAAAAACCATACAAACTCTTTTTAGAATGACCGGCCTGGGATGAAACCGAGATCTCCCGAGTGTGAGTGCAATTTCAGTAATGTGTTCTCTCACTAGGTTGATTTTTTAAGTTTTAATATTTCATTGTTTTGTATTTCATTAAGGACGGATTAAACTAAAGTTATGTGTTTTCTTTAAAACATGTTACCGTTAAAAACATGTGTCAACAATATTTTGAATGTTTAACCTATAAATACATATTGTATTTAGTTACATAATTGTTTTTCATTTGTACTCAAGCACGTCTATTATTGTTTGTGTATAATTTTCTCTTTAATATAGGCCGCCATTTTGAAACGAATAAAGCTTTTGGAGAGCGGTTTGCTGCATTTAACTCAGCCAGACTAGGCCTTTAATATGATTTACATCTTGATCTAAAATTTCAAAATGTGCATTTGAAAGTAGACGTTTGACCCTTGTATCGTTTTGCAAAGTTCTAGATTTGTTATTCAGATAATGTTAAAGATATTATACTGATTCCAGACTTTTTTCCCACCCTGTATTTAGTTACAACACTTCTTACAACGTATTGTTGAATATTTAAGTTGGAACATCATTTACAATAAGGTATGCTGTCAAGTTATAAGGCCGTAAATGTAGCCTGTAATATATTACCACAACAGAACCACACTGAAGACAATGAGAGTTTCATGGCATTAACCATTGTTGGAGGAACAGATTAGAGACACCATTGTCTTGGTACATTACCTTTGCCGGATAACCTAATGTTGCGTTACTCCCCGATAGATTAAGTCTGTATGTTGTTTTAGTTCTCTAAGAAGGTAAAACACTTTATCCACATTTTAAATACACTACTTAGATTATTATGGTTAGTTAGTTAACAAAAAACTGCTTAAAATAATATATTTGTTATAACAATATTTGAAGCTGTAAGAGTTTTATAATATTCAATTTAGTAATACAAAATGCAATCAGATAATTTCTCAACAATCATAGTTTACGGATTCTGTTGTAGTTAATATATTCTACTTGTTATCATCCCCGTTCTTACACAATAAAAATTTAGATACAAATTAAATTATACTGTTTGCATTTTATTGTTGTGTAATGTAGTAACAAAATGCGTTTCAAGACTTGCATGAGATGGGAGATGTTAAATAACTTGAGTATACGTAATAATTGACGATATAAACGCGG
This sequence comes from Allygus modestus, assembly GCA_963675035.1. NCBI lineage: Eukaryota > Metazoa > Arthropoda > Insecta > Hemiptera > Cicadellidae > Allygus > Allygus modestus. The sequence goes on along the minus strand of OY776115.1, from coordinate 101,357,556 downwards.
TAAGAGCGCTCGTGTCAAAAGGAGTTCGTGTCGTGAATCGTTGAAGTAGATTCATTATGGAAAATGTTTGTGCCCGATCTTATCTCATGATTGCCCTCCGTTGCTCTTCGGCAGTAACACGCTTCAACCCTTTTTATAAATCATTCTATAAATTTATTCGGAAAACGAAAAAGGTTCGTCTTGACACGTACCAAAACTGTTCAAAATGTTCACGTTTGGTTGTTTAAGTTACCATAGGGGGGAGGGTGGTTGCCTGCTAATCCAGCATGAGCTTTTAAAACTTAAAACCGGTTTATTTGCAACGGTTATAATAGCTTTCCTATCTCACGACTACTATATACTTCTAGTTTTTATATAATAAAAGTCACTGAAAGTAGAAAAAAACTAAAATGAACATTTTATTTTATCTTTATAAGTTGATAGGCCAATTGTTTTTGAGAGTGACTTTCTTCCATGAGGTCACAGATTTGATTTCCACAAATCAGCGATGGCTGTAAGCTTGTGTTGATAACTATTCCGCCCAGTTGTTTGAAATCAATTTATAGCTTTATACTCACCTATCCATAAAACAAAAACCCCCGTAGCAAAAAACCTGCACACGCAGCGAATTTAAAAGGTACCTCACTAGGTCATTAACGTGATATGATATATCGGAATGGTTTTATTGTTGCGAATGTGGGCAGTTATTTATAAAGTTACAATTAGTTTAGTGTATTATACAATTTAGGTATAGAGGTTAAATCATTTTGTGGTTCAATATCCTTCATAAACTCTTATTAGGAATTGCTCTCATTGCACAAATGCATGTTCTCAATAACACTGCAATGCAACCACCAGTTGTAATGAACATTTTACACTACGCCAGTTGAAAAGCACATTTTATTTAAAATATGTTTTACAGTTCTAGAGGTTAAAAGGTTAATGGTGAGTTTTTAGACATATACAGGGTGTCACAAAAATCCGGAACTGGCTAATGTTAATGTATCAAGTAAAAATTGTGTATGGAGCTTTACAGGATAAATGTCTAAATCCACAAAAAAAATAATTTTTTCCGACGTTTATTTTCAAAATGGCGGCCACTTTAAAAAGTCAAATTCCATGAAAACTAGCAACTGAAAAAAAATTTTACAAGATATACAATTTAAAGCCCTTTGTAATCCAAATCTAATGACATTTTTACTGTAAAAATCGGTTAAGAAATAAAAAAGTTATGATAATTTTTGTATAATAAATTTCAAAATGGCGGCCATATACAAATTACAAAGTCAAATTCCTGGAAAACTAGCAACTAAAAAAAATTTTACAAGACATAAAATATAAAGGACTTGGTCAAATGCACTAGGGAATGTGACTTTGAAAATGTTATATGGCCCCATTTTGAAATTTATTATAGAAAATTGCCATAACTTTTTTATCTATTAACCGATTTTTACAGTAAAACTGTCATTAGATTTGGATTACAAAGTGCTTTAAAATGTATATTTTGTAAAATTTTGTTTCAGTTGCTAGTTTTCATGGAATTTGACTTTAAAAATTTTAAGTGGCCGCCATTTTGAAAATAAACGTCGGAAAAAAATATTTTTTTTTGGATTTAGACATTTATCCTGTAAAGCTCCATGCCAAATTTTTACTTGATACATTAATCCATTACGGAAATAGAAATGTTTAAGTGAAAAAAATGGCGGATAGCGGCTAAACGAAATTGAAATCGAAAAAATGTTACTGAACATATTTGATTTATTTTTGTATGTAGAATATGGTTATGTATAGCCAGTTCCGGATTTTTCTGACATTCTGTATCGCGAAACATGTTTTATTATCAGTCATAGTGACATTTTCATTTATTTCTTTATCATAATACTTTTTGCAGAATACTTTGCTGAATACGGAATAAGACATTCAAAGAACTGATGAAAATATTACTACTTAAGCTACCTTGTGATAATCACGTTACTAGCCAGCCAGACTAACATCCATTAAAAGTCAACCGATGTAGTCCACAGAATACTTTGACATTTAAATGTACGTTCATAGTTTACCTTGTCAGTCTTTACAGAGCTCCTTTGCTAAGTTATATATAATCTCTTGATTATTTCAGGAACTGCATATATTGAATTGTCGTTTTAAATAACAGATAATGCAACTCTTAAATTAAATACGGCTTATGTTCCTCTTCAGTCTTCATAATTTAAATAACATCATTTTATGGATTACCAAAACTTAAGTTTTTAATATTTGTCTTTCTCATCCAAAATATAATGATATATTTAGATTATTTTCAAACCATTCTCATTTATAACTATCATTCGGCTTTTGAATATAATTTATTATAATAAAAAAGTTTAAAAACTATTTATTTAAATCACCAGCTAATTAACACTAACAATTTTAACGGAGTTATGCATAAATTAAAACTTAATTTCTAAATCAATAGAAGGTAACAGATGGATCTTACCAAAGATAGTTCCTGTTAATTAAATGACAGTGATTCATCAATTTTCTAAAATTAACTGCTAGTTATAAAAGATAATTAATACAGTTTTAAAGCTACTAGAGAAAATAATTCATTAAACAAATGTGCTATCTTGATTACTATATATATATTTTTTATTTATCTTATGTGCTAGAGGATTTTTTTCTTTTTGAATTCTTTAAGTTAATATATAAGTAGGCCTACTAAATACTCTAAAAAAACAGCTTTTTTAATAAAAACATTATAACTGCTAGTAACTAATTATAAGTTGTATTGCTAAGTATAATAACTATGACGCTGCCAAACTAATTGTGTTTTGCTATAAAGGTAAACTGAATTCAGAAAGTGAAGAGACTGACAACCACTAGCAGCTCAAACGGAACACTGGGAGCTGAATAAAATATGACGCACGAACACTGACATCTTCCCGCCGGCGATGCGATATTCCTCCTTCATAATAATAAATGTTTAACGAAATTCGTATTCCAGTTTATAAATCCAATCATATGCTTTTAAAACTAAATAAATATAACAGGGATGATTTTATGCTTCGTTTAGTTTTTTTTTTTACTATCGTTGAAAATGTATAATATATTTTAGACCATCATTATGCTTGTTTAATTAATTATGAAATAGTTATTTATAGAAAACAATATGGTTCAGTTTCATTACTAGGGGTGTTGAATGTAAATTGTGAAAGCATAAAAACATTAAAATGATTACCTTCCGACCAATATGGTTATTATGTTTACTACGCGGCTACTTACAATGTTATAAATCTTATTTTATTTTAAGGACACTCGCTTAGGAGGTATATTTGCTATTGTACTGAACATAAAAACTACTTTATTTTAGACTTTGGTCAAACTTAAAGAGTTAAAAAAACACATACAAATGCATTGTGTTTTGTGATTTTACTCAAATATAAAAACAACAACAATATTGTTTTTTACATTTGATTTAACATGGATTCTAAAAAAAAACGGGTCGCTACATCATCACTTAACTATAAAACAGTTAATTGATTCAATTGAGCCCGAAACCCCTGTAACCAAATTCACGTTCCCTAACGACCACAATCTCCCCTTCCCTAGTGATGTAAATAAACACGATCATGAGCTATTAAATCAAACTATTACATAAAATATGGACATAATAAACAAAAAATATAGTAAGTATAAATTAATTGCATTTATCATGATTTAAAGTTCTTGGCCAAAATAAAATTTGTGCAAATTTTATTGTAAGAAATTAAATTATTGTTTCTTCATATTGTAAAATGCTTCATTAATATAAAATGTAAGAATATATTCTGTTAATATCGAGAACGGAAGTTTTATTCTTAATTTGATAATAAACAATATTCATGTATATCTTAAATCTATAACACACTGCAAGAACCTGTCACTACCGTCAAATTTATTAAACATTTTACATTTATTGCGAAATATATGAATACACATGAATTGAATTAAACATGTTAACCATCAGATTTGATGTTAATATAGTAATACCAAAAGAACACACTAAAGTAATAAATTCTTGTACTTTTATACTGCAAATTTACTCCCTCGTATGACACGTCTAGGGCCTCAACAGCACTACTACAGAGTCTGCTCTCCATAAATAGGTATTCCATATTGCGATATTTCATAATTATTTTCGAATAATACAACAAATATGGATAAAAATAGTAAACACTATTTTCGGTTCTAAAAGTTATACTTTAACCATGTTAAAACAATAATTTAGAGATATAAAATTGTTATTTACTTGCATTTAACAAACAGTACTATGTTTATGTCTTTGTCTTATGTCATAATCGAAGGTAAATTACCCGCGTAGCAGCAAACCTGCTTACTGAAATGATTTACAATGTATCTTAATACCACATAAAGCCACTTACCAAGTTTCATCAATATAAATTCATAAAATTAAACGATTTATGACATTTGAATTATTCTCCATAAGAATAACATGGCGGCTGAGTTGCATGTTTGCTGAAAATAAGGAACAAAAAAAATGGGTTTTTATACAAACACCAATATAACTCAGGTATGTAAAGCCACATACAAAGTTTTATTAATTTATGTTCATAATTGAGGGAGGAACCATGTTACTTATTCTCCATAAGAATAACATGGAGCCTGAGTACGCAGATTTGCTGTTACAGGCGATATGGTGTTTTTGGCTTCTGGGGACCTTAAAACTAAATTTATCATGGTCACTGGCCTAGATCTTACCATGCAGATGGTAAGCTACGGTAATAGCTTCTTCCCTATAGGGGAAATTCGCTAAAAGGTGTATACGTAGTTTAACCGAGTTCAAACGTAAAAACCCAATAAAATCAACAAGTTTTATTTAATTTAAAATGCCCAATAATGGTTTTAGTTTCGTATTACAACCCACTGAATATGGTACTTCTTTCTAATTTTTATAAATATATATGAACCTTAATGATAACTCTAAACGTATCTGAACAGTTATGGAAAATTTCAAATATACCTATAATTAGCTTGAGAACAATCCTTACGACACAAGTTTAAAAAAAAAATATATATGAGTAAACAAAATACTTCATGTCTTCTTACAAGTTTGTAATGCTTGGCTTAAGGTGCAAAATACTATTGAGTCAAAAAGGCACGCACAAATTGTTGTACGTGACAAGGGTACACAACTTTGTCGCGTTGTGTTGCGGTCCTTTGTTACAACTTTGTGTCGACAATAGGTCTCATCATCATGTAGGTTACAATGCAATCCTTTGGTAATTTGTTACACGTTGAAATAACCTAGCTCTTTTTTAAAATTCATTGTTGGTGATGGTGAGTTTATGTTGTTTAAGAGATTATTGTGGGCATTTTCCATCACTGAAACTAAAATTTGCTTTTAATAATCAGTGATGAAAAATGTCCGCAATAATCTCTTAACAACATAATGTGGCTGTTATATTTACTCTGTCAAAGACCATAACTTTTAAATTAATAAATAAAAGTTTCTTGCGAGTTCTTGCGATTGATATATCCCGTACTAATAAAAAAGGGTTATTTCATAATCATCAGATAATGGGTTTTAGATGGGGTTAACAACTTTAAAAAAATTATAAAACTTTGTAACTAACATATATTTGTAGCTATGTGAAAAATAAACGAGTTTGGACGCAGCAAGCTGTCTTCAGGTAAGTGAATTTCCCAATAAAAAAAAATAAAACAATGCTAAAACATGGACTTATTTCAATTTTTATGAAAATTTGAAAAAATTTAATTTGTTGACTGTTCTGGAGCTCCTGGTTCTATTTACCTGCAATTCTGGGAAACAAATGTGCAAAATAAGGTTAGGGGAAGGTTTGATTCATCATGATCAAAAGTTGTTATGGGGATATAAGGGGTAATAATACCCCCGTCGCAGCAAACCTGCGTACTCAGCGAATTTCCCATGCATAATATATGTCTTAATACCACATAAAGCCGTATACCAAGTTTCATAAAAATATATTCACATTGAGCGATTTTAATTATTCTCCATAAGAATAACATTAGTAATGAGTACGTAGGTTTGCTGAAACAAGGAACACAAACAATTGGTTTTTATGCAAATATAAATAGAATTTAACTAGGCGAAGCCACATACCAAATTTCATCAATAATAAATCACAAATAAGTGCTATATAACATTCTAGTTATTTATTCTCCATAAGAATAACATGGTGGCTGAGAAAGCAGGTTTGCTGCAACAAGGAAAAAATGGGGTTTTATATAATTATCAATATAACTCAACCAAGAGAAGTTTCATAGCAAGTTTTATTCATTTATGTTCATAATTAAGGAAGTCATTACATTTTAATTATTCTCCCTAAGACTAACATGGGGGCTGATGACGCAGGTTTGCTGCTACGGGAATAATAAAAAAAAAATGCTTTTCAAATATCAATATACCAGTACTACGTGAAGCCACATACCAAGTTTCATCAACATACATCCATAAATAATCAAGATATCGAATTTTATTTAATCTCCTTCAGAATAACATTGGACAACGTACTGTGTTTAGCACATCGAATATCTCTGCAACGGTTGGGCGTAGAATTACAATTTAAACACCAAAATTATTGTTTTGTGGAACTGAACAGATTGGTAAAAGCAAATGTGAAGTTTACATTAAAATAAACTGAGGAAAAGCCAAAAACCTTTTTCCCATAAGATTAACATGGGGGATTTTATGAGTAGGTTTTTTGGATTTTCTCTGCAACCACTTAATCTAGGTTAATAATTAAAAATACAATATTATTTATTTTTTTAAGCTCTATAACATGGTCTAAACCAAAATTAAGTTTTTTTTATTTTAGGGTAAAAAATGCAAAAAACTGATTTTTGGAAAATTAAAACCCCCATAAACCCCCCTTCCCATGGTCTGATTTTTCCGGTTTTCGAACTTAAGGTGGTGCAGTCGACTCTATTGACAAGCTATTCCGCCTAGAGGTCAGGCCAGTCGCTGCTCATGAATTTCATTTTCCACATTTGAGCAAAATTTCATAAAAATTGGACGTTTTTTACTCAAGTTATCGTGTTAACGGACACACACACACACACACACACACACACACACATATATATATATATATACATATACATATACATATATATGAATTTGAACGAATAGTGTTTTTGGCATCACTCAAAACAAAAAGTTATCATTGTCTCGGGCTTAAGTCTTACCATGAGACCTACGGTAATAGCTTCTTCCCTATAGGGAAAATTCGCTAAAACTACATCAAGATATGAAAAAAAACAATTTCCAATGTTAAATCCCCGTAAGACAACGTACTTTGTTTAGTCGATATACATTATCTATGAATACTCGGTAAATATTTATGTTAGAATTTTAAGAGAGGGCTTAGAAGTTTTGTCTCATCAATATACATCTTATTTCATCCATTAATGTTACATCCGGGGCTTTTCTGACCATTTTTTGGTCCAAAACCTCAAAATTAGAAAACTTAAAATCCCTCAAAAATATCGTCAGAGTTATCTGATTGTTTTGCCCAAAACACTTGTCCAACCGGTTATAGAAACTAATGTCCCTACCAAATTTGAAGTAAATCCGACAAAAAATGCGACCGCTAGAGTATAAACACACACACACGCACACACACACACACTCACATATATATATATATATATATATATATATATACTACATATCAACATTTATATATCTACATTTTAACGACCCCCCAAAACGTGTTTAGGGGTCACTTTAGGAACTTCTGTCGTGGTCCGGGGCTTAAGTTTCACCGTACGAGTCAGCTAATAGTTCAATTTTCCATATGAAATTCACTAACATTTGAGTGCTACAATTTATTTGAAATGGAACGCTAGGTGAGCCGATTGAATAGAATGCTATAGAATGAGTAACTTTGAAAAACGTAATACACTGAGCTTTTCTAAGTGTATTTTCTTTATAAATAAATTGCTATGGATTAATATATGCAATTAAAAACTGAAATATGCAGACATAATTGGAATCGTAGGATTTATAACAACGTATTTCCTTGAGCACATGGTGCTATTGGGACTTTGAAAAACCTTATACACTGAGCTTTCCTAAGTGTAAATTCTTGATCAGGAGAATAGCTAATGTCTAAAGATTAAGATATACAATTAAAACATGCAATACGCAGGCCTGATTGAAATCGTAGGACTTTTAACAACTTATTTATTTTAACACATGGTGCTAAACAAATATATTACTAAAGTTATAATTAATACTATAACCATTTTTGCTTTAGTATGTTAGAAACATAACTAATTCCGCATTAAAATTAGCCTAATGATATTTTACGAAATTAGAAAAGCTATATCCATCGTTGAAGTATAATCAGTGAAATTCTAATTAAATATTAGTCATCAAAAATCTCACTCATCACCGTAAAACTAAATTTTTTTGTTGAATATAGATATTTTTGATTGAAAAAATTGGTAAGCACTCTTTTAAGGGGAGAAATAATTTTTAAATTAATGAAAAATTTTAGTTTCTCAGTAAAAATTAATTTAAAATAAATACATTACGTTACCAGGGAGAAAGTCAAACTAAGACGAACTAATACAACTCCAACGAACAATAGTATATAAACCTTGTTTATCGTTTAACATAATGTATTTTTCCTTCTTGGTAGTTTTATGATCATTAAAAAGGTAACCGTTTTCAAAGTGTTTTTCCTTCTACTGTGGAATAAAAACGCGTGAACAAGACACAAAGCTTTCAAATTTCTTTAAAGGATTCGGCAACTTTATTCACGACAATGTTCCTAAGAGATTTGAGCTCCATTATCTTTGCTATCCAAGATCCAGCTTTGGACAAAGCTCTTAAAGAATCCTCAATGTTTTCCTCAAATACTATTACTGTCTTACTGGGAAGCCTCCCTAATCTTTTCTGTTTCAATTTGAAAGAGCAAATAGGTTTTTCCTTTTTAGAAGATATAACTGAGATTTGAGAATATCGTTTTCTTGATACAATTTTTTCAATAAAATAAATGCCAAAATAGCCTGGATATACAAATAAGAATAAGAATAGTGTAAATAATTAAACTCTTGGAGTTTCTAACGGAACTTATGAAGGTTATTTTATAGAGAATTTTGTCATACTTACATTTTGTTTTCTTTAAAATTTCAGAATTTATGCATATCTAAACCGCCAATAAAACAACTAAGAGGTTCTAAACAGAATTCTTCCTAATCAGTGTTGACAATTGAGGTTTTGAAAATACCCTAGATCCGTCACTTTACAAAGTTGCTTTGAATTACCGATTGGTAAATTGTCATATACTTATGTAGGTATAGAACTCAGTCCATCCTCAAAGCTCACCCCCCTTCATGAATAAAATAGAGACCAATGTCAATGTACCTTCATTATGAAACGTATATATGTATGCACTGAAACACACTTTTAAAGAAATAAAATATTGTATGAGCTAAATATAAAAATATAAATAATTGAAATGATAATACATATATGTTCTGCTTATGGTAACTAACGCTGATTCTATATTACAATATTAAACAAATGTGCTTGGTTTAAGGCAACAGGTCATTTATACATATATATCCTAAGTTACCCTAAAGTTTAAACAGTGATAAAAGTTTCCCTAGTGATAACATCCCTAGTATTGTGGTTTAACAGTAATTAAAGATGTGTTTAAAGGGTCAGTATAATACCAAACTTTTATCTAAAATGGATAAACTAATGGATAAGCAGCTTTTTTATAAATGTAGACAGACAACTGCAGGGCAGATAACTAGTGATTAGTTCATACCTAGTTAGCGGTTTCCCTATCTTAGTTGGTGCTAAAAATAAATATTTTTATCTAGCTAGGATTTTTTAGCTACACTCTGAACTTTCTGTTTTTCGCAATCACATTAATTTTACTGTATTACTCTTAAAAGAAAATGATCCATACACATCACAACTCCAACCATGTTATGAACCCATGGCGAATCATTTTGACTGGGGGAGGTATTGACTATCACGAAATCACTATTTTGAAGGGTCTTTCTTAAAATCCCTTTGTATCTGTTGGTACAAAGTAAACATATATTCTATACCCCAACCACTCCATACCTGTTGATATAGTGCAGTAGATGCAACTATATCAGACGGTTTTAACGACTCGACATGTGTGGAGTTTATAAAAGGGAAATCGACTAGCCAATGAGAAATGAATTAGACCGGAATAACTACTGGAGAGTGGTCTCATTGTCCATGTTAAGAGGTACATTTATCGTCACCTGGAGTGGTTTAGATAATCTTTGTTGAGATCAATTCATTATCAAGATTATATCAAGAGGTTATATCAAGAGATTGTTGAGGATAATATCAAGATAGTGTTTCTGGTCGGACGTGCAAACTGTGCCTAGCATCCTGATAATGCCTGATGACACTTTGTGAGGAAGGCAGTATAAAGGAAGCATAAGCCGAGTGATGGGACTAACGTTGAGTGCGGTATCGCGTGACCCTAGTCTTGATAAACAAAGAGATTGTCTTTTGTAGCACGACATTGGCACAAACAAAGAACGTTACACGATCTAAACTCTCCTTCTTTCAGGGTTTAAGTTTACATGGGTGTTGTTAGAGATGGGATTAGACAGAACAACGAATCTTAAATATTTGATACAAATTATATAGACATTTTTGAGCTATAATTTATACAATAGTATCTGCCTAATTTGCCAATATGTCTATGTTTGCTGAGTTTTACAAACTATAATGCTAGAAAATACATGCTTTAATTAGTTAATTTTAATAATTAGTTTTTATTAGATTCTAGATGATTTATAAACTTTTTCAAAACTGAATTGAATATCTTTGAATGTGTCTATTCGTTCTTTTAGAACCTAAAAAAAGTTAACAGAGAGGTTTTGATTTAATGTTTTTAAGTTGCCAGGGTTCTTAGCAGTTGGTTCCATTTAAGATTTGTTGGTGACGCTTTACTTTTCTAGACCTTTCTTAACAAATTATTTAACAATTATTGTGCTGTTTCTGAATGTGAAATCTTCACAACTCTTATAGAAAAACAAAGAAATGTGTTGTTTTGTTTAAATTTTAGATGTTTGGAACATTAGTCAAATCTTATTTGGTTAATATCTGCTAAAAGTATAAGGCAATAAAACTTTGTCTTACCAACCTGCAATAATTGTGATATTATTGCAAAAACAGTGTCGTAATGCACTTTAATGGATGGACTATTTGACGCACAACTATTGGGATCCCGATGAGATAAAATCCACATCCGAATATCCTTGATAATAATTATTATTAACAAGTTTTTGGATTATAGTGTTCTGGTTAACCTTAATCGTTATATGGTACAAAAGATAAGTATCCGAAAAAGGGCAACTGTAAGGTTAAATCAAGAAAAACATGTAGTCACATATAAACTGGTCAAAAACACTGTTACAAATTTAAAGAGATTAATAATTTAAAAATAATATTTTTTTATGTATATGGGCTTATGGCGATGGTTTACTTCTTTCTGAGGGATAAAACCACACATTTAAATTGAGGGAGTAAACTATAAAAAATATTAAGTACTAAAATATTACACATATTGCGTAGTGATAATCCTGAAATCCCATTATCCCATTATTACGAAACCCTGAAATCCCATTATTACGAAAAATGTGTGGTATAAATACAATTTCCTTTGGTTTTGAAATGTTTTTTGTGATGACACCCAACGCCCACGGGAGTTTTTATAAAGCCTTGAGCGAGATTTCTTTCATTGACAGCTAAACAGAAAGAAAGAAAATATAATCCATTATAGTTCTGTTCCTATATTTTGGAAAACAAATTGTATAGAAACGATTTTTTATGTTTTTATTCAATTTGTTTCATAGTGGAGTTACAAATTACCATAAATATTCTTTTATAAAATATAATGTCTGATTAAAAGATTTACGTAATGGAACTCCCTGACAAATATTTTAACGACAGTTTTCTCAACTAAACAAAACTCTTCGAGAATACTCCTATTTTATATACAAAACCTCAATAGAGAGACATTTAGTGACATTTATTTTTGGGCTTTTAAGCGAAGGTACAGTTTGTAGTTTCTTATCGAATTATAAATGTAAAATTTACTTCTACCGTAATAAAATCACTACTAAACAAGATGTACTAATATGTCTTGCTATAAATTGAAAAATCCCTATCTAATGGTTGTAAAGAGTTGTTATCTTCAAAATTAAAATATGTGGACATCCATTTAAATGATGAATAACAAACCCATTTTAAAATTCAGTGGGTTTAATACATTCTATTCACAGTATTGTTGTCTTAGTTTTGAGTATAGTGTTGTAAATGTATGGCACTAATAACATTTAACGTAATTAGAAAAAGTGACCATATACAATATAATGACATATTCATCAAGTAAGTTGAGAGTTTGTAAGTAAATAATTTATGAATTAACAAGAGAATTAGTAATAGCTTTACTCGTACTTAAGTCAGTGGTAAATTCCTAAACAACATGGAAACGATAAACATTGATAAGTTTACATTATTCAATAGAATTTAAATTGAAATGAGTAATAGCTTTAAGTTTATCAATGCTCTTTTAATATTGATAAAAATATCTTCATACAATTTTTTTAGACCGACTCAATTTCATGTGTGCTAAAGAAAACTCATGTATTTGAAAATAATTGAGCAACTTGTAGATAATCCAGTAGTACAACTTTGAAGTATATAACAGAAATAGTTTTTAAACTTCTTATGAGATCTTATGCAGATTTAACTTGATATCTTAAATATATAATTGTATAAACTTTAGCAAAAGCGGGGCAGTAATGGTATTGTTTAACAATAGTATAAGATAATTTTGTTATCCAGCGAATATGAATAAGAAATCTTTGTTGATAATAGAAATACACAATATCGAAATAAAAATCTACAGTTTCATCATTTAGAGTGTGTTTGTCTAATAATTAAAGTCTATGAGATTTAGCACCTCTTGGTGTTGCTGGGTCATCTCTGTGAAATCGGACCCCAAGTAGCTTTCAAACCAGTATGCCACCACATTACATCGCATATCACCTTTAGCTAGACACCACTTTATCCATTTAAATAAATATATATATAAAGTATCTCTTGAAACTTTGGGAACTTGTTCCTGGGGCGAAAAGATTTACTTGAACCTTTTTCTCTCCATTTTTCGTCCATATGTATTTTGTTATAAATACATCCATCTTAGGTACTACTTAAAGTGCTAACTTAAAAGTTAGTATGAATGTTTAAAGATAACTTAGTATTGGTTTTGGCAATTCCAGCTCTTTCAGTAACGTAAACCAGTAAAATGATGAAAATTTAATATAAACAAATTGCATATTTGTGATAATTTTATCTCCGTTAAAAGATTGTATATAGATTTTGAAGATCATAACTATGTATGAGTAGTTGCAGTACGTCAAATAAAGACATGGTCATTTATGGTAGTTGGTTTTAACAAATAACAAAAATTTTAATTTTAAAAATACATTTACTCCTATGTTTACTCCGCTAAGTGTAAATATCAAACTATGTTTGAAGAATTGAATATAAATTATGTTAGTCATAACTATGAAATTATATAAAAATAGTTTTCATTAACATATTTTTCAGTATCGTGTAACTTCCAGAAAGGAAAGCATTTTCCTTTTCCTTTCTCTTTGATAATAAATTAAACTTGTTTGAAACAGTAATGCAACTATAAGGAATAAATTCAAACTCATTGACAAAGATTTAAGTATTTTAGAACTGTTTTCACAGTTTTTTTCAATCTCAATAATAATGTACTGGAAGGTAAGTAAGCCATTTACAAATTAACCCATTACCGTATCCCATACACATCAGACCATAATATTTAGTTTTAATTTCACAGCCACACACGCTTTGTCAAAACCAAGTGAATATATTCCAAACCAGGTGGTGTTACTTTCAAGTATTTTGACACTCAACATTTTGATTGTAAAACTGAACCGACAAATAATGTTAAAACAAAATCTCCAAACTTATTACTGGTAAATAGGAATATCCAAGTACCTTTGAATGATCACTCTCGCTCAAGCTTTTTAACTGTGCCAGTGGTGCTGTGTAATTTACTTTTGAATCTTGTTTTCTTCTCAGCTTTAGACTCATTTGACAGTTCTCTTTTATAACAGATAAACAGAAAACAGAGTTACCACTGTGCTCTGATCTGCATAAAACTTCCCTCGCATTTAGTTTATTTTCATAGTTTACTCTACACTTAAAAAAAGTAATTTTTTCTGTTTACTGTCTTCTGAAAAACGTCCAGCTCAAACTTTGAGAAATTATGATTTATAAAATATAAATGTTCGTTACACCTACTTAAAATGTGACATCGAAAAAATATAAATAACCGAAAATATCCATATCCATTGTTGTAAATAATATAAATACTGGTATACCATTATTTCTAGCGAGGGTTAAAAAATACTGATTATATTACAAAACATTGGAAACCCGTCTCACTCTTAGCGTGAAAATTTCTGATCTTTGTTTTAAAAAACTAACATATTAGAGCCCAAAATGGACGACAATGAATGAGTGGGTTTAAAAGAAATGCATGCATTAATTTATTTTATCCGTTATTCATTTAATCCAGATTAAATAAATATTTTTCAAATAAAACCTAATTTTATACTTTTTTACATCTGCAACACTCATAAATTTCAACGGTTAATGAAATTTCAAAGGACAGTATTTATTATAAAATAGAAGATAATGATTTACTATATTAATAATTTAGTAGAAAAGTGATCTCGTTCATTGAAGATAAAAGTTAAATTTAAAGAATTTATACAAGTTTAAAATAACGTTATTTTGAAAAATGTCAGCGGATGGAGAAATGACGGTTTCGATTAAAGCAATAGACGGCTATTGATGGGACAAATGCCCACACTGTGTTGCTTCGTTCCATAAATAATATAAGACTATTGCAACGTCAGATAACCTACTCATTATTATATATATAAAACATATATTTGTACACCCTACTCCATTAATTTCGATTATTAAATTTTGCTCACTCTTTAAACAAAACTTTGGTTGTCTTTAAATTTTATTTTATGTATACTTTAAATATAATAATTAGGTACATAGTAAGACTGAATTTCCTATCCCATGTAAATATGATTATATTAAATCTTACATCTTGTCTGGCTCTTACTTTGGAGAAATTAGTTTATGGCCTAGTTCAACCTATTTTTTTTAAAAATAAGTTACTTAAGGTTACGAAGTACGTGATGTTATATCAGAATCACACTGTTAAGATTCATCGCATTTAGACTATTTGTTTTTTGACAATAGTTTTCTAAATTATTGTTTAAACTTAATGGTGTGACGTAGTAACGTAGTAACTAATAATATCAAGGCATTGATAATTAATTTAGTTGTTAAATTGGCCATATACACGATCACTGTTCATCAAAGTATAACTATTATAATGTAACTAATTTACTAAATAAAACACTATTTTTTTTGTATCGAGGGAAACATTTCATTTACTCTCATGAAATAAATACACAATAGTAGGTTTTATTAAAAGCGGTATATTTACAGAACGCGCTTGTTTAATTTAAGGGTATTTTTAATTAACGTTTTATCTAGGTTTTAGATGGTTTTTTTTCAATAGTCCTGCCTCATCTCAATGTCATTTGACACGTAAATAGAAACTGTTTTGATCCCAGCATATCCATGAGCTCAACTTTACTATAAATGCGTTGCACAAATATTTTACAAGCACACATCCATGATGATCATAAAACAAAAATTTGGTTAAACGTTTGGTTACAAATTAATCCCGTAAAGACAATTGACTTTAAAAGTTAGTTTACAAAGAGCTCAAAGTTGTTTGAAAGATAAACCTTCTGAAGAGCCGTTAGAACTTTGTTTGTTTCTTGGTGTTCTTTTACCTAACTGATGAAGATTTTACTTATTAATTCAGCTAAAATAGCTGGATATGATAATGCTCCATCTTAACTTTATATTATGTTCCATAATAATAAAATTATCTTTCGCTAGTAACATAAAATTTCATCTTTTCTAATAAATGTGTTGAGTTCATGAGGGTGGAGGTAAATTTTTGATAATGATAGGAAAAAAGAACAGATTTACCACCTAAATTAATATACCTTTAAAAATAATATATATATATATATATATATATACAGTTTTAATTTAGGTTAAATATAAATATAAAACATAATTTTATAATCTTAGGTTGGTTATTAAGGTCTACCTGAGGAAGTGGTTGTTTTTTTTAAATCTACCCTCAGACGAAAGGTTAACATAAAGCATGATATCTTACTGGTTTCGAAATAGAAAATTAATTTTCTGTTTCCTTGAACCAAAATTTTATTACTTTGAGTATAAAAAAATGTATAAAATAAAATTAAATCAAAATAAATTACTTTCTCATAGTTTTTCTTTGATCTGTAAACCAAGTCAGAAAACATAAAGTGAAATGTATATTAATGAAAGTAAAATCATGTGGAAGTTTAGATGTATATAAACTACGTTTTTACGACTCACTGCTAATTTAATTTATGAACCACGGTTGTAGCGAAACATTACTTTAACCATAAACTCTTTTACTTGGGAAATTAAAGCAATCAGAATTTTAGCTGGGTTAACCTCATCAAATTAACGAAGAACTATTTTCCAAAGTCTGTTATTACACTTGCATGTATCGAGTATCGTTAACTAGATTATAGCCTTATCTTTATTAATATCAGTGTAGATGTTTGTACTATTAAGACTTGACCATAAAAACAGGAGAAAAAACAAGTGTTAAAAGTGCCATAAGTATAAGCAAATTATGTTTTCAAGAAGTTGCGATCTAGTCAGATTGTCATCTTAAGACATATTTTCGTGTTTCAGTTTTACAAGAAATATATTCTAATTGGTATTAAAGAGTGTTTTAGTCTTAGTAAAATTGAAACGGCATGACGGTGCCAATTGTAATGTGTTTATTTATGGTAACTAAATTTGATTCTTGGGTCTTCAATCAAATTACTTTAAAATGTCAGCAATACTCAATAACACGGTTTAACTAGTCATACAGTCATAGAACGTTATATTTTGTAAAATATAGTAGTATTTATAGGCCTAATTAATTGAAAAAAATTTAGGATTTTAAAAACAAACTTTCACTAACAACAAAACTAAATTGTTATTTACTTATATACTAGGTAGAAGCGCATTATGTTTTCTCAATAGTTAAATTACAATTTACTGCCATTTTTAGCCTCTATTTTGACAATATTTTGAAATACCAAGAAATAATGTAGTTATATATATTTGATACCAATGAATATTTAAGGTTTTAATTTTTATTCAAGTATAGGATTTAAACAAACGTATTTTATTGATCTCGTTTAATAGGTTCTCACTTTAATAAAAACATTGTAAATACTATTATATTCATTTATGTCTACACTGACAGTTAAATAAAGCTAAATATTTAAACAGAATTGTTTTACTTGCAACAAAAATTTTAATTAAATAGTTTCACTAATACCGAATCAAATATAGTGAACACCGTATAAAAAACAAGTCTTAAAAACTGTATATTTATATTTCAATTATTAAAATATTTGGTACCACGTAAAAAGGATATTCTCAAAAACCCAGTAAGCAGTAGGTTTTGATAGTTTGGTCACGGAAAGGCAATATTTACCTCTTTATCTCTCAGCAAAATTGAAGTACAGTATAAAACAGAGTGGGTTTTCTAACATATATTGTTTTAACTTATAATACAATTTTCTCTCTTTAAAAGCAAGGGAGAACACATCTAACATGGAAATTGTACTACCTACTATAATAACAGTTAATTCGTGTAACTAAATATATTAAATATTTTAATCTTGTTGTTAGTTATTTTATTGAATAATTTCTTTCGAAGCATGATACGTGTTGTTACAACTACATAGGATACAGTAAAATATTCATAAAATATTAGATCAAGGCCATCGATTTCAACCAGTTACACTGGTCATCATCAGGCCCAATCAGAAAATGACGGAAGCAAAATGGCAAACGCCTTGTATACTATTGGCTACTGAAAGTTCCTGAAACACGTTGCGATAAGTAACACCAAGTTGTGATAAGTATACGCCTTATATTTTTCTTTCGCTTAAAAGATGTTATTTGTAAACTTATTTTTAAGACTGTTTCTACTTACGTGGGGAGAAGCTTTCTTGTTTATCAATAGTTTATCTACATGCAGTTGCTTTGGGAACCGAAAATGTACTTAGCAACTATTTGAAAATTGACAATATAATAATACTTATCCTTAATATAAGGAGCTTTGCGGACCTTATTGCCGTTTGATAATGCTTTTGCGGTATTACATTTGTTTCGTAAAAACTAAGAATGGTGATTGTTTTGTAAAATGTGTCATTATTTGATGTAGAAACTGATACCGGGCCAAAATTATTAAATGGATGTCAGCCTAAATAAAATGTGCTTTAATATTAGGTAATTTCATCGTAATTTTACAGTTGTGTCTTGCGCTATATCTACTTACAAAATGGCAATATCTTTCAGTTTTTTAATTATGCAAGTCAATAGTATTTCTCAGTCTTTGGTAGGCTATGTCTCGGTATAGACTAAGACCGTACATGGCTATTTAATGGAAAGTTTAGATATTATGTGTTCTTGAGCTTTAGTAATTCATTGAAGGGGGATGTATAGTAAACACTGAAATAATATCGGTAATTATTATTATTCTAACACATAGGTGGTTAGATATCATGTTTTAAGATACACCTCTAACATTTTATTAGGAGATACTAATTATTACGAAAGTTTATATAATGTACATAAATAGGTGTGGGGATGATAAAATGTCATAAAGGTATATATTCACAGTGAGTAGAAGAAATTCCGCGAGCAAGATACATTTTCTAGAATACATAATAGTTTCATACAAGTTTCTGATCGAGATTATCAAGGCTAGTTTCTAGTTCATGTTAGTAAAGCTTTAATTATTATTATACTTGCATTGGGACATTTTCAGTAGTATAGTTATTGTAAAGTAATTTTTAGTGTTTGGATTTTAAATAGCATTACATATTAACATCAAACATCTCACAACCGTAACGTACATTTCTAGCCTTATGGTTAGTGTGTTTGACTTCAGTTCAAGAGGTTACAGGTTCCAATACCAAGGTGTCCAAAAAATGTTTGGGTTTTGTGCCTCGTTCCCTTAAAATAATTTAAGGAATACTCTGAACAAAAATGTTGGTGGCGTTTAAATACAAACAATTGTAAATAATCTCATCTCCACTAACTGCATTTAAATCGGCTAATCTGTTAGACATTCAATGACATCCGAGATTGCTCTATTAGTTTGTAATAGTATGTTCCTACTGGCACCAATAAGAATTGGATAAATATAACGTTATATTACCAGTTTATACAACTAACTAACCTGGGATCTGCTCCCCACTAAAGTTATAGTAATTTAGATTAACTATAATATTTAAATAGGGAATGAAGTAGCTGCACTTGGGAGGTATTTTACTCAATTTATGTTCATTATGAACAATAGCAATATTAATGTTTTTGAGAATTTCAGCATATATTATAATTGGAAGTGAAATTACAACAATTTTAGTTTACCATGAGAAAACTTTATAATTTAAATAGTGTGTAGAATAGAAACACTGTGCTACATTCGCAATAGTTTACAATAATATTGTTTTTACTCAGCAAATTTTGAAATTACATTGCGATTACTGTACCTGTTATTCACATTAAGGTTTAATCCTTAATTTTAGTATATATTTTAACTGTAATCCTGAATTTGTATTTAATAATGGAGACGGAAAATTAAATCTAAAACCTCAATCTATCATAATGAACTATAACATAGTCCGTTATTCTGTTGTAACATTGGTAATACAAAAATGCATAGGTTTGGTGGCCTTCAATCCAGGCCGGTACAAAAATTTTCTAGATTATCCCACGAAAACAATATTGTGTAGGCTTGTTTGTTGTTTGTTTGTTTTTGGGAGGATTAGGAGGCCCCGGCATAGCCGGATAGGCACGGCTCCCTTGGGATATTGTGCAGCTACTGGAATGAGGGAAAGGACTTAGGATGGGGTCAATTTCCCTCACTCGTGAAAGGGAGAGATAACCTCACCTACCTCCCGGGCTCTGTGGGTGACATAACCCTAGGACGATTCGCCCTCTAACTAGATGTCCCCTAAGTCCACTAGACAGGGACTACCATCGCACAGAGCCTGCAACCTCTCAGGGGTCGGGTGGCCCCAGGACGGTTCGTCCCCCAGCCCGGCAGACCGGAGACCGTCGGGTAAGGGTCCTTCCTCCCAGGCTGCAAGGAAGATCCACTACTCCCTCCAAGGACTTGGACTAGACTGGGTATCCAGGCTCAACTGGGAGTCAAGCCCCTAGAAGAGACAAGAGGACCAACGAAGGGAAGTTGGTCACACTGGATAGCCAAAAGACTTACCGATCCTATGACAGCTTCATTTAGCTGCATCCAATGTCAACCTCTGCACTACTGTAGACCAGTCAGAGAGCCGTCGAGAGCCTAGTGTAGGCTTACACAAATGAGAGGAGGGGTCAAAGATAGGTTAGAGAAAATAACATACGAGGAGTTTATCAGTTTAAACGCCAACGACAGGCATCGGTAAATTCCGAATTTAAAGTTAAATTGTTCAAACAAAATTATTAGTCGAAAGTCCTTTCTCCCACAACCATTTAGATTCTATAATTTAAAAATGTTACATATGAACTATTTTTTTCAGAATTTATTTAAAGACAACTTTGAAATATGATGATAAATTTCAAAATATTTCTTGTTATTCAATGTGTCTCAACCTTAATTCTTTTAATTTATATATATTTTGTAAATCTTAGATTGAGTTGTAGTTAATGATCTGGTACTATTATCAACTACGGTAATTTAATTTATATAGATGTCATTACGGTATATTATGTAATTTATTGCGCACTTGTCTGAAAAAATAAGTAATACAGTATTAAATCAATAAAAAAAGACTGCTGATCATTTGTTAAATGATAAAGTTGAAAACTCATCAATTTAACCAAAACAGAATAATACTATAAAACAAACAAGTTTGATTAAGAAAGTTGGATGAAGAAATGAAACCAAATTAACCACGGCAATGAGAGGCAGAGATCGTGCGTGACTGCAACGTTTAGTCTTTGAAACAACGGAAATAACAACCTGCAGTTTCTAGTTGCAGGAAAAAATATGTTTATATTGTGAATTAAAACCTGTTTTAGAGTTTTTAAATAACATTTAACTCCTAAATATGTGTCCCAGGTATGGATGTTCAGGATTAAGAGAAAATTAAGTGAAGTATTCTTTTTTGGCCGTGGAAAAATTAATTTTTACATGTATATATTAATGTAAAGATTACAGGTGTGACAGATTTGGTTCTCACACTGATCACACCTTGATTTCTAATAGAAAACACATAAAAACCAACAAGAAACTTTGCCTTAAACTGAGTTGAAATATTTATTCACCATATATAATAATGTATTACTGCGGTATAGGACTGTAATGAATACATTTTACACGGTTGAAGCAGTTATACAGTTAAATAATATAATACATACTTGCATTATAAACATTACGCTCACCAAATAAATTATCATTAACAACGATGGAGGAAATAACTCATTTGCAATAATTTGTAACTATATATTTTGTAAAAGTTGTTTTTATTTGAGCTACGATCTACCTCAGAAAGCCAAAGACATGGCCAATCTTTGAGTTATTGAAGGAAACATTTATATTTTTGACTTACTTTAAAAAACATTTCACGGGTAAATTTGTTTTGAAAATGTACACCAATATCAAGTTTTGTAGATTAAGTAGGTGTATTAAAATTAATGTAAAAACAAACACTTAAAATTTAATTTTATAAATGTCACTAAAACATCCAACATAGGACGTTCAATATATCAAAGTTTCAGAATTTCTACAATTACTAGGCAGGACTGTACACAGTTAAAAGACCCACTCACACTTATATTCATTACAATGGTTATTTATCGTAATAATTTTAACAAAGATGATACTTTAATACACTAACACATTTTGATCAGAATATATTAAGGATATTAACAAGCCCGCGGTGGTCTCCAAGGATGCCTGTCCGCGCAGAAATTATGGATACTCCAGTTTACAGTATCACACCACCAAAACAGCCACCTCTATTTTAACGAGATACCTATCAAATGAACGGAAATATTGTCAAATTTTATAGTACGGAATTTCGAATCTTTACATCACTTTTTATAATTTATATAACCAAAAAAGTGGAAAATATCGTTGTTTTTTACAATGTTTGAGTGAATCTCAAATTTAGACAATTTTTACAAAATATCTAGAAAACTTATCACCTTAAACATTTCATGGCGTATTTGAGGGACTTGACCTTTGTCAAGTTTCTTAAATTTTAAAATTATTTTTTATATTCTTGTACATTTTTTAAACCTTTGTCAACTTTGTTATCTTGTGCTTAAAATTTCCGTTCAAATCAATGTTTAGACTATCAGTTGATTGTATGAACGAAACACAAGGTGTCTAAAGAGTATAATGTAATAGAGATTAGTGATGAGTTTATATTTGTTAAACGTTTTTATTCCCGCGCGAGGGAGCTTGTAAGCGGGAAACATGCGGGGGAAGGCTCACTTTCTCCTTCAAAAGGAGTGCGATGTTGCTGGAATATTGACTCATAGGGGTTTGTTTATTTATTTATTTCAACGGGAAATACCCGATACATGAAATGAATATACAATGAGACTTATGGCTAAATGTCTAAATCTGAGATCAACTAACAAAAATTACACAGTGGTTCGTTTTTCTCTCTCTTTTTTTCTCCAAAAAATTACAGGGTTAACGACAGGGTTGTTGTTTGCGGGCGTACAAGGGAAGGGTACCATCCGGTTCTCTATATTACGGCAACATCGCACTTCTCGAGAGGGAGGAAGTGAGCCGCGTGTTTACCGCTAACAAGCTCCCTCACGCGGGAATAAAAACGTCTAACAAATATAAACTCATCACAAATCTCTATTACATTATACTCTTTAGACACCCTGTATTTGTGCATACAATCAACTGATTGTCAAATCATTGCTTTGAACGGGAATTTTAAGGGCAAGATAAAAAAGTTAACAAACGTTTACAAAATGTACAAGAACATAAAGAATAATAATGTTAAAATTATGAAACTCGACAAAAGTGTTTTTAAATAACCTGTATACATGCCATAACATTTTTAATCTGATAAGTTTTCTAGATATTTTGTAATAATCATCTATATTTGAGTTTTACTCAAACATTGTAAAAAAATACAAATATTTTCCACTTTTTTCGTTGTGTAAATTATAAAAAGTTATGTAAAGATTTGAAACTCCGTAATATAAAATTTGACAATATTTTAGTTTATTTGATAGGTATCTACTTAAAGTGTAACTGGCCGTTTCGGAGGTGTGATATCGTATACTCGAGTATCCATTATTTCTGCGCGGACAGGTTCACTTAGCACCTTCCAAGAAGTCATCAAAACAAACATTATAGTACAGTTTTTTTCGGGAAAAATAATTTTTCAATATTCACAATGTTAAGATGAATAAAATTATATAATGCACACTGTTAAAGTATAGAATATTAATTTCATATATGATTGGCTAATAAAATCGTAAGACATATTTTATACGCGTTTTTATTGTTTTTAAAAATATTTTTAAGCAATTATTTGTCCATTAATGCACTTTTTAGATATTTACATATTGTATAATTTTCATTTATGTCTCTTATTGAGTATATTATATTCCGTAACAAGGTAGACCACTTATTTAAAATCTTTTATATTGTTATGTTTGTGTACCATATGTATTTTCATGTGTTTTTTTTTACAGAAACAAATAATCCAAAACTAATTAGTTGTTTTAAGACTCAAACAAGTAAAAAAAAAAAAAAAACTTAAGAATAACTTCAAGCTCCATTTTGTTTTAGGGAAATTGAGTATATGTTACCTTTTCTTTTATTGGACAGAGAGAAAAGGAATTCACTTACAAAACTAGGCTCAAGCCGTTCATCATACAGTTTGTTTCAATAATACACATCATTAGTTGATTTATTCAACTTTTATGTTTAACGTTTATTTATTTGCACGTTGGTATTGTTAGTTTAGATTACTAACTCAAACATCCCTAATCATAACAACATTAAAACTGGTAAAATAAATGTCCTATGATATAGTATTTTATTTAACAAAATTCCGGTATATATTGTAAGAAAATGGTAAACCAGTCATACTAAGTTTTATTTTAAATGTGTAATTAAGGGATTTAGAAGAATGGTAGTTGTTTTTCAGCTATGAAATATAATAGTTTACATGTAATAAAAACTATTTGTAACAAAGAAACGATGAACACATTTTGAGTTATAATATTAACTATGTTGTTTATATGCAACTACAATGATAGGGGGGAAAAATACATAGAATAGGGGGAGTTTAATGTTAGGACACTTTGTTTTTTACTCTTATTAATTCTTGGTTTGAATAAAATGTTTCTTCCAAATGTGTTTGTTATTTTGTTAAACGTTAGAATTATTTATATTAATATACCCACAACAAAAACCACATATGAAACAAAATATCAGAGTGCTATGTAACGTGATATCTAATGTGTCAAACTTAACAAGTAAAAAATACAAGAAAAAACTTTTTAATCAGGGTGTGAAAGTACTAAATTAGGCTGACATTGGGTACAGAAAATGAAGTTGTCATTACATGTGGTAAGTATTTTGGCTGTCCATTATGACAAATTTCTCTTTAACCCTTGGTCCCTCCATTTACAGCGGCTAGGGACAGAAACTCCAGGTTTGGTCCCCACCTGCCAACCTGAGAATGGATGATCCCTGGCTGTCGTATATGGATACCCTGTCTGTTGAGTTGACCAGTTGGAGGGCAGAATGCGGGTCCCCTGTTTGAGAGCCTCATCCCAGCTGTCACAGGGTCACGGGAGTTGGCCCTCTGAAGGGTCGATTTGGCTGCCGTCCCAACCCACCCTTTCCTTTCCTGCTATATCCTATCTTTTCGGTAATCTGCGCAATATTTCCGCTTTTGGAAAATGTGACTAGCAGCAATGCTGGGGATTCATAATCCGCAACAGTAATGATGATGAAGCACTCAATTAATTCCATGGCAATAAATGAGGTTGATCTTTAATTGTTTACTGCATAAATATTTACAGCTAATGATTGCAGAGCTGCACACAATCGTAACTAGTTGTGGATAGCTAATAACTAATGCAGTGTTTTATCTCATTTAGGACGACAGAGTGTGTGTGTTTGTTTGTACGTTCCTGACCGTACGGGAAAACTATAATAAGCTCAATTATGACATTGACGTGAATAATAATTACATTATTTAGCTGTACACCTACACTTTTGTAATTATTGCAGGTTTTCCTCACAATTTTGTAATGCTGCAGCGTTATTGATATAATAGTATAAAATATAAAATTTACCCTAGTTAATTATTAATTACTAAACCAACCACATAATTATAAACCAAATATAACTTGTACTAGGGCTGCAAATACAATAGACACACAATATGCAAATTTTAATAAGGGCTAGTTTGCCCTTCGTACAAAAACAAGCGAATAAGAGAAGATAGTTTAGCTTTCATGTCGTGTATTTCCTATGGTGTGTAATAAGTCAGTTCATACATCGATTATTAGAGACAAACAAGATCTCTATTGACTAGTGGCTATATGCTGTGGTGCCGTGTGCCTCCGCTCTAGTTTCCTTTTATGCGCTGTTAGTAATGCACTTTTGCTAATTTTAAAGTAATCTTTTTTTTTATTTCATGGTGTCTTTCCAGTTTTGAACTTCTCGCACCCGAACGTTTTAGAACTAGATCATGTTCTAGATTACGAAGCGATACGAAAACCAGACTTTCAAACTGCCCTAAATACTTCTCAAACAGCAAACAACAAATCCGATATTTCTTCATCCTCCTAGAGAAACACTAAACTGATCCAGTACACTTGTATTTTATGAATGGAACAAGCTGTGACTAAATAAAACTGATTTTTATTTATACATTAGATTATATTGAGTTATTAGAATTATTGTTGTTGTTACGCTGTCTTTGTTGTAACAATTTATGTCAAACGTAATTATTAACAGATTACAATGTACTCGTAATACATACTATAACATATTGACACACAACTATTAAGCAATCCTAATGTAAACTACGCTGATTTTTTTAAATATAATTGAATACTACGTCTAATATATAAATATAGTTTCTAGTTATTCCAGCAATTTTTCTGATCCAATAAATATTTTCTGATCCAACAAAAATTATCTATTG
Organism: Allygus modestus; assembly: GCA_963675035.1. Classification (NCBI taxonomy): domain Eukaryota; kingdom Metazoa; phylum Arthropoda; class Insecta; order Hemiptera; family Cicadellidae; genus Allygus; species Allygus modestus. The sequence goes on along the minus strand of OY776115.1, from coordinate 101,331,132 downwards.
TATGGTTATTGTTATGTAGTTCGATTATAGTTGTGTGAATTGTATTAGAAAGAGAATCCTAATAGTCCATATGTAGTAGGAACTACGCACACTAAATATTTGATCAATTATTAGACTAAAAAAAACATCTTTTTGCAATCGAAAAAGTGAATAGTAGTTCAATTTAATTAATCCCTATTACTGGAAGTAAGATGGAGATACTTATTTAAACAAATTTAAAAATATTGTGGTCAGTTTATATTGGTACGGTAATCACGTAAATGGTAATTTTACGTGGTATTAAATAAAATTTTTATTATATACATGTTCTCCTCTATATAGACTATATTTTCCAAATTCAAAATACTATTGTAAAAAGCAATTTTAACCGATTTGTTTACCTAAATTTAAACAAATATCACATGCCTTAAGTGAGATTATTTTATTAACCTTAAAATTAGCGTGGAAAACCTCAGTTTTTAAGATCAATTTCTTCAAATATATTTTTTATAATCCCTTCTAACCACTTTATTGTTGCTGATAAACTGTAAGCCTACATATAACTTGAGGGACATCATTGATTAGAAAAGACAAGGTGAAATCTTTTAAAGTAAAACAGTATGTTTGTTTAGAATTAAAGTAAAAAAAAACTTACTTTAAAATAAGTTTTTAACATTTCAAGATATATCTTACTGTAGTCATTAAAAATACGGTATATACAAACAGTATATTGTAATGCAGTATATTCAGATCGGTTACATCGACCGTCATTAGGTAAATGATATAGTTACCAGTACTGATTGTCATTTACGGATTTGTACGCTTGATTACCGATCTAACTATTTTAGTTACCTTGTCTGAATCGACGAAATATATTTGAGCAAAGTGTATTAGAAATATATTGTAAGGATGTCAGAATATTTTATTTTAACCTTATAGCTTAGCGTCTCAAATGTATTAAAATATAATTTACTGGGACAAATTACTTTCAAAATTGTGTCTCATTAGCAAATAAAATATGTTCTATAATCATTAGATTATTAGGAAGATTAAGTTATATATTTTGTAGTTATTTGGTAATGTCAGACGTACAGTTTAAAATTGAACATTAACACTTTATGTGAATTATTATACTATAGAATAACCATGGTTCATGATAAATTTTGATATGCCATAGTTGATAATATACTGATTTTATATTATTACATTCAATATTATATGTATTACATATATAACGTTATGAGTTTAATAAGATTAATACCTCCAATCTTGAAAAATGTCTTTCTAGGAAAGTGACTTCAAATATAACCAAAGGGTAAAATTTTAGCCTACTTAGTATATAAGGCTAGTTTTTTGTATAAAACGTAACAAGAGGAGAAATAGGCACGAAAATTTGTGTTGCTGTTACGTGAGAAGATATCTGGGAGACGTATAAAGTGAGGAAGAAAACAAAAATATACTTAAGGTCCACAAAAAGTGGTAACTAAAGCTCAGATGTAGTCTTACAGTGAATAATATCCTTATTACATCAGAATATTATTCTAATAATGTAAGGACGTTAAATGATTAATAAATTAACCAAAAATTATTTAAACAATATACCTTTGAAATGCTTAGTGTAATATAAAAGTAAAACTAGAATGTTTAGTAAATAGCTAAAGGTTTTATATTTTAGGAAGTCTTATTTCTTCGACATAATTCTTTACGATAACAATTTTAAAGTTGAACTTTACTCTCTTATGTAAACATATGGAGAGTACGACATACATTATTATGTTCTAAATATCTTGTCTAAATGTTTGTTGGATCATGAATAGGATATTGGGTAATAGGATAAATAATTATTTCAATCGATCACATAGACATTCACATGCAATGAACATTACCAGGCTTCAAAAGATCAATTTTAAATTTATATATATGGAAGGCCCAGCCTACAAACATTCCAAAAACAAGCTAAAACATAGTTTCAATAGCTAAAAACCATCAGCAAGCAAATTAAAATCCAAATTAAACATGCAACAAAACAGTACAACAAAAACAAACTCCTTCCAGATGGTATACCTATTCTTAGATGCACTGATAAATAACAATTACAAACTCCACTGTTATAGGTCTAAATGCAAGTCAGCAATAATTACAAAATGCAATATTATAAGCCTGTATGTGCAAGTCAGCAAAACATGACAGACATCAAAATAATCGTTTATACTGTAAAACGGATTTAAAAGAAGTATTTTCTTGATCCAAGATTCAAACCTGACTAAGCTCATGTTCATAAGGGTAGAATGAAGGGCACTATAAATGTTTAGTGTTACATGCCACTAACCCTTCTGAATCCTGTTGACTCTGGCTCTTGGAAGATCAAGTATTTCTCTAGTTACTGTACTGTGTTAACAAAAATGGCCTCTTATGGTGAAATTATCGGCATTATTATAGTCCAGACACTCGAGCACAAACTAAAAACTTTTATGATTGCAAGCTCAACAAACAAGGGTTTGTAAGGTCCTATCCCACTGATGACCCTCACAGTCCTTTTTTGGAGAATGTATTATAATTTATATCCATTTTAGCCCCTGAACTGTTTTGAATATGAAAATTTGGTTACATACATTTTTCGACGACAGTTCAAATTTGATCTGTAACTACTATTTGCTTGTTTCTGTTCAATAGAACCATCTTAAGAATGCAGTATTCCACCGTTGTAATAAAGTTAAAAATAAAACAACAAACACCATTTTCTCTTTAATAAATGTTAAGTATCGTGTAATCGTGTGTTTTTCTTTATTTTAGCATTATTACTTCGGCAGATCATTGCATTCCGAAGATGGTTATATTGAACCGAATCATGTAAATAGTTCTTACATGTTCAAATTTGAACTGTCGTCGAAAAAGGTATGTAACCGAATTGTTATATCAAAAGAATGTCATTCACATTATTAACACGATCCAATAGCATGACTACACCCTCAAAATGCAAGATTAGCAACTCGCCAGTTGCCCGTGGGGAAACTATACTTCAGTTTCAGTGAATCTCAATTGATAATCAAAAGACGAACTGGATCTTAACTTGCATCTAATTTTTGTAACACGTGTTAAACACGACTTTCTTATGTATAGTTTTGTGTAGTAAATGTTTAGTATGTATACATTTTTTCCTTTTGCAAGTAACAGTATATCAATTAAAACCTATATTTATCTTAGTTTACATAAATGGAGACTAAATACAATACTTGGGTGCAAATTGTTCAAATCACTGAACTATGAAACGTACTGGGGGCACTACATCCACTCTAAGCCTGCCACGGTTCACTGCACTACCTGTCCGCCGTCCATGGTTTTGCGAACGAATCTTTGGCGGATCAGCGATTCACATAGACGGCTGCCTTGCACAGACGTACACTATACACTACGATTATGGACTTGTTCATATCGGCTTACGTAAACGAGTTTTCTTATGCGATAACTGAAATACTCCATAGGCTAATAAAATTCAAAATCAGACTTAGAAATCGTAATTAAAATTATGGGTTCATAGTTTGTTAAGTTGTATTCCAAAAACGGGTTTCGTTTATCCAACATACAGAAACATTCTGCGAAATCCCTCACAGAAAATCATCTAAAATGTAGGCATAGTAATTAAATTTCTTTATACAATTTATTTGCTTGCCTTTTATTAATTTAATACGGTAGATGCATCATTGGCAATTTAAATTGACTTTTTGCACCCATTTATAACAGTATTTTAGCTGTAATAACCCTTTTTCCTTTTAACATATGCCAAAATAAGCGCTTTTGAAATACACTATAATATAGGTATTCTATTACACTTATAACTCTTTTAACACAATTAAATTGTATCAATGTTATTGAAACGTAGCTATTAAAATTAATTAATTTAGTTTAAATGAATAAATTACTCTTAGAGGGGAAACTAATTAATTCAAACAAACTTAAGACTCAGTTACACCTCAAGAGTTGTTACATCTAAATCGAATTACGAAGTTAGAATCAAATTTCTTGGTATCGTAAGACTAATGAATTTTAGCAAACTGCAAGCTTTAATTTGGAAAATAATTGATAATCTGATTGCCTGGTTATTTCAAATACATTACGAAACTGATGTTTTTGTATTTTTGTAGGTTATCAGCGAATTTCCCCTGTAGGGAAGAAGCTATTACCGTAGGTGGCATGGTAAAACGTAAGCCCGAGACCATGATAACTTTTTGTTTTGAGGTCCCCAGATGCCAAAAACACTATTCGTTCAAATTTATATATATATATATATATATATATATATATATATATATATATCACTATCTATTCAGCTGCCGTACGAATTTAGGTTAAGTAGCTGCCACCTCAAAGGTTAGAGTATATTTAAGTTTTAACGTGTATCTCTACTCAAAATTACTTTATTAATATAACTATTAACTTATTTTCATAATTTTTTTATTATAACTATGTGTATTAAAACTCATGTAATTTGACTGCCGTAAGTTTACATTTGATTCGGCGCACCATGTATGTCTAGCAGCTAAATGACTGCCAGCAGTAATACTTCATAAATATTTCGCGTTATTTAGCTGCCACCACTGTTGCCAATTCGTCTTGACGATCTTCCTTGAACAGTTATTAAGATAGTGGTCATAATTAGCTCTCCTCTCACTGCTTTAACGTGTATTAATGTATTAATCATGGACGATGCGTAAAATGATGTTAAAATATGTAATTATAAATAAATACAAAATAAGGCATAATTTAAATCATGAATGGTATGACCAACGCACAATTTTATTTGATTATTGACACGGTATAAAATGAAAAACATCTGTAATAAATATATCATTTGATATTGTCCTTTTAATTCACACTTGTGGATTAATTTGTACGTAGTATTCACCAATTAATGCTAATGTATTATTTCATTACTTAAATCTCCGAACTGTTAGCTTTGTCAAAAGCTCTGGAATTGCAGCACAAAACGTCTGTCGTTATCGAAGTAGTAAGGCACTGACACATTTCATTGCATCATGAACAATCACAGGTCCAATGATAATATAAAACATTTTATTTGTCATTTTATATTGACGTGTTTAAAATTTTGAATTATATACATCATAACAACAAAGTGAGTTGCGTGAGTGGCTTGTTTACGTCAAACACCGATAACGAAACGGTCGGTAAGCGAGAAGTCGGACCATCCAAAGTTGGATTATTGTAGTTCTACTATAATTATATTCTCTTCTTATAAAACCAATCTAGGTACAAATAATGTATAACGGTAACAAAATCATGTTTTTAACTTATCAAAATCAAAATTTCTCAGTTATTTATAATTCTAGAGCTAATATATTCATATCATTGTTTTTTAGACAACATGACACAGCTTTTTATCCTTACAGTTGTTTCCTAAATATTGCCGTTTTAAAGATATAGCTTTGAAAAAAACAAAAATGGCCACCATTTTGAAATGGTACTAAGTAGGAACTTGATATTGCATTCAAAAATAGGTCGTATTAGATGTAATAAATGTATACCAAGTTTGAATTTGGTATCTTCAGATGAAAGTTTTTTCTGACACGTATATTTTCAACAGATAAGTCAAATATATGGTCTTGCCTTAATTAAGGCAGAATAGTGAGAATAGTGAGAGTGGTACAAATTAGCTCGTGCATATTTGTAATGTTGGGATAGGTATTCAGAAATAACTTAATTTATGCCAATTTTTCACCTTGATTTATCATGGTCTGATTCGCTCAGGGATTCACATTTGTATACACTTGTTAAAAATTTGTTATACAAAATAGCCGATATGCTTGCCAAAAATGTAAAAATTGTAGTTTTAACGTTTGACGTTTAATATATATCACAAATTGTAATCATATTTAATTATGTATGTACTTTAATGTAAATGTAACTTACTCGTTCTCCAATTTATCCGTGATCCATATACTGGTCTAGTTAATTTATCACAAGCAGGGTAGTATAGGAAAAATACAGATAATTATTTTTTTATTCGGATGTAGTTTTTTCCTCTAACGTTTTAATTTAAATCATCTGGTGTTTTAAAAATCTGTAATGTTCTTGTATGTATAACAATAATTTAATAAGAAATCCAAATACATATCTACCAGATTTTACGAATATTTACCGAACGTTTCCTAATTACCGAATCCGCTAGTTAATTAACTAATTGTAGTAATAAAATTACAGTTCAGACATCTAATATCTGTAAATCATTATAATCAATATCTTAGATTTAGTAAAAGTGAATCATTGCACGTATGTTCTCCTATTATTTATATATGAAATTTCCTCGGGAGTTTTTTCATTGCTATGTGTCCATTTTTTGCATTAAACAACTTTGAAAAAATTAACGGTTAGGCATGGCCTGGACCTTGGTTCCCTCAGCTCGCCTACCCTCTATCACACCCCCACTCGTTTGCTCCATCACTGTTGCGGTCACTCCCTCCATGACGACTTGCTGCTCGACCCATGGCCCCTCTCCATCACGAATTTTACACAAAGGTAGATCTTGAACCCATGTAACATATAGGCCTATTCACTTCCTTAAAATTCCCTCGGACTACGCCCCGTGCAGTCCTAAGTTAAATGTTTGCATTTGAGAAGAAAGTAAACATTCAGAAACTGTAATGCGAACAGCTGAGGTCACTTACATTTGACAGCTTCATCATCATAATCAAAAGGGGCGGACTTAGGTCCCAAGGCACATCAGCCACACTGGGCTTATTGCGCACCCCGAAAAGAAGAAATGAGAAGGTATCAGTACTCCTCCAGGTTCAAGAGCCTGATGAACTGCATCATCCTGTCGACGAGCTCCTCAGGAGGCAGGTATCCACCCCTGACCATAGATCCCAGAGTTGAAGCCCTTACCTCCCTAAGCTCATCGCAATCGAAGAGCAGATGGTCTGCAGTCTCCTCGTACTGCCCACATTTCCTGCATGCAGGGTCACCATTGAAAACGCCCATCCGAAAGAGGTGTTTCCTTAGGTGACCATGGCCCGTAATCATACCTGTGATCCGCCTAATTTCCAGCCTACTGAGACCCAGGAGATTTCTTGTGACCTGCTGGGATGGTCCCCGGAGGTTGAGCTTGCTGACCCTATGAAGAGGGAGCTTTACCCATCTCCTTCTGTGACGATCCCGAGCCCAAGCACCGATCACCTGTGAAGCACAAGAACGAGATATCCCACAAAAAGGGGGGGACCCATGGGAACCAGGGAGACAGCCGCGTTAGCCTGCCTGTCCGCCACCTCATTACCCACGATCCCAGAGTGACCAGGCACCCAACAAAGAGTAATGGTACCCACCATTTGACAGCTTAAAGAGCAGAAGCAAGCACAGCTGTTTCAAGCTAACTTACCTTTCTAACCCGTGCGAAGAACGGGTACATTCTACTAGTACTCAATATGTACAAAAAAAACTGTCACTGCTAAAACAAAATGTAATAACTTCAACTAATTTTACATTTTTATCTTTGCGGCATGGGATGAAATGTTTTCAACAAAACTTATAGATAATTTAATTAGCTTTAAAATTATAGGTATAGTGAGGATATTTGTTAACATGATGGCTTCTTAGAGAGCGAACACCGCAACACCGCGCCGGTCTAAGCATCGCCGCGTATTGCGTGGTGACCATAGAGTAGGTGTGGGTGTGTTAATAAAGTTTGTCAATAAAGTTCTATGGTGGTGACTCAGGCGCTTGTTTGTCTGCATGACTGCATGAGTCGGACTGCACATTTCTACTTTTTTGTTTAATGCCTCTCTACGTTGATTTTTTAATGCTGTCTATGTTCATTAATAATATGTATCATCTTATAAGGTTTGTATTCATCGTTAATCGTGGGCCTTGTCAATTTATTGTTCAGTTGGCATTGAGCAGTTCGTTGGCATTTTGTGTTTCGTTATAACGTTTTATTTTTTGCACATAAATTCGGCTGTGTTGTGCCAAGTGCAGTTAAATGCTGATATTTGTGCTATTGTCATGGATTGTTGAACGAGGGGAAGTAGAAATTCTTCAGCCTGTTTCCCACGGTAAAGAGTAAACATAGACACGGGTGGACACGGGTGGTATTATCAATAAGGAGCCAACACATTGCGATTTACTTAAACCAGTCTATACTAGGTTACGTGCGCAACACTGTGCGAAGACACTGTGTCTCGAGTGTCGCGTATGTACCCTGTGTTTTTTTTAGCTGGGACACTGCGCGGACACTTTCTAAAGACACCTCCACACCTCGCAATTAATCAGTCCTGATAAGAAAATCTGGTTTTTAAACTTATTTATCAGTATATATAAAAAAGATAGTTTATTCATAATATAAACAAATTAACAATCTTCTTACCAATGTAGGTTGCGCTAGCACAAAGAATACCAAAACAATTATTTTAACTGTTGCTGTAAAGATGACTTCTTAGTATTATTAAGGAGTGTTTCATAGCCGTTATTGCAACCATTTATAATTTTGATTGATCTAGTTCTAATTATTTCCAGAAATCGTGAACAAAACTTGGGATTGTTCCTCTTGAACCAATGAGCAATCAAGTTACTTAAAAGTTTTCAAACTAGGCATTATCTGATAAAGTTTGTAGCACCTAAGCTAAACAGTCTTATCGACAATCTATATAAATAAAGCAGAGTTCTTGTCTGTGTGTGGATCGCCGTACGGCTAAACTATAAGGACTTAAGGCATGACATTTTCAGGGTAGGTTTCCTTTAGATTACAGCTATTGTACCTGACTCTCAGATTCCTCTAAATCCTCTAGGGCTACTCCCCATGGGATATCCAAAATTCTAATGTTAATCAAATGAGACCATACGGTTGTAGTTTTCTTAATCTATCCTTTCCTTCTTAAATCTAAGACCTTAATACTTAATCTTCTAAGGAGTATGTTTAATCTATGGTGGAATGTAGTCGAAGGTATCTATCAGGTCCCAGGTCTCAGTAGCACATGCAACCTCAGTGGCACATGTCCCTTCCGTATACAAACGGGCCTAGGGGTTGAGTCGGGTCGGCCGCGATTGTCACACTTCAGTGGTTTCTTTTAAGACCATAAACTTCTCTCTCATTGTTTATACTCGCGGGTGGTTTATGGTGGTGCTGATGACCACTACATCTCTGCCATTTGCCTTGTCTGGGAATTCGCCTTTTCTCACTGAACTGGCTAATAATTTGCAGCAGTGATATGTAAATACAAAACGTACTGATTAGTATATCATTAACTCGAATGAAAACCATCACAATCATTGTTTAGTTAGTGGAATGTAAACAAACATTAGGATAAAGTAAAATAAAATACAGTACTTGATGCTCAAGCATAACATGAATAGCGGTTGCAGAAAATATTGAAAGTATCAGTCTCCATTATTAATTATACAACTTCGTAAGCCCTATAGGGAAATAAAGCATTATAGGGAAAATAATAAAAAACTAAAACATATTATTTTAGAGTCATAAGTACAACTATACTAAATATGAATGTACTATAAATTTATTTTGAAGTTTAACCCTTAAGTTTAAGTCATTTAACAGATTGTTCAGTAACTGTTTACTCTTGGGTCTTGGGTTCTATTTTATTAGTATGTTTTGATAAATAACGCTACAAAAATTGCAGATACGGATTTAGACGTTAAAACCATTATTGTTTACCATGTAATTACAATTAAAACGACGTTCTATCCGGTGGTATATCTCATACAGTTACCGAGATAGTGAGGGTTTTCCTACACGGCGCCGTCCGACCCTGACGCTGCGGTTAACTTGAGCGGACGGCTGTTCAAAGACCTGGTTGACATATCTTGGTAAACTATTCATATATTAACACTCTAAAATGTACCAACTAACTCGTGTACTAAGTTATTTTCATTAAAACGGGAAAAAACTCACATACTGATTACATTTTCCATAAAAATGTGTAACTTAACGATTTTTTGACGTTTTATTATGTAGCTCTTTTATTAATCGAGATACGGGTTCAAACCTAATAACAGTTATTGTTGTACATATTGTTTTGAGTATAACAATGCTTAAACCAATGTTATATCTCATACTGTTCCCAAGATATCGTCATATTTGCGATTAGCAGCCGCCGCCATCTTTACCCCCCTCCACCATGTTGTCGACCACATAGGAAACTGACGACATGCATTTTCGCTATTACCTAGATCCATATTATATATCACAGTAATCAGCAAAAATATTGCATTTTCATTTTATGCATGCTCAAACCCCCCTAGATCCTGTACAATTAAACTTATAACTTAGACGTTAACATATTTCAACAGGCCATAGTCAAGGAAAATAATCAAACTGCTCGAGTTGTTTTAAGTCCCACTATGTGAGCAATAAGAACATGCAGATGTATGATTTACTCCCAAATCATCGAGTGGTCTAACCTCTAGGTGTGAAATTACAGTGAAGCGGGCGCAATACGTTAAACTTATAACGTAGACGTTAACATACTGCAACAGTCAAGGAAAATAATCAAACTGCTCAAACTGCTTTTTTAAGTCCAACTATGTGAGAAATAAGAACATGCAAATGTATGATTTATTCCGTAAGCGCCAAGTAGGCCTAGTCTAAACGACCTCTCGGTGTTATGTCACAGTGAAGCGGGTAGGAAAGTATGCAGGCTCGGAAATATCGCGGGCCTCGAATGAGTACAGGAAATGATGATGGAAGATAAAAATCTTTGAACATCTGAAGGTGAGTCAGGCCAGATGTGTTTTGGCTGCCACATCCGCGGCAAAAATTTATAATCAGAATGCACATTCAACTTGACAGTGTTGCCACTTATGGCCTGCCGAGTCCACGGCATTTATTTATAGGAACATACTTCTGGTGTATCTTTTAAAAACAGCAGCGTTCCATGTGGTAGAATGGCAAACTACATTTTGTCATACACCTATCAAAAATACGTTATTTGGCTGCCACTTCAAATGCTCAAAATATGTTCCTGCCGGCTTCCTCTGTTGATATAACATGTGATGTGCAATTGGCGGCCGGATACGGCAGTCAAGTGCTGCACCGGCCGCCAAATTCAATGCGGGTTCCACCATGAAAGGCAGCCGAGTGCCGTACGAGATTTATATATATATATATATATATATATATATATACATATGTCCGTTACCGCGATAACTTTTGAAAGAAACGTCCGATTTTTATGAAATTTGCCACTAATGTGGAGAGTAACATTTATGACTTTAAGTTCGAAAACCAGATCGATCGGTCTATGGGAAAAGGGTTTTATGGGGGTTTAAAATTTTAGAAAAATCAGTTTTTTTAACTTTTCACCCAACAATTTTAAAAACACTAGATTTTGGTTATAGCCATTTAATAGAGCTTCAAAGAACAAACAATTTAGTATGTTGAATCATTAAGCTAGGTTTAGTAGTTTTGGAGAAAAGTAAACAAATGTGTCCATACAAATTCCAATGTTAATCTTATGGGAATACGGTTTTTGGTTTTTCCTCAGATAATTTCACTAAAAACTCCACATTTCTTTCTATTAATTAGTTTAGCTCTACAAAACAATCATTTTGGTATATTAATTGTTGTTTTACGTCCAACCGTTGCAGTGATATTCAAAGTGCTAAACATAGTACGTTGTCCAATGTTATCCTTATGGAGAATAAATAAAATGTTATATTTCGATTATTTATGTGTGTACATTAATGAAACTTGGTGTGTGGCTTCATCTAGTTGTGGTATATTGATATTAGCACAAAAACCATTTTTGTGGATTTTTCCCAGTAGCAGCAAACATGCATACTCGGTCCCCATGTTATTCATATGGAGAGTAAGTAAAGTTTTATATCTCCCTTAGTTATTAGCTTCACCTGGTTGAGTTATATTGATAACTGTAAAAAACACATATCTTCCTTGTTTCAGCAAACCTGCGTACTCAATTATAATGTTATTCTTATGGAGAATAAATAAAATGCTATGTATCACTTATTAATGAATGTATTTTTGTAAAACTTGGTAAGTGGCTCTAGGTAGTAGTGATACCCATATATATGCTTTGGAAATTCGCTGAGTACGCAGGTTTGCTGTGACGGGGATATTGCAGTATTGCAGCGTTGTGATAAAGGGTAATTATTAGTTAATTAAATATGTTAGCATGTAAATTAATAGGAACATTAATATAAATAGTTTTATATTGACTCTACAAATAATTTCGCATGATGGCCGGTTTCAGTTTAACAAATTACAAGATCTTTATTATCAGAAAAGATACATATCAATATGCAACTGTACATTAGTATATTCTCCCATTATTCAACCCATTCTCAACCACCACTAAGGTGTAAGACGACTGATGGTGAATCTGTTACCCGTCCCGGTATTACAATAAAATGTTAAGTAAGCTATATGCGGTTTTTATTCCCATAAACAATAACTGGTCTAGCTGGAACATTTTTTCTGAACAATTTTTTTATAAAAGTTCTTACGATATACTCGTATAATGAAAATAGTGACTGTTGCTTTTTACTGTGTTTTTTAAACTGTTTTATGAAATAAATTCCATTAAAATCTTAGTATTTTTAAAAAAATTTAATGAGTTTTGACATTTTCCACAACAAGTTTTAAACGGAAAAATGTGGTTTAATATTCTCTTATATTAAAAACATTCTTCTTGGGCTTAAGCATAAAAGGTACGCATTTACCTTAATTTTTTCCAATAATGAATAATTAAAGAAATTATAAAAAAAGATTTTTACTGAGGAAGTGATGATGTTTATTTCAAATTAAATTCAATACGTTCACCAAGCTGCTTACGTATAAAATGAAAACCAATAACCATATCCGGCATTTTGAACGACAGTGACGTTATTGCTTGGTTGATTATTTTGATCTGTTACAGGAGTGGTAGGATATTAAAACATTTTACTTTTACGTACGGGACGTAACTAAACATTTAAAACATGTAACTATAACAAAACCTCCTTGGCCTTTATTTTAATTTACCTAACCTTGCTTTACATAACCGTAGCCTAGATACTCAATGATTAGTCCAAAATATACAATTACATCATAGTTAAATTTATTCAAGAAAACAATTTAAAATAGTGAACAAAATTACAGTTAGGGCTTATTGAATTATAGTTACAAAATTATTTTTACAAATATCTGCTCCGACTCTCAAATGTAGGCTATGATGACTCTTAATCTCAAGGGCGGTTCTTTGCCATGGCACATAAAAAAAATGATAATTATCAAAATTTTAAATAACCTTAAATAAAATATCTAATAAAACAAAATTGAGTTTCCTTTTTTTTTAGCGGCAGCTACCAAACAAAGAGCTTTGCTGAGATGGATTTAACTTAGTATTTCTTCATGTTGAAATCTAATTTTCAAAAGTCTTTTACCTTGTTTCAAAAGTTCTCTTGTTTAAGTTGGAAAATTTAGATAAATACAAATAAATTTAAAGATAGTTTGCAATTAATTTAGATTAAAATTTAAAAGATTCAAATGGATTAAAATATGATTATTTGGTTCGATATATGTCTCTCTTCTTCAGCTTCCCCTTTCACCACCACTTTAGATTTTGAATTGTTCTCACTTCCTTTTTACACAAGAATCACCACTGCACACTAGATCTTATTCACTGCTATCACTTTTTCCATACTTGTCATACTATATGTAAACCATTTGGTAGCTGTTAATATCACGTTAATAGTAAAATAAAATCAATAAAAAAACACTATTTAATTTTAATATATGTTACATTTCATATAAAAAATTATTAAGTTGTGAGAGAAAATATTCACTTACAGAGTTTATATGCCTGATATAATTACAATTGTTATTTTCTTGCCTTTACATTAAGTAACCTCAAATTATGATTTCTTTTATACTATTAATTAAGATTCAAAAGTAATATACAAATCATAACTTATGCATTATAAAAATACTTAGAGAAATTACAAAAATGTGCTACAATATAACAATATCATACCTCTATGGCCTCTTTATGTTTTACATCTTATCCTCACTCTACTGCCTTCTGATTTGGCTCTGGCTGTCAGTTCAGTTTTGAGAAAACATTTCACTTAAAACAGTCCCTAACCTAATATTTTAGCATTTTCATTTCATTTCAAGCTTTAAATAAATAGGCCAATCTGTACCATTTGGTTATTAACTTCTTTCCTACATATTAGAAACTGTTTTTATACTACACTGTCTTTTTAGTTTGTTGGAAATATAATTTGGCTAGTATGAAAGGCTAAATTTGGTTCTGACAGATTGATTAGATGGGTAGTCCTAGCTTGTTATGAAATACTTAATGATATGTAGGCTTATTGTTTCTTAAAAAAATACATTTACATAAATTCTAAGGTTAGCTCCCCTAAACTGTTTAACATTTTGAAAAGAATAACTTAAGGTAGGTAAAATTTAAGTTAGGGCCTAAGTTTAGAAGCAGGTTTGTACATAGATTTTACATAAAGTTGTTTCAAATGTGTAGGCTAATTAGAAGTAAATACTTAAAACTATTTAGGCTATGTATGTACTGTTATATAACCCTGTAAAATATAATTTTAATAACGGTACACAGCTCTCACAAAACGGTGAAGACAGACCATAAAATGAACTACGTCTCACAACACTTAAAAGTTTATTTTAGTTTTTATAAAAGTATATAATATTACTAGGTGTACGCTCATTCCTCGCGTATAAGGATAATTGAAACACATGATCAAACTTAAATCGAGTCTCATAAAAATTCCAATATCTGATTTGAGTAACATCATCAGAATACATTCCGTTATCATTTAACTGCCGCCAGAATCCGGATTTTATGTCTATATAGCTATAGTTTTAGTCACTTCTCTAATAATCAATTATCGCGGTAGCTGAGAGGTATCGCACTGGCTCTTGGAGTGAAAGGTCGCAGGTTCGGATCCCGCCGCCGACCTAACATTTTATCCGTAGAAAAACATACATACATTTATCACTTGTTTTTATCAAAGTAAATGTTGAATAAATACGTAAATTCATTTATTTTAAAAATAAATTGAAGATTTCAGGCATGGTTTGTTGTTAGGATTGGCATGGGTGCGTTATCTTAGAACAAACAGAGCATTTTGGGCTAAGCAGTGACTTTAGCAGCGTGGTTAATGTAACTTTTAAGAGAACAGCGAGTTTCCTATATGAACTAATGTTAACAATTTCTATAGGCCAAGTCAAAATATCTTAAGGATTAACAATAAATCATCAGGCCCAGTTATTTAGATGAAAAAATGAGATTTAAATATATTGTTTCAATAGCCTAGGCTATCATGAAATTAAATGCTATAAACATGGGTTGGCCCAAGTCCGTACATGAAACTTCTAAAATGACAAGTAGCCTAAGTGTATATGCCTACATTTTATAGTCATAGGTCCAAGTTTATGATGAAAACAGCTCAATATAATCCAAACCTAGGAGATGTCAAATCATTTCAGATAACCTGTACAAAAGGCTTAGTTTGCTTAGAATAGTTTAAAGCTTTTGTTTTGGTTCACTACAAAATTCCTGGTAATGTTTTTAAAGTATTTTACAACAGTTGTATTTTACAAAATGATATTTCAATATATTGTTTCAATAGCCTAGGCTATCATGAAATTAAATTCTATAAACATGGGTTGGTCCAAGACCGTACATGAAACTTCTAAAATGGCAAGTAGCCTAACTGTATAAGCCTACATTTTATAGCCATATGCCCAAGTTTATGATGAAAACAGCTCAGTGTAATCCAAACCTAGGATATGTCAAATCATTTGAGATAACCTGTATAAAAGGCTTAGTTTGGTTAGAATAGTTTAAAGCTTTTGTTTTGGTGCGCTACAACATTCCTGGTAAAAGTATTTAACAACAGTTGTATTTTACAAAATGATATTTCAATATATTGTTGCAATAGCCTGGGCTATCAGGAAATTAAATTCTATAAACATGGGTTGGTCCAAGACCGTACATGAAACTTCTAAAATGGCAAGTAGCCTAAGTGTATAGGCCTACATGTTATAGCCATAGGTCCAAGTTTATGATGAAAACAGCTCACTGTAATCCAAACCTAGGATGTGTCAAATCATTTCAGATAACCTGTATAAAAGGCTTAGTTTGGTTAGAGTAGTTTAAAGCTTTTATTTTGGTTCGCTACAACATTCCTGGTAATGTGTTTAAAGTATTTTACAAAAGTTGTATTGCCAGTTTAATGTTGGCTTACTCTTACTGTAATCCAACCCTAGGCAAATCATTCAAGATAACCTTCCGAAAAAGGCTGTTTGGTTAAAATAATCTATAGCTTTTATTGTGGTTACCTACTACATTACTGGTAATGTATTTTAGATAATGTAGACAATTTTTATTATTAATTTAGTGAAAATATAACCTAGCAAATAATTGTCCTACAAAATAAATTTTAAGGTTGTTGGCTTACTGAGACTAACTTCATCAACGCTTTCAAGACAAATTGAGGCTTTGTATACTTTTTACACATGACAATCACAATATTATCAATTGTCTAAGAAAATGTAATAAAACAAACTAATTTATAAGTTAAATTAATATCTTAGTATCTACAGTCATCAAAAAGTTATTTTGAGTTTTTCGACCTGCCAAACGCGTCGTCTGTCGTCTGCCACCGTTACAATCGTCGCCTATGACCGTGACGATATTTACACAGAGTAGGCGTACGGAATATTAACTGTATGGATATTTTTTTTAAAACGTACACTTAATAATTGATAAAATAATAAATATGCTCACAACTTAAAAATATACTTCGATTTATCTCTCTTGTGTGTTTTTTGTTGGTAAAAAAACTGTTGTTATCCAGTATAACAAAGTATACTCTAGTAAATTAACTATTGTTACTCTGTTGTTGAAACATAGACGTCGGCTAAATTTTAACGATTCAAGTACCACTAAAATGGCTTCCAATGTTATTCTTATGGAGACAAAAATAAATTTGGTTTTAAGATAATTTGATTAATACTGAACGAAATTTTCTGAATAACGAACTTGACCGAGATTTTGACCTGTTAAGTTTTTCTGGAAAATTTTAAGTTTAACTGTGGAGGCATTCTCGAGTTATTGGGGTCACAGACACGCCAGTTGAGTTGATTCTCTTACCAGTTTAAGCAGTAAAGTTGTGTATAAGGATACTTTCACTTCGTTCAATTATCCAATAAGATATAGCCACTTGGTAGATATGTATAAAATTAATATCTTGATTTTTCCCGATGTAAAAGTAATAATTTAGGATAGAAATAACGTGTTAGATATTATTTCTCAATTTGAAATTAAAATAAGTTGGACTATGTTTTCATGTTCAATATGTATAACTGGTATCGTAAATTGGAATAATAGAATGAAATTAACAGAATACAAATAAGAATAGATTGTAATTAAATTAATGCTGGTGTTATTTTAATGAAAGACGTTAGTTTATGGAAAAAACACACAAAAACTGTAATCTTATGAATAAAATATACTTAAATTTAACTCTTAAAAACTTAAATGTATCTTAAATCGGACAAAACCCCCTTTACAAAAAATATTAATGTGCTTTGTAAACTCTAATCAGACGGGGTCATGTCTGGAACACTGAAACAATTCAGGGAAAATTACTGACCTTACTAAGAGAGGTCGACACACCCTAATATGGTTCTCTTATTAAAACTTGTTTACTATATTATCTTTGTTTTAAACGATGGCCAAATTTGATCCCGTTATTCACTGTAACGCCAAAGAATTTATAGGAAATTTGGCAATATTGGTCCTTCCAAGCTACAGTTAACATGTTGGAAATATACCACAGTTTTACTTTACGGCGGATTAATTTAATTAGCTTAGAGGAGTAATTCCTTTTGTTCCTCCCCTATTCGTTTGTTGTGTGTACTTCCATCCGACTGATAAAATAGTTTTGCTCACTCGTTTCTATACCAATAAATATAGTTTACTTATATTAACATAGATATGAAATATACAATTGTCTTTTAATACATACAATTTAAAGTTAGGTGGTACTTCACATAGTAATGAATCGAATAAGGATATACATTTGAAGTAACCTCGCATAGTTCTTGCATAAATATGATAAACAGACAGACCGACTAGGGTTGTTCATAATAAGGAAATTACCAGTGAACTTAAACGTGCACAATTACACAGAGATAAAAAATAAACGTGAGTCTTGGCTCAAGATTTTAACAGGTATTGGAGTGACTTGAAAAGTATCAGTCAACTCCTCATGGAGTACTTCTACATTAGCAAAAACCTATCAGGCATAAGAAATATTGTTGGTTACCACCTAATTTAAATAGCATATAAAATGATTATTTAATATCACTGAGATATACAATAATATTAATTTTAAATAATTATACCGAATGATGGGGTAGTTAGGGTACAGTGAGTAATTTGTTGGCTATAATATGTTAGATATTTGACTCTTCTTACCAACTAATTAATGGAACTTGCAAAAATACGATCTAAAAAACTACACATACATTTGAAGCAATAAAAATTGCAATATTCTGTAATATGCCATACAGACAATTGGATACGGGAAAAAAATAATGAGTAACCATGTCATACTCTAAGACAGGTTTTTATAAACTTTTGATTAGTTCTACAGGGAGTCAAATTAGTAAAGTGCCCACGTTTTCGTAACCCTACCATTAGCGTTATCTTTATCGCACATTTGACTACATAAATTTTATGTAGATAACGCTAATGTTTCCTCCAAATGGAAAATCTCAAAAATTTAAGATTCTTTAAGTTTTAATGTGTAAATCCGTTACAGGTAATTTTAATACAACTTAGATTCGAAACGCCAATAATGGTTAAAGTCGCGCAGACACAACCAATTTTGTCTACACACATAATTCGTGAGTAAAGTACCCAAATATAAAATAACAACTCGTTAAAACAACTAAACAATAGAAAAAATACCCTTGGGAAAAACCTAGTTGAAATTGGACCAAACACTTCAAATAAATACACGAAGTAATAATATTTATATTTCATATTCGTAAGAAGGAGTAGAAATAAAAATACCCAAAAACACATTTTACAAATTTAATGCATGAACTGAATTAACACGCGCATTTCTCAAAGATTATAGGGAATACTATCGCAGAAATATATTTAATTATTTCAAATTGCGTCCCCATTATGACTGTTTATAAGTTTCATTGTTCATTATATTGTTACCAGAATAAATAATACTATCAAAGTTATCAGCGTATATTTGTATGTACTTATGTAAAACAAATACTTTATTTTAAAGGGGTACTACTACAAACATTAGCTCCTCTGGAGTTCATGTTGCTTGAAATAGACTGAAAGTAAATGAGGCAGAGAGTCGTAAGAATACATGAGTCTACGGTCTCATGAGAATTGTCTCTAAAAGATGACGCCAACAAGATTATTAGTTGTATTCATCAAGTTTGTGGTCTCTTAATTCCATACATATTTTAATATTGCTAAAACGGAATCCGGATGAAAACGAATGCATTATTGTTTCAAAGTAAGTTAAACTTTTTCTGTAATATTATGGAATATTAATTTTGCATTACCCAAACTTTACTACTAATATACACATTTACTTTACAATATATGTTTTACTATATATAAAGAAACTAGTAAAGTTACATTTATTTATTATATACCGTAACTCAAAAGGATAATTAACATCACAGTCGGTTAGATGGGAATGCAAAATTTGTTAGTGTATCTAAAAATTTAATTGAATTGGAGAAAAATCTTGTTGATTTTAAATCGCGTTTTATCATATACCGTTAAAAATTGTTGTGTGCAGTTTTTATAGGTCATTCATGTACGATTGAAATTCTACTAATTAAATATAGTAGTAATCAAGATAAAGTTGAAACTTATTTATTATAAAACCATTTTCATATGTCCCCGAAATAAAAAGATCATAATAAAATAGTTGCATTTAAGCTATACAACATAGTGACGGCAGTTAATATCATAATATAATAACCTGTTTTGACTCAAAACAAGTGATCTCAGTGATAAGCACCTAAATTTAATTACTTGACTTGAATTTTTTTACCGTTGTAAAACCAGTTTAGACTGTTTTTATAGAATCAAAGTGTCAAACACGTATATAAAACGTATTATGGTTAAAAAGTGTCATAGTACAGTGGAATACCGCTTTGTAATAGGTGTACGGGTTTAGTAAGTACAACTACCCGTCTATGTTAAAAGGTTTTTTTTTATTTAGTCTTTTTTAAATTACAAATGTATTGGTCCTCTTTTCTTAGATTAATTGAAATTGCAAATAATTTAATCTACTTGTTCTTCCTAAATTACAGGTTTTATAATTGTTTAACTTCGTTAATAAATTCACAAGGTATTTAATCTGGTTTTATATATATATATATATATGATTAAAAGTAGTATGTAAATGTTTATTTTATCTCACAACTTTACAAGAACATTTTGTGTTTAATAGTGATGAACTCAGATATTGTGAAAACGTTAAATATTAAAAGAATCTATTCACTTAACTTGTAAAATGTTTTGAATTGCTTGATGGTTTTCCAGATACACTATTTCCATATTTATTTGATAGCTTACGGAATTAACTGTTTTAATTTTTACAAAAAATAAATTCTATATTTGAATTGGTCAATATCTCAAAAGAGTATAGTTTACGTAGCTAAAATGTTGTTATGTAATTAATCATCAATTATATTTCTGTCTTATATGGTTTAACCATGGCTTAGTATGTAAAAAGTTGTATTTTACGATATTATAATTGTTTTCTATAATTTTAGTGTAAAAACTGTTTAAGTTAGTTGAAAGCGGGAAATAAAAATAAAACATATTAAATAAATAGTGCTGGACATAAAATAAGTGTGCAAAACACAAAACGTAACTGCTGTGGTTCCATTGCCACAGTCAATGACCCGCTTTGACAAATGTTTTTCGTTTTACTACGACAAAAGAAGAGCTAAACATGTTTCATAGTTCCTGCCTGTAGTAGTGAGAAATTATGAGCCTTGTATTGTGGTTATACAGTAAAACTTGTCCTGTACTTTTAAGGGCAATAATTCCATTTAGTTACCTTCAAACTTTAGTTACATTTTACTTTCTAATAATTTTAAGTATTCGGAGAGATAATTGTTTTGATCAAAATTTTGTAATTTGAGTTATCGGTGATAGTTGTTATTCCCCCTACACCTAAAAAGGTTGTATTCAAGTTATGTCTGTCTGTATGAATATGCACATACATATGTATATAGGTAATAATTCTCGGTATATCTACATGTGTTTCTTTTTTTAGTGTTTTTTTTATCTTTTTAAGGGTAATCTTTTGCCAAAAACCGTAAAAAAATTATCAAAAACTGTTTTAGTGATTTTTATAAAAATATAGTGATTGTTGGGGCTTTATAGTCTCCAACAAATAAACACCACCCGCATTTCTGGAATATTTTGGTTTCAGAAATTTTAGCACAAACGTTCAAAATGTGTTTTCATAAAATACATAAACTTTAAATCAAATTTCCTTATCACAATAACAAAGCTCCAAGGTGCGAAAAGTTTGCAGCTTGAATTATTGCCTACAAATGAGCTTAAGAACAGTTTTAAATTTTCAATACGCAATGCGTAACAGGCATAAAGAATAATTTCGAAAATTAGTAAGAAAGAGGTAGAATGTAGATCAGAAATGTAAGAAGAAGGTTAAAATAATCACATTTATAGTGACAAAACTATCTACAAAAATATGTGTCACATTTATAAAAAGGGCCATTGATTCCAAATTATTGGAGAGTAAACTTCTCGTAAAGTATTGGTTTGCAATCTTTTAGTGGTCACGGGAGAAAGTTATTGCACTGTATTTGATCACCAACCTTATTATTACTTGTAGGTATGATGTTTACGCTTTATCGGGAAATATCATACCCTAAAACATTATCAAAATTAAGGTAAAAAAATATATATATATATTTGACTATAGTTCTCGGTCTTAATGTGAAAAAAGTTGTCGACAGGTTGTGTAATTTACTACCGTTTCATGTACAGTAAATGTATAATTCATGATGTGTTGTGAACTTGCTGGTTTTGTTCTGGAAAAGCCTTCTATAACGTAGTTGGTTATTTTAAGTTAATAAATATTAGGTAAAATAAATTGGTAATGTACTTTATTTACGAAATAACATTTATTTTAAAATTCATTATTTCTTTGATTTATGGATACATTTAGATATATTAAGTATAATAGTTTTAATTTTTTTTATACTCTTTTCCTATTATGTTTCCGTATTTTTCAAACGTTTTTAACACTGGTATATGATCTTTACTCGTTTAATTTGCGCTGACAAGTGTTTATTTGACCAGGTAAAGGAAGAATATTTAATTCATGTGAAAATGTTTATACAAGATAAATACTTAATTTATGGAATAATTTCAAAATACTAAAATGCCTCCCATTTTGTTCAACAGAACTCATCTTGAAAAAAAAAAATAAAAAGGAAAACAAACATACTGATAATTTCAAGCTCCATTTGGTTTGAAGGAAATTGAGTTCACCTCACCTTCTTCTCTTTTGGTTTGACAGAGAAGAAACCAATTTTACTTCAATTTCTAAGTTTAACCTCCACTAAAAAGAGCGTTTTTTAAAAGAACAGACGTGGAATTTTAAAACATTAATCTCCATCTAGCTTATATTTCAGTTGTGTAGCACATATTTCCTCCCGATTACTTACTTTTTAATTAAATTACAAACAAATATTATTAATGATAATATCACTGATGCAAATATTATATATTCTATTAGAAACAATTTACGACCTTTAAAATTTTATTTATGATTACATGTTTTAGTTTGTTACGATTAAAGTATACTATTACACTTGTATTAAATGCACTTTATGCAAAACAACAAAAATTCACGAACACAATTTTTAATAGATTTTATTATGATTTGTGGCTGATTCCACAGGAAATTTACAGGAAGCCCACAGCATCTGACCATACTATCCATAATACTTCATACCATCCTGAAACCCAAAAAATGGCCGCCTATAACAGTATGATCCATCGTTTATTATCTATGCTACTAACAGATGAAGATTACCGCAATGAACTAAACACAATTAAGTACATAGCAGTGGCCAATGGCTATAAAAGCTTCATTGTTGACAAAATTGTCCATAAGCACAAAAGAAAGCCCTTTTAGCGAATTTCCCCTACAGGGAAGAAGCTATTACCGTAGGTCTCATGGTAAGACTTAGCCCAAGACCATGATAACTATATATATATATATATATATATATATATATATATATATACATATATGTCCGTAAGCACGATAACTCTCGTAAAAAAGGTCCGATCTTAATGAAATTTGGTACAAATGTGTAAAGTACCATTTATTTGAACGAGTTCGAAAACCAGATGAATCGCACAAAACAAAGGGGGTTTTTTGGGGGGTTTTGTACCCCAAAAATGTGTTTTTTAGGGTTTTCACATGTAATTTTAATTTAAATCAAATTTTAATATATACCATTGAATTCAGCTTAAAAAACAAACAATTTGGTATTTATATCATTGCTCTACGTCAATTGGTTACCGAGATATTGAATGTGCTAAAGAATTGGCTTGATAACATTAGACACAGTACGTTGTCTAATGTTATTCTTATGGAGAAAAAGAAAAATTGTATATCTCGCTTATTTATGAACATGAACTGGCGAAATTTTGTATATGGCTTGATCTGGTTGTGGTTTATTGTTGTTTTCACAAACAAAATTTTTGCCTATGGTTCCTGTAGCAGCAAACCTAGGTACTTGGTCCCCATGTTATTCTTACGGAAAATACTTAAAATGTTATACATCGCTTATTTATGAATGTGTGTGGATGAAACTTGGTATATGACTTCACTAAGATGAGTTCTATTGATATTTGCATAAAAACCCATTATTGTGTGTGCCTTGTTGCAGCAAACCTGCGTACTCATCCCCAATGTTATTCTTATAGAGAATAATTAATATTTTAAATATCGCTTGTTTGTGAATACATTTCTTATCAATCCTGTTAAGTGTTTTAATGTGTTATGTTATATATTCATTGGAAATTCGCTGAGTATGCAGGTTTGCTGCGACGGGGGTATTTTAACAATGCAGATTGTAATCTGCCAGAAAACAAACGATTTATCTCCGTAGAATATAACAGCAGCCTACAGTATACTTCGAAACGTGAACTGAAAGCACAGGGCATAAATTTAGCCTACAAAACATCTAACAAACTTGGGAAAAGTTGAAGAAAACTAAGACAAAGGACCAACCTAAGGATACGGCCACTGGTGCTTATAAACTTCAATGTTCAGACTGTTCAAACTATTACATAGGCCAAACTGTCAGATCATTTAGGACACGCTTCTCTGAAAATCTGCCTAAACCTAAACTGTCCCAACAAAAGTCAAGTTTGCAGAGCATTTGCTAACTTCTAACCACAAAATAAATAGTTTTAGTGACAACACGAAAATTCTACATATTTGTAATAAAGGCTATATGCTGGACACACTAGAAAAATTTTAAATATACAAAGCGACCAAAACAGACCCTAACAATATGCTTAATGAGAAACTCAATTACTGCTCAAACAAACTATTTAATACCATATTAGATTATTTAACAGACAGTCCTGTTGGCAGCACTTGTCCTTGAAGAACAGCTGATAGCGGCGTGGGCTAGATTATTAAGGAACGAACCAGTTCAGTGACGTGCGCCGGCCGGTGAACTGTTTTCAATGTTGTGTGTCATTTGTTAGTATGTGTTCAGTGTATTTTTATAAAGTGACGACATTTTGAAGAATGGAATAACGTTCTTGTTTAAAGTTTTGATAATGGCTACGTGCTATCCGAAACTATAGTCAACATTTTGTTACTATAAGGAATTGCTGACGTCAAGGTATGTTAACCTGTTTATATTGTTAAATCTTTGATCGATGGACACAAAATTAACAATACTGTTCAGATTAATATCCTCAAATGGAGTAATGATCGTAAACGAAATTAAGTTATGAATAATTTGAGCTCACCCAACACAGATATAGCTGAAAAGAAACAAGTTCATATTAAGTTATTAAGAGAGTACGTAATATATGTTGTGTACCTAAATGGTATGTTTTGGTAAAATAAAACTGTTGTTTTTTTTTCAAAAAGTCCAGGATATTGCTCGTCTTGAAGGCCTATCTATGATAGTGACTGAAAACTAACTAGATAATTTAATTTTTGTTTAAGATGTATAGTACAATCTGGACAAAGCAAAAATTAAGAGGTAAGGGATCAAGATAAAACAGTTTGAAATCGTGTGACCAATGCATTAATTAAAGTATACTAAATGATTAAGATGTACTACAGCAGTCTACAGACTGGAATCATTTTCTTGATAACTTAAAGTATCAAAATATGTCAATATTTGCATCGTAAATCCATTAAATTAATTAAAATCCATTTTTCTAGCCCCTGAGCTGCGACTATGACTAAATTAAATGACTAATTTAGATTAAATTAATATTATAATGGGAGATATAACAATTCCTTTTACAAGACAAACGCGGTATATATTTAACTTATTGTAGTATAATATAGTGTCGAAACTTTCCAACGTTTTAAAGCCTTGTACCGTATCTTAAATATATTCATTGACTAGTACGTAAATAGACTTTTACTTGTACTACTGATGTTAACATTCATTTACTTTGGTTTTTATAAAAAAGGTTTGTTTAAAGTATTTTATAAAAGCCCCTATTGGTTGTTGTTTAAAAAATATGAGAATGTCTTCATAAAATGTGAGGTTACGACCAAAAGCGAAGAATATTTACCGCCGTGTTATGATGCTGTAAACGTTTACGGTTAATTTTGTAAGTAATCCAAAACGATAAATTCATAGTTTACTAGCAATCATTTGCCAATCTATTCAAAGCACAAGAACGGTTTACCAAATCAGCAAGTAAATTAACAATAACAAACAATGCGTTCGATACAAGTACGTAAATTGTACTTGTATCAAAATATTTATGTACAGTAATGTAACAAGTATAAATAAATTATTATCTATTAGTGAATTTCCTATGGGAAAGTGAATTATTAGCATGACCTTCACGGTGAAAGTTAAGCCCGGAACCACCATAGAAGCTCCTAACGTGACCCCCTTAACACTTTTTGGGGGATCGTTCAAGTGAAAACTGGTCTCGGGTGATAATCTGTGGAAATAATACTGCACCAATTACAATATCAATTCTTCCGGGAACATAAAAGGTAGGGTCGGCAAGAGTATAAGATCTGGTATATTTTAACAGATCAGGAGAAAGTGGTGTGCGAGGTAGATCTACTGTTAGTTTACCAAAACTAACATGGAATGATTAGGAGCAATAAGTTGTCCCCATAGGGTTTCAATTGTGGCATAGACTTAACCTTTGTTAAGAGTAACATTTTGGTTGATTCCCGTTAACTGGATGTCGGATTTATGTCGTGCTGCTTGAAGGGGGTTACTGTGCGTCCAGAATAACGGTGCACATACTTTCAGAATCTAGTAATATGCAGAAAACTTGAATATTGCCATCGGGCGAGCGAAGTTGAATCAAACCTGTACCAAGCAATACGGTAAAATTTGAGGTTGGGTTGAGTGATGTTGTGAAGTCGACGTAACAGAGTCATTGGAAGGAGATATATTATCCAAGGAACGTGGTTTAAATGGGCTTGAAATTGCATTAAAGGTTGAATGAATTAGAGAAGAGTGAGAGGTATGTTGAACAAAATGTAATAAGGAATGATGGCATTTGGAGCATATTTGGCATGTAGATTGCGAAGCACACTGTTTAAGATCATGAAGTCCTAGGCATGAAACACAATGTCGATTGGATTTGACGATATTGTATCGTTCTTGAGGGGTCTTATAGTTAAAAACTGGACAAGCATAGATCTTATGAGTTGTCTGGTTACAAGCAAAACATGCATTAGATGGGAGTTTGATAGGTTCCAACGTGGGAGATGATTGAGTGGCTACCATTGATGTGTTCTTCTTAGTGAATCCTAACTTAGATGAAATGACGGGTTTAAGATTATGGACAATAGTTGCATGGTCATTGGTAAGATTGTACTCAGACAACGTAGTATCTTCATGTTAGACACATTCTTTGTTCAGGTAAGCCTAATTTAGGAAGTCGAACCTGGGAATGGGTAGTGAGTAAGGAACAAGTGTTGTTACGGTTTTCGTCAGCTGGTGAAGAGTCACTCACATTTATCAGTGTTTCAATGTTACCTGCAATATTAGCAAATAAATCACCAATTTCGTCCTGACCCCTGGCTAGTTGGTCAATGTCAACTGCTTCCTTATCAGTGAGTAGTATTGCACGCTGAAAATGAGAGTCAATATCATCCTTATGATTAAGTTCTAGAAGGTATACATTGAGGGATTTCTGCTGAGGGCTAGAAAGATGTTCTTGTTGAGCAGTATCCACAGCTAGTTTTATTGACAACAAACGCATTTTCAGTAAGTCTTTGAGCCAATTATAGGTATCTGCCCGATACTCATCAGGTCGAGGTGGTGCCATTGGATTGAAAATACAAATATAAAAGATAAAACTTCAATAAGATTGTTTGTCAAAACTAGTGAAATGAAAAAAAACCTACATTAACATTGTAGTTTGTTGATTATATTCACTTCTTAATAAATTGAGAATAATTATCAATAGCATGAC
The DNA here is from genome assembly GCA_963675035.1 of Allygus modestus. Classification (NCBI taxonomy): domain Eukaryota; kingdom Metazoa; phylum Arthropoda; class Insecta; order Hemiptera; family Cicadellidae; genus Allygus; species Allygus modestus. The sequence goes on along the minus strand of OY776115.1, from coordinate 101,303,398 downwards.
GAAAAGTGACCATGTTTAAGCTCTGCACTAACTGTAAATTCTTATATTACCTGTGGATTCATAGAGCTAGTGTTCATTATCCGGCCCGGAGAAACAAAAATATGTATGGTGGAGTGATATTATAGATGGAGGACCAAACACAGAGCTAAGAACATATTAATAAAAATAAAAAAAGGATCTTGAGCTGAACACATCTTTGTATAATTTTATAAGAACAATAAATGAATATAAACAATAATATTGACACGTATGTTAAATGTGTAACATGTGACATACGTTACTGTTAGAAACAGTCAATTATAAATGTCTATCTATATCAGGTGAGTTCACTGAACAAAATGTGTAGTTAGTTGTTGAATAAACCCAATATCAGTTAATTTTACAAGTTCAGTTAAATAGGGCCCAAATTATATGTTCTTAAATGACAAAACATTTTACATTTGCTTTTATTCCAAAACTCACTTTCACTAGCGTTTTATTCTACGCTACGTACTACGTATTTTTAACATTTTCAAAATTAAACATACTTTTAAAATTCAGTGACGGATACTATAATAATATCAAATACATATTAAAATCGGCCAAGTCATTTGGGTTAAATGAAAACCAATATCCATAACCAATATATTGAGTGACATACACAATATTGCTTATATGACACATACATCAAAGGATTTAAAGTTGCAATAAAGTGTTGTTGTATATGCATAAACTAACCTTTTTAAAAACAAAATTTATTTTTATTTTTTGTGTTTTATTACACATTCAGTTATATACATGTTAAAATGCTGTATCAACTTCTTAACTAATGAAATTTAGTTTAAAAAGCAAATTGATTAAACAACTATTATGACTATTTTTGGACTATTTTAGAACTAATATATGTAAACTAGGAACAATTAAATTTTAAGTTTTTAACGATGACAATGATTTAAATGGAGCCATTGTGGAGTTTTTGTTTGGGACCGCAGTAAAATGTTTAATAACATCCAGTTATTAGCTCAGTAACAATTAGTATATAAACAAAAACGGTCGAATAATAGTAAAGTTTATTTGTTTATTTGGTGTCAACATTTATATAGATTTGCAAAAGAATCAACAAATTAAATTATTTTTGACGGATAGGAAATTGTTCATCACAGTGATTTCATGAACACTAAAATATTCTTCGGAATATCCTCACCTACCACGCTGGGTATCTTAGAAATGTTTACATATTTTAATTGTTATAATTTTATACTATTATTCTATAACTATTGCTGTTGCGAATCAATACCGTTAAAAAAAGTCTCAAAAGTTACAAAAGCCTCTGGAATTGACCAAGTTTGTACTATACACTTATACCTTGATGATAACAAGTTGATGTTTCGTTTTACAACGAGAGCTATGTTTCCAAAGTAAACCACGAGAGAGACCCGATAAAACCCTGTTAATTGGTCCCCGAAGCGCTCATACCTGTGCGTGCTCAAACATTGTGAGGTTAAAATAAAATACAAAATAATACACAAGATAAAATTACAACTGTATTATTTGCTTCAGGCTTTACAATGTCACATCAGATGTACAAAAATAAAAGTTAGAAAAAATAATGAACAAAGAATGCCAAATTAGACCATATAAAAAAAAGGTTCAATTAGATGTATTTATTTCTCTTTTTACAAAATAAACTCTTGAATTATTTCCCATCTTTACCGCCAGGCGTCTTTCAGATATTAAGCTAAAACACGCCAAATCTTCCCGTTTGAATACTTTTTGTAACAAAAACTGCTTTAAATTTTTTTGCGAACTTTAATTTTGACATGTGTGTGGAAATCGGACAGGCAAAAAGATACACTGTTTCATTTTCAATGAGTTAACGTAACGAACAGTTGTAAATTTGCTCAACCCAAGGTTTGAAATTTAAATATTACAACTCTGGCCTCGATTTATCACCCACGTTATGATGTCAATGTCGTTTGGAGCGATGGGATGCTTATCGCCAAGTTCTAGGTCAAGAGATAATATTAATTTTGTTTACGGAAGCGGGCGCTCGGCCACCACTCCTCCCTTCCACTAGAGTCCGCAAAGGAGTTCCCAGTCTGTCGGTCTCGTCTGTTTCTAAGATAATATTTACATCGTATTTCTGACTTAACAGTTTTCAATTTCTACGATAAAAATGCGTTTCGATATGATTTGTTTGCTAAAGCTTTTGAAAAGGCAAACCTAAAACTCTTAATATAACTGATATTTGCATTATAAGTGTAAAAATATAATTCATCAAAACCAGTTTCTATATGTAAAACACAGTTTGGGGTATACATGGCTACTTAATGTTTTATGTTTTAGTAAAAAGTATATTCCATACTGGCACCCCGTAATAGCTTATCGCCACTGACTCAAAAATAATAAATTAGTGAGCTCAGCGGTAAATTTATATTTTTAATTCGTTCCATATTGAGTTTATTGTAAATTATCCGATCTTAGATTTGTATTTCAAATGGTTGCCCCAAGAATTAGAGCTTGTAAAAGTAGTATCCAAATACTTTTATTGATTAACTACCTTGATATTTATGCCCTTGTACTACCACCTGATGTTTGTTTTAAGCCTAACACCATTTCTACAAATATATAATTAGGATTTATTTAAGTTTATTTTAAATTCCTCACAATATGTTTCTAAATTTCGTATTGTTTGCTGAAGCCCAGTAGCCGTCGGAGAGAGGAGAATTATATCACCCGCGAATAGAGAAGCATGATTATTCTAGTTCCTCCAACATTTCATCCCCCCAACTCTTCTGGCATGACATTTACGAATAAACCAAACAACGTCATTCGGGAGATTGCAGTCCTGTTTTAAACCTGTATTTGTTAGAATACCACTCGTACTGTCATCCACACACCACAAGCTTGCACTAGTTTCGCTATAGTGACATTTTACAACATTAAGCAAGCACGTGTTTCAACAATTCGATAATTTTTGCCTTACGGTTAATATTATCAAAAGTTGGACTGGAATTATAAAAAATAAAAAACCTTAACTTAGTTCTGTGATAACATTAGTTTGATCATATAAGATTTTATCGATGGTAGAGTATCCTTTTCCAAAACTCGCTTGAAACTCTGTCACTATTTTATTTTCTAAAACCCAATTTGTTAATATATAATAATTATGAGACTCACAAACATTTTCGAAATGCAGTTTATAGATTATAAACTTTTATAGTCTTAAACTAAATTAGACTGACCTTTTTTGTGTCATGTAAGTATTGTCGATTCATTCAAATTTTTTGGGATTGGTTCACTGGCGCACAATTAATTATAGACTGATAATAAAATACCTAAATTGCTATTGAGTGCATTACAACAAACAAACATAAGGTATACCATCACGAGCCGGCACCTTATCGGGCTTATCGTTCTTTAGCTCAGCCCAGGCGAAGTCCCTATCTAATCGGTCGTTATGTACAAACGGTTTCACGAAACATAGCACTTGACAGGAGTGGAGGATTCAGTAGACTTCTAAAATGTTCAATCAACTGATATGGTGTTATATTTCTCGCAAACGTGCCTGATTTGTTCATTAAAAAGTCTATGACCCGCCACAGAGTTTAATTATTGGAGTTATTAAACAGATAAAAAAATATTGTATTGCGATAAAATGTATTGTTTTTTCGCATAATTCTTATGAAGGAAGTTTATAGCAGTTAGCGTTGGCCATTAAAGAACACATCTTAATCCTATTTGCCTGCTTTTATTACAAATATAATGGATTATTTAACCACCTTTATCATCAGAAAAACAATCCCGTTTTATCATACCCTTCACTATTTCATTGAGTAAATTTTGGAAATATTTCTCATCATAAAATAAACACATAAGTTTAAAATACAGACATAGTTAAATAGCTGGAATTACAAAAATAAAAAGCTTCACTTAGTTCTGCGATAGCATTAGTTTGATCATATAAGATGTTATCGACGGTAGAGTATCCTTTTCCAAAACTCGCTTGAAACTCTGACAGTATTTTATTTTCTAAAATCCAATTTATTAATATGTAACAATTATGAGACTGAGAATTATGTAATAGTTATTTGGAGTATAGCTGGAAATAGCATACATTCTGGTAATAGCTGGAATAGCTTAGGCGTATGACAAATTTCAACATAATCAGTAGAGTTTTCAAATGCCTTGATACAACGATAATGGTATTTCAACAGTAGAAAAAAAGTTAAAGTTGCATATGCATGTGTTCAATAGCAGTAAGAGTGTTTAAGCTTTAATTCCAAAACAATTTAATAAAGGGATGTTGAAATGTGGATGTTCTCAAGTTGAATATAACTCATCATCTTCATAAATATAAAGTAATGTGGTAATTTAATAAGTCAAATTATAAATAATTTTCCCTCTTATACCACTTTACATTCACAAAATATATGTAGAGTACTCATAATACTCATAATCATGTTCGTATTGTAACAACAACAACAACAACAAAAAGTTATACCTTCCCATGGTCGTCAAAGTGGATATCACTAGTAAATTTGACTATTCAAATTACATTTTACGACTCTACGATATAAAAAATAGATTTTCAGACCTTTACAGAAACAAAATCACTACCTTACACTCTTTATCGGAACCAGGCAAGTTTGTCAACTACCTAGATTCTTTATTTTGTTATAATAATTTAGGTTTGTGCATTTTAAGTTTACAAATAAATGTTATCTACTTATAAAATTATTAATTCTCAAATTGCATCATTACTTGAACCATATTGCAGAGTATTAAAGAATATCAAGTCAATAGCGTTTTAGCTCTGTTAGCAACCCTACATCCAGCCTTACATAATCATAAAAAATATACACATAAATGGTATTAGTGGGATTACATGGTATTGATATATTCCACGACAAAGTTAACAATATTTTATTTACCAAATTACTGTTATAGGTAATAGGTAAGGTAGGCCTGAATTCTATTTTCCTCTTCCTGGTGGGCTATGGCCCATTTTGGGATCCATTGCGGCATTTGTCTAAATGAGATGAAAAACCATAAAAACTCTTTTTAGAATGGCCAGCTTGGGATGAAATCGGGATCTCCTGATTGTGAGGTGCGATTTCAGTAATGTGTTCTCTACCTAGGTTGATTTTTTAAGTTTTAATAATTCATTGTTTGCATTGCATTAAGGGCGGATTAAAATAAAGTTTTTATGTGTTTTTCTCTAGAAAATATTACCGTTGACAAACTACGTTAAACATAATTTGAAAGTTTAACCCATTAATACATATTGTATTTAGTTACTTAACTGTTTTCATTTGCACTCAAGAACGTCTATTATGGTTTATGTATCATTTACAATACTCTTTAATATAGCCCGTGATTTTGTAACGAATAAAGCTTTTGGAGAGCGGTTTCTTCCTTTAACTCAGCCAGACTAGGCCTTTAATATGATCTACATCTTGACCTAAAGTCTCAAAACGTGCCTTCGAAAGTAGACGTTTGTCCCTTAAATCGTTTTGCAAAGTTCTAGATTTGTTATTCAGATAATGTTAAAGATATTATACGGATTCCACACTTTTTTCCCACCCTGTATTTAGTTACAACACTTCTTACAAGGTATTGTTGAATATTTAAGTTGGAACATCATTTACATGTAAGGTATGCTGTCAAGTTATAAGGCCGTAAATGTAGCCTGTAATATATTACCACAACAGAACCACACTGAAGACAATGAGAGTTTCATGGCATTAACCATTGTTGGAGGAACAGATTAGAGACACCATTGTCTTGGTACATTACCTTTGCCGGATAACCTAATGTTGCGTTACTCCCCAATAGATTAAGTCTGTATGTTGTTTTAGTTCTCTAAGAAGGTAAAACACTTTATCCACATTTTAAATACACTACTTAGATTATTATGGTCAGTTAGTTAACAAAAAACTGCTTAAAATAATATATTTGTTATAACAATATTTGAAGCTGTAAGAGTTTTACAATATTCAATTTAGTAATATAAAATGCAATCACATAATTTCTCAACAATCATAGTTTACGGATTCTGTTGTAGTTAATACAACATATGTATATTCTCCTTGTTATCATCCCCGTTCTTACACAATAAAAATTTAGATACAAATTTAATTATACTGTTTGCAATTTATTGTTGCGTAATGTAGTAACAAAATGCGTTTCAAGACTTGCATGAGATGGGAGATGTTAAATAACTTGAGTATACGTAATAACTGACGATATAAACGCGGTAAGAGCACTAGTGTCAAAAGGAGTTCGTGTCGTGAATCGTTGAAGTAGATTCATTATGGAAAATGTTTGTGCCCGATCTTATCTCATGATTGCCCTCCGTTGCTCTTCAGCAGTAACACGCTTTAACCCTTTTTATAAGTCATTCTATAAATTTATTCGGAAAACGAAAAAGGTTTGTCTTGACACGTACCAATATTGTTAAAAATGTTCACGGTTGGTTGTTTAAGTTACCAAAAGGGGGGAGGGTGGTTGTCCTAATCCAACATGAGCTTTTAAAACTTAAAACCGGTTTATTTGCAACGGTTATAATAGCTTTCCTATCTCACGACTACTATCTAATTCTAGTTATTATATAATACAAAGTCACTGATAGTAGAAAAAAACTAAAATGAACATTTTATTTTATCTTGATAAGTTGATAGGCCTATTGTTTTTGAGAGTGACTTTCTTCCATGAGGTCACAGATTTGATTTCCACAAACCACCGATGGCTGTAAGCATGTGTTGATAACTATTCTGCCCAGTTGTTTGAAATCAATTTGTAGCTTTATACTCACCTATCCATAAAACAAATACTCCCGTTGCAGAAAACCTGCACACGCAGCGAATTTAAAAGGTACCTCGCTAGGTCATTAACGTGATATGATATATCGGAATGGTTTTACTATTGTGAATGTGGGCAGTTATTTGGAAAGTTACAACTAGTTTAGTGTATTATACAATTTAGGTATAGAGGCTAAAGCAATTTGTGGTTCAATATCCTTCAAAAACTCTTATTAGGACTTGCACTCATTGCACAAATGCATGTTCTCAATAACACTGCAATGCAACCACCAGTTGTTATGAACATTTTACACTACGCCAGTTGAAAATCACATTTTATTTAAAATATGTTTTACAGTTCTAGAGGTTAAAAGGTTAATGGTGAGTTTTTAGACATATACAGGGTGTCACAAAAATCAGGAACTGGCTAATGTTAATGTATCAAGTAAAAATTTGGTATGGAGCTTTACAGGATAAATGTCTAAATCCACAAAAAAAATAATTTTTTCCGACGTTTATTTTCAAAATGGCGGCCACTTTAAAAAGTCAAATTCCATGAAAACTAGCAACTGAAACAAAATTTTACAAGATATACAATTTAAAGCCCTTTGTAATCCAAATCTAATGACATTTTTACTGTAAAAATCGGTTAAGAAATAAAAAAGTTATGATAATTTTTGTATAATAAATTTCAAAATGGCGGCCATATACAAATTACAAAGTCAAATTCCTGGAAAACTAGCAACTAAAAAAATTTTACAAGACATAAAATTTAAAGGACTTGGTCAAATGCACTAGGGAATGTGACTTTGAAAATTTTATATGGCCGCCATTTTGAAATTTATTATAGAAAATTGCCATAACTTTTTTATCTATTAACCGATTTTTACAGTAAAACTGTCATTAGATTTGGATTACAAAGTGCTTTAAAATGTATATTTTGTAAAATTTTGTTTCAGTTGCTAGTTTTCATGGAATTTGACTTTAAAAATTTAAAGTGGCCGCCATTTTGAAAATAAACGTCGGAAAAAAATAATTTTTTTGGATTTAGACATTTATCCTGTAAAGCTCCATACCAAATTTTTACTATTAATCCATTACGGAAATAGAAATGTTTAAGTGAAAAAAATGGCGGATAGCGGCTAAACGAAATTGAAATCGAAAAAATTGTACTGAACATATTTGATTTATTTTTGTATGTAGAATATGGTTATGTATAGCCAGTTCCGGATTTTTCTGACATTCTGTATAGCGAAACATGTTTTATTATCAGTCATAGTGACATTTTCATTTATTTCTTTATCATAATACTTTTTGCAGAATACTTTGCTGAATACGGAATAAGACATTCAAAGAACTGATGAAAATATTACTACTTAAGCTACCTTGTGATAATCACGTTACTAGCCAGACTTTAACATCCATTAAAAGTCAACCGATGTAGTCCACAGAATACTTTGACATTTAAATTTACAGTCTAATAGTCTTAACGTTCATAGTTTACCTTGTGACTCTTTGCTATGTTATATATAATCTCTTGGTTATTTCAGGAATTGCATATATTGAAGTGTCGTTTTAAATAACAGATAATGCAACTCTTAAATTAAATACGGCTTATGTTCGTCGTCAATCTTCATAATTTAAATAACATAATTTTACGGATTACCAAAGCTTAAGTTTTTAATATTTGTCTTTCTCATCCAAAATATAATGATGTATTTAGATTATTTTCACAACCATTCCCATGTATAATTATCCTTCGGATTTTGAATAGGATTTATTATATTAAAAAAAGTTTAAAAGCTAGTTATTTCAATCACCAGCTAATAATTAACATTAAAAATTTTAACAGAGTTATGCATAAATTAAAACTAAATTTCTAAATCAGTAGAAGGTAACAGATAGATCTTACCATACTTTCTGTTAATTAAATGACAGTGATTCATCAACTTCCTAAAATTAACTGTAAGTTATAAAAGATAGTTTTAAAGCTACTAGACTCATTCATTAAACTCATGTGCTATCTCCATTACGATATCGTTTTTTTATATTTTTTGTTGTATTTATCTTGTGTGCTACAGGATGTGTTTCTTTTTTATTTGATTAAATTAGTATATAAGAACTAAATACTCTAAAAAAACTGGGTTTCAATTAAATATATTATAACTGCTAGTAACTAATTATAAGTTTTATTGCTAAGTATAATAACTATGACGCTGCCAAACTAATTGTGATTTGCTATAAAGGTAAACCGATTTCAGAAAATGAAGAGACTGACAACCACTAGCAGCTCAAACAGAACACTGGGAGCTGAATAAAATATGACGCACGAACACTGACATCTTCCCGCCGGCGATGCGATATTCCTCCTTGATAATAATACATTTTTAACAAAATTCATATTTCAGTTTATAAATACAATCATATGCTTTTTAAACTAAATAAATATAACAGGGATGATGTTATGCTTCGTTTTAATTTTTTAAATGACCGTTGAAAAGGTATTATATATTTTAAATCTTCATTATGCTTGTTTAAATAATTTTGAAATGGTTATTTATAGAAAACAACGTTGTTCAGTTCATTACTAGTGGTGTTGAATTAAATTGTTAAAGCATAAAAATAGTTAAAGAGTTACCTTCTGACCATTGTGGTTATTATGTATCCTACGCGGCTACTTACAATGTTATAAATCTTATTTTATTTTAAGGACACTCGCTTAGGAGGTATATTTGCCATTGTACTGAACATAAAAACTACTTTATTTTAGACTTTGGTCAAACTTAAAGAGTTAAAAAAACACATACAAATGCATTATGTTTTGTGATTTTACTCAAATATAAAAAACATTATTGTTTTTTACATCTGTTTTAACATGGATTCTGAAAAAAAACGGGTCGCTGCATCATCACTTAACTATAAAACAGTTAATTGATTCAATTGAGCCCGAAACCCCTGTAAACAAATTCACGTTCCCTAACCACCACAATCTCCCCTCCCCTAGTGATGTAAATAAACACGATCATGAGCTATTAAATCAAACTATTACATAAAATATGGACATAATAATCAAAAAATATAGTAAGTATAAATTAATTGCATTTATCATGATTTAAAGTTCTTGGCCAAAATAAAATTTGTACAAATTTTATTGTAAGAAATTAAATTATTGTTTCTTCATATTGTAAAATGCTTCATTAATATAAAATGTAAGAATATATTCTGTTAATATCGAGAACGGAAGTTTTATTCTTAATTTGATAATAAACAATATTCATGTATATTTTAAATCTATAACACACTGCAAGAACCTGTCACTACCGTCACATTTATTAAACATTTTACATTTATTGCGAAATATATGAATACACATGAATTGACTTAAACATGTTAACCATCAGATTTGATGTTAATATAGTAATACCAAAAGAACACACTAAAGTAATAAATTCTTGTACTTTTATACTGCAAATTTACTCCCTCGTATGACACGTCTAGGGCCTAAACAGCACTACTACAGAGTCTGCTCTCCATAAATAGGTATTCCATATTGCGATATTTCATAATTATTTTCGAATAATACAACAAATATACATAAAAAGAGTAAACACTATTTTCGGTTCTAAAAGTTATACTTTAACCATGTTAAAACAATAATTTAGATATAAAATTGTTATTTACTTGCATTTAACAAACAGTACTATGTTTATGTCATAATCGAAGGTAAATTACCCGCATAGCAGCAAACCTGCGTACTGAAATGATTTACAATGTATCTTAATACCACATAAAACCACTTACCAAGTTTCATCAATATAAATTAATAAATTAAACGATTTATGACATTTTAATTACTCTCCATAAGAATAACATGGCGGCTGAGTTGCATTTTTGCTGAAAATAAGGAACAAAAAAATGGGTTTTTATACAAACACCAATATAACTCAGGTATGTAAAGCCACATACCAAGTTTTATTAATTTATGTTCATAATTGAGGGAGAAACCATGTTACTTATTCTCCATAAGAATAACATGGGGCCTGAGTACGCAGATTTGCTGTTACAGGCGATATGGTGTTTTTGGCTTCTGGGGACCTTAAAACTAAATTTATCATGGTCACTGGCCTAGATCTTACCATACAGATGGTAAGCTACGGTAATAGCTTCTTCCCTATAGGGGAAATTCGCTAAAAGGTGTATACGTAGTTTAACCGAGTTCAAACGTAAAAACCCAATAAAATCAACAAGTTTTATTTAATTTAAAATGCCCAATAATGGCTTTAGTTTCGTATTACAACCCACTGAAATGGTACTTCTTTCTAATTTTTATAAATATATGAACCTTAATCATAACTCTAAACGTATTTGAACAGTTATGGAAAATTTCAATTATACCTATAATTAGCTTGAGAACAATCCTTATGACACAAGTTTAAAAAAATATATATGAGTAAACAAAATACTTCATGTCTTCTTACAATTTTGTTATGCTTGGCTTAAGGTGCAAAATACTATTGAGTCAAAAAGGCACGCACAAATTGTTGTACGTGACAAGGGTACACAATTTTGTCGCGTTGTGTTGCGGTCCTTTGTTACAACTTTGTGTCGACAATAGGTCTCATCATCATGTAGGTTACAATGCAATCCTTTGGTAATTTGTTACACGTGGAAATAACCTAGCTCTTTTTTAAATTTCATTGTTGGTGATGGTGAGTTTGTGTTGTTTAAGAGATTATTGTGGGCATTTTCCATCACTGAAACTAAAATTTGCTTTTACTAATCAGTGATGAAAAATGTCCGCAATAATCTCTTAACAACATAATGTGGCTGTTATATTTACTCTGTCAAAGACCATAACTTTTAAATTAATAAATAAAAGTTTCTTGCGAGTTCTTGCGATTGATATATCCCGTACTAATAAAAAAGGGTTATTTCATAATCATCAGATAATGGGTTTTAGATGGGGTTAACAACTTTAAAAAAATTATAAAACTTTGTAACTAACATATATTTGTAGCTATGTGAAAAATAAACGAGTTTGCACGCAGCAAGCTGTCTTCAGGTAAGTTAATTTCCCAATAAAAAAAAAATAAAACAATGCTAAAACATGGACTTATTTCAATTTTTATGAAAATTTGAAAAAATTTAATTTGTTGACTGTTCTGGAGCTCCTGGTTCTATTTACCTGCAATTCTGGGAAACAAATGTGCAAAATAAGGTTAGGGGAAGGTTTGATTCATCATGATCAAAAGTTGTTATGGGGATATAAGGGGTAATAATACCCCCGTCGCAGCAAACCTGCGTACTCAGCGAATTTCCCATGCATAATATATGTCTTAATACCACATAAAGCCGTATACCAAGTTTCATAAAAATATATTCACATTGAGCGATTTTAATTATTCTCCATAAGAATAACATTAGTAATGAGTACGTAGGTTTGCTGAAACAAGGAACACAAACAATTGGTTTTGATGCAAATATAAATAGAATTTAACTAGGCGAAGCCACATACCAAATTTCATCAATAATAAATCACAAATAAGTGCTATATAACATTCTAGTTATTTATTCTCCATAAGAATAACATGGTGGCTGAGAAAGCAGGTTTGCTGCAACAAGGAAAAAATGGGGTTTTATATAATTATCAATATAACTCAACCAAGAGAAGTTTCATAGCAAGTTTTATTCATTTATGTTCATAATTAAGGAAGTCATTACATTTTAATTATTCTCCCTAAGACTAACATGGGGGCTGATGACGCAGGTTTGCTGCTACGGGAATAATAAAAAAAAAAATGCTTTTCAAATATCAATATACCAGTACTACGTGAAGCCACATACCAAGTTTCATCAACATACATCCATAAATAATCAAGATATCAAATTTTATTTAATCTCCTTCAGAATAACATTGGACAACGTACTGTGTTTAGCACATCGAATATCTCTGCAACGGTTGGGCGTAGAATTACAATTTAAACACCAAAATTATTGTTTTGTGGAACTGAACAGATTGGTAAAAGCAAATGTGAAGTTTACATTAAAATAAACTGAGGAAAAGCCAAAAACCTTTTTCCCATAAGATTAACATGGGGGATTTTATGAGTAGGTTTTTTGGATTTTCTCTGCAACCACTTAATCTAGGTTAATAATTAAAAATACAATATTATTTATTTTTTTAAGCTCTATAACATGGTCTAAACCAAAATTAAGTTTTTTTAATTTTAGGGTAAAAAATGCAAAAAACTGATTTTTGGAAAATTAAAACCCCCATAAACCCCCCTTCCCATGGTCTGATTTTTCCGGTTTTCGAACTTAAGGTGGTGCAGTCGACTCTATTGACAAGCTATTCCGCCTAGAGGTCAGGCCAGTCGCTGCTCATGAATTTCATTTTACACATTTGAGCAAAATTTAATAAAAATTGGACGTTTTTTACTCAAGTTATCGTGTTAACGGACACACACACACACACACACACACACACACACACACACACACACACACACACACACACACACACACACACACACACACACATATATATATATATACATATACATATACATATATATGAATTTGAACGAATAGTGTTTTTGGCATCACTCAAAACAAAAAGTTATCATTGTCTCGGGCTTAAGTCTTACCATGAGACCTACGGTAATAGCTTCTTCCCTATAGGGAAAATTCGCTAAAACTACATCAAGATATGAAAAAAAACAATTTCCAATGTTAAATCCCCGTAAGACAACGTACTTTGTTTAGTCGATATACATTATCTATGAATACTCGGTAAATATTTATGTTAGAATTTTAAGAGAGGGCTTAGAAGTTTTGTCTCATCAATATACATCTTATTTCATCCATTAATGTTACATCCGGGGCTTTTCTGACCATTTTTTGGTCCAAAACCTCAAAATTAGAAAACTTAAAATCCCTCAAAAATATCGTCAGAGTTATCTGATTGTTTTGCCCAAAACACTTGTCCAACCGGTTATAGAAACTAAAGTCCCTACCAAATTTGAAGTAAATCCGACAAAAAATGCGACCGCTAGAGTATAAACACACACACACGCACACACACACACACTCACATATATATATATATATATATATATATATATATATATATATACTACATATCAACATTTATATATCTACATTTTAACGACCCCCCAAAACGTGTTTAGGGGTCACTTTAGGAACTTCTGTCGTGGTCCGGGGCTTAAGTTTCACCGTACGAGTCAGCTAATAGTTCAATTTTCCATATGAAATTCACTAACATTTGAGTGCTACAATTTATTTGAAATGGAACGCTAGGTGAGCCGATTGAATAGAATGCTACAGAATGAGTAACTTTGAAAAACGTAACACACTGAGCTTTTCTAAGTGTATTTTCTTTATAAATAAATTGCTATGGATTAATATATGCAATTAAAAACTGAAATATGCAGACATAATTGGAATCGTAGGATTTATAACAACGTATTTCCTTGAGCACATGGTGCTATTGGGACTTTGAAAAACCTTATACACTGAGCTTTCCTAAGTGTAAATTCTTGATCAGGAGAATAGCTAATGTCTAAAGATTAAGATATACAATTAAAACATGCAATACGCAGGCCTGATTGAAATCGTAGGACTTTTAACAACTTATTTATTTTAACACATGGTGCTAAACAAATATATTACTAAAGTTATAATTAATACTATAACCATTTTTGCTTTAGTATGTTAGAAACATAACTAATTCCGCATTAAAATTAGCCTAATGATATTTTACGAAATTAGAAAAGCTATATCCATCGTTGAAGTATAATCAGTGAAATTCTAATTAAATATTAGTCATCAAAAATCTCACTCATCACCGTAAAACTAAATATTTTTGTTGAATATAGATATTTTTGATTGAAAAAATTGGTAAGCACTCTTTTAAGGGGAGAAATAATTTTTAAATTAAGGAAAAATTTTAGTTTCTCAGTAAAAATTAATTTAAAATAGATACATTACGTTACCAGGGAGAAAGTCAAACTAAGACGAACTAATACAACTCCAACGAACAATAGTATATAAACCTTGTTTATCGTTTAACATAATGTATTTTTCCTTCTTGGTAGTTTTATGATCATTAAAAAGGTAACCGTTTTCAAAGTGTTTTTCCTTCTACTGTGGAATAAAAACGCGTGAACAAGACACAAAGCTTTCAAATTTCTTTAAAGGATTCGGCAACTTTATTCACGACAATGTTCCTAAGAGATTTGAGCTCCATTATCTTTGCTATCCAAGATCCAGCTTTGGACAAAGCTCTTAAAGAATCCTCAATGTTTTCCTCAAATACTATTACTGTCTTACTGGGAAGCCTCCCTAATCTTTTCTGTTTCAATTTGAAAGAGCAAATAGGTTTTTCCTTTTTAGAAGATATAACTGAGATTTGAGAATATCGTTTTCTTGATACAATTTTTTCAATAAAATAAATGCCAAAATAGCCTGGATATACAAATAATAATAAGAATAGTGTAAATAATTAAACTCTTGGAGTTTCTAACGGAACTTATGAAGGTTATTTTATAGAGAATTTTGTCATACTTACATTTTGTTTTCTTTAAAATTTCAGAATTTATGCATATCTAAACCGCCAATAAAACAACTAAGAGGTTCTAAGCAGAATTCTTCCTAATCAGTGTTGACAATTGAGGTTTTGAAAATACCCTAGATCCGTCACTTTACAAAGTTGCTTTGAATTACCGATTGGTAAATTGTCATATACTTATGTAGGTATAGAACTCAGTCCATCCTCAAAGCTCATCCCCCTTCATGAATAAAATAGAGACCAATGTCAATGTACCTTCATTATGAAACGTATATATGTATGCATTGAAACACACTTTTAAAGAAATAAAATATTGTATGAGCTAAATATAAAAATATAAATAATTGAAATGATAATACATATATGTTCTGCTTATGGTAACTAACGCTGATTCTATATTACAATATTAAACAAATTTGCTTGGTTTAAGGCAACAGGTCATTTATACATATATATCCTAAGTTACCCTAAAGTTTAAACAGTGATAAAAGTTATAAACATCCCTAGTATTGTGGTTTAACAGTAATTAAAGATGTGTTTAAAGGGTCAGTATAATACCAAACTTTTATCTAAAATGGATAAACTAATGGATAAGCAGCTTTTTTATAAATGTAGACAGACAACTGCAGGGCAGATAACTAGTGATTAGTTCATACCTAGTTAGCGGTTTCCCTATCTTAGTTGGTGCTAAAAATAAATATTTTTATCTAGCTAGGATTTTTTAGCTACACTCTGAACTTTCTGTTTTTCGCAATCACATTAATTTTACTGTATTACTCTTAAAAGAAAATTATCCATACACCTCACAACTCCAACCATGTTATGAACCCATGGCGAATCATTTTGACTGGGGGAGGTATTGACTATCACGAAATCACTATTTTGAAGGGTCTTTCTTAAAATCCCTTTGTATCTGTTGGTACAAAGTAAACATATATTCTATACCCCAACCACTCCATACCTGTTTATATAGTGCAGTAGATGCAACTATATCAGACGGTTTTAACGACTCGACATGTGTGGAGTTTATAAAAGGGAAATCGACTAGCCAATGAGAAATGAATTAGACCGGAATAACTACTGGAGAGTGGTCTCATTGTCCATGTTAAGAGGTACAATTATCGTCACCGGGAGTGGTTTAGATAATCTTTGTTGAGATCAATTCATTATCAAGATTATATCAAGAGGTTATATCAAGAGATTGTTGAGGATAATATCAAGATAGTGTTTCTGGTCGGACGTGCAAAATGTGCCTAGCATCCTGATAATGCCTGATGACACTTTGTGAGGAAGGCAGTATAAAGGAAGCATAAGCCGAGTGATGGGACTAACGTTGAGTGCGGTATCGCGTGACCCTAGTCTTGATAAACAAAGAGATTGTCTTTTGTAGCACGACATTGGCACAAACAAAGAACGTTACACGATCTAAACTCTCCTTCTTTCAGGGTTTAAGTTTACATGGGTGTTGTTAGAGATGGGATTAGACAGAACAACGAATCTTAAATATTTGATACAAATTATATAGACATTTTTGAGCTATAATTTATACAATAGTATCTGCCTAATTTGCCAATATGTCTATGTTTGCTGAGTTTTACAAACTATAATGCTAGAAAATACATTCTTTAATTAGTTAATTTTAATAATTAGTTTTTATTAGATTCTAGATGATTTATAAACTTTTTCAAAACTGAATTGAATATCTTTGAATGTGTCTATTCGTTCTTTTAGAACCTAAAAAAAGTTAACAGAGAGGTTTTGATTTAATGTTTTTAAGTTGCCAGGGTTCTTAGCAGTTGGTTCCATTTAATATTTGTTGGTGACGCTTTACTTTTCTAGACCTTTCTTAACAAATTATTTAACAATTATTGTGCTGTTTCTGAATGTGAAATCTTCACAACTCTTATAGAAAAACAAAGAAATGTGTTGTTTTGTTTAAATTTTAGATGTTTGGAACATTAGTCAAATCTTATTTGGTTAATATCTGCTAAAAGTATAAGGCAATAAAACTTTGTCTTACCAACCTGCAATAATTGTGATATTATTGCCAAAACAGTGTCGTAATGCACTTTAATGGATGGACTATTTGACGCACAACTATTGGGATCCCGATGAGATAAAATCCACATCCGAATATCCTTGATAATAATTATTATTAACAAGTCTTTGGGTTATAGTGTTCTGGTTAACCTTAATCGTTATATGGTACAAAAGATAAGTATCCGAAAAAGGGCAACTGTAAGGTTAAATCAAGAAAAACATGTAGTCACATATAAACTGGTCAAAAACACTGTTACAAATTTAAAGAGATTAATAATTTAAAAATAATATTTTTTAATGTATATGGGCTTATGGCGATGGTTTACTTCTTTCTGAGGGATAAAACCACACATTTAAATTGAGGGAGTAAACTATAAAAAATATTAAGTACTAAAATATTACACATATTGCGTAGTGATAATCCTGAAATCCCATTATCCCATTATTACGAAACCCTGAAATCCCATTATTACGAAAAATGTGTGGTATAAATAAAATTTCCTTTGGTTTTGAAATGTTTTTTGTGATGACACCCAACGCCCACGGGAGTTTTTATAAAGCCTTGAGCGAGATTTCTTTCATTGACAGCTAAACAGAAAGAAAGAAAATATAATCCATTATAGTTCTGTTCCTATATTTTGGAAAACAAATTGTATAGAAACGATTTTTTATGTTTTTATGCAATTTGTTTCATAGTGGAGTTACAAATTACCATAAATATTCTTTTATAAAATATAATGTCTGATTAAAAGATTTACGTAATGGAACTCCCTGACAAATATTTTAACGACAGTTTTCTCAACTAAACAAAACTCTTCGAGAATACTCCTATTTTATATACAAAACCTCAATGTAACAAACCCATTTTAAAATTCAGTGGGTTTAATACATTCTATTCACAGTATTGTTGTCTTAGTTTTGAGTATAGTGTTGTAAATGTATGGCACTAATAACATTTAACGTAATTAGAAAAAGTAACCATATACAATATAATGACATATTCATCAAGTAAGTTGAGAGTTTGTAAGTAAATAATTTATGAATTAACAAGAGAATTAGTAATAGCTTTACTCGTACTTAAGTCAGTGGTAAATTCCTAAACAACATGGAAACGATAAACATTGATAAGTTTACATTATTCAATAGAATTTAAATTGAAATGAGTAATAGCTTTAAGTTTATCAATGCTCTTTTAATATTGATAAAAATATCTTCATACAATTTTTTTAGACCGACTCAATTTCATGTGTGCTAAAGAAAACTCATGTATTTGAAAATAATTGAGCAACTTGTAGATAATCCAGTAGTACAACTTTGAAGTATATAACAGAAATAGTTTTTAAACTTCTTATGAGATCTTATGCAGATTTAACTTGATATCTTAAATATATAATTGTATAAACTTTAGCAAAAGCGGGGCAGTAATGGTATTGTTTAACAATAGTATAAGATAATTTTGTTATCCAGCGAATATGAATAAGAAATCTTTGTTGATAATAGAAATACACAATATCGAAATAAAAATCTACAGTTTCATCATTTAGAGTGTGTTTGTCTAATAATTAAAGTCTATGAGATTTAGCACCTCTTGGTGTTGCTGGGTCATCTCTGTGAAATCGGACCCCAAGTAGCTTTCACACCAGTATGCCACCACATTACATCGCATATCACCTTTAGCTAGACACCACTTTATCCATTTAAAAAAAATATATATAAAATATCTCTTGAAACTTTGAGAACTTGTTCCTGGGGCGAAAAGATTTACTTGAACCTTTTTCTCTCCATTTTTCGTCCATATGTATTTTGTTATAAATACATCCATCTTAGGTACTACTTAAAGTGCTAACTTAAAAGTTAGTATGAATGTTTAAAGATAACTTAGTATTGGTTTTGGCAATTCCAGCTCTTTCAGTAACGTAAACCAGTAAAATGATGAAAATTTAATATAAACAAATTGCATATTTGTGATAATTTTATCTCCGTTAAAAGATTGTATATAGATTTTGAAGATCATAACTATGTATGAGTAGTTGCAGTACGTCAAATAAAGACATGGTCATTTATGGTAGTTGGTTTTAACAAATAACAAAAATTTTAATTTTAAAAATACATTTACTCCTATGTTTACTCCGCTAAGTGTAAATATCAAACTATGTTTGAAGAATTGAATATAAATTATGTTAGTCATAACTATGAAATTATATAAAAATAGTTTTCATTAACATATTTTTCAGTATCGTGTAACTTCCAGAAAGGAAAGCATTTTCCTTTTCCTTTCTCTTTGATAATAAATTTAACTTGTTTGAAACAGTAATGCAACTATAAGGAATAAATTCAAACTCATTGACAAAGATTTAAGTATTTTAGAACTGTTTTCACAGTTTTTTTCAATTTCAATAATAATGTACTGGAAGGTAAGTAAGCCATTTACAAATTAACCCATTACCGTATCCCATACACATCAGACCATAATATTTAGTTTTAATTTCACAGCCACACACGCTTTGTCAAAACCAAGTGAATATATTCCAAACCAGGTGGTGTTACTTTCAAGTATTTTGACACTCAACATTTCGATTGTAAAAATGAACCGACAAATAATGTTAAAACAAAATCTCCTAACTTATTACTGGTAAATAGGAATATCCAAGTACCTTTGAATGATCACTCTCGCTCAAGCTTTTTAACTGTGCCAGTGGTGCTGTGTAATTTACTTTTGAATCTTGTTTTCTTCTCAGCTTTAGACTCATTTGACAGTTCTCTTTTATAACAGATAAACAGAAAACAGAGTTACCACTGTGCTCTGATCTGCATAAAACTTCCCTCGCATTTCGTTTATTTTCATAGTTTACTCTACACTTAAAAAAAGTAATTTTTTCTGTTTACTGTCTTCTGAAAAACGTCCAGCTTAAACTTTGAGAAATTATGATTTATAAAATATAAATGTTCGTTACACCTACTTAAAATGTGACATCGAAAAAATATAAATAACCGAAAATATCCATATCCAGTTGTTGTAAATAATATAAATACTGGTATACCATTAGTTCTAGCGAGTGTTAAAAAATACTGATTATATTACAAAACATTGGAAACCCGTCTCACTCTTAGCGTGAAAATTTCTGATCTTTGTTTTAAAAAACTAACATATTAGAGCCCAAAATGGACGACAATGAATGAGTGGGTTTAAAAGAAATGCATGCATTAATTTATTTTATCCGTTATTCATTTAATCCAGATTAAATAAATATTTTTCAAATAAAACCTAATTTTATACTTGCTTACATCTGCAACACTCATAAATTTCAACGGTTAATGAAATTTCAAAGGACAGTATTTATTATAAAATAGAAGATAATGATTTACTATATTAATAATTTAGTAGAAAAGTGATCTCGTTCATTGAAGATAAAAGTTAAATTTAAAGAATTTATACAAGTTTAAAATAACGTTATTTTGAAAAATGTCAGCGGATGGAGAAATGACGGTTTCAATTAAAGCAATAGACGGCTATTGATGGGACAAATGCCCACACTGTGTTGCTTCGTTCCATAAATAATATAAGACTATTGCAACGTCAGATACCCTACTCATTATTATATATATAAATCATATATTTGTACACCCTACTCCATTAATTTCGATTATTAAATTTTGCTCACTCTTTAAACAAAACTTTGGTTGTCTTTAAATTTTATTTTATGTATACTTTAAATATAATAATTAGGTACATAGTAAGACTGAATTTCCTATCCCATGTAAATATGATTATATTAAATCTTACATCTTGTCTGGCTCTTACTTTGGAGAAATTAGTTTATGGCCTAGTTCAACCTATTTTTTTAAAATAAGTTACTTAAGGTTACGAAGTACGTGATGTTATATCAGAATCACAGTTTTAAGATTCATCGCATTTAGACTATTTGTTTTTTGACAATAGTTTTCTAAATTTTTGTTTAAACCTAATGGTGTGACGTAGTAACGTAGTAACTAATAATATCAAGGCATTGATAATTAATTTAGTTGTTAAATTGGCCATATACACGATCACTGTTCATCAAAGTATAACTATTATAATGTAACTAATTTACTAAATAAAACACTATTTTTTTGTTATCATTGGAAACATTTCATTTACTCTCATGAAATAAATACACATTTGTAGGTTTTATTAAAAGCGGTATATTTACAGAACGCGCTTGTTTAATTTAAGGGTATTTTTAATTAACGTTTTATCTAGGTTTTAGATGGTTTTTTTCAATAGTCCTGCCTCATCTCAAAGTCATTTGACACGTAAATAGAAACTGTTTTGATCCCAGCATATCCATGAGCTCAACTTTATTATAATTGCGTTGCACAAATATTTTATAAGCACACATCCTTGATGATCATAAAACAAAAAATTTGGTTAAACGTTTGGTTACAAATTAATCCCGTAAAGACAATTGACTTTAAAAGTTAGTTTACAAAGAGCTCAAAGTTGTTTGAAAGATAAACCTTCTGAAGAGCCGTTAGAACTTTGTTTGTTTCTTGGTGTTCTTTTACCTAACTGGTGAAGATTTTACATATTAATTCAACCAAAATAGCTGTATGTATTAATGTTCCATCTTAACTTTGTAGTATGTTCCTTTCCATCTTAACTTTGTAGTATGTTCCTTTCCATCTTAACTTTGTATTATTTTCCATAATAATAAATAATCTTTCGCTAGTAACATAAAAATTCATCTTTACAAATAAATGTGTTGAGTACATGTAAGTGGAGGTACATTTTTGATTATCATAGGAAAAAAGAACACATTTACGACCTAAATTAATACACCTTTAAAAATAATAAATATATATATATACAGTTTTAATTTAGATTAAATATAAATATAAAACATAATTTTATAATCTTAGGTTGGTGTCAGGAAGTGGTTATTTTTGACTTAATCTGCCCACAGACGAAAGGTAAACATAAAGCAAGATATATTACTGGTTTCGAAGTAGAAAATAATTTTCTGTTTCCTTGAACCAAAATTTTATTACATGGAGTATAAAAAAATTTATATTATAAAATTAAATCAAAATAAATTACTTTCTCATAGTTTTTCTTTGATCTGTAAACCAAGTCAGAAAACATAAAGTATATTAATGAAAGTAAAATCACATGGAAGTTTAGATATGTATAAGCTTCGTTTTTACGACTCCATGCTAATTTAATTTATGATCCACGGTTGTAGGGAAACATTACTTTAACCATAAACTCTTTTTCGTCATACTGCTTCAAAAACATCTGTTTTTGACAGATGCGTTGAGATTCAAAAGTTATTCTTTTTAGTCATTGGATAATAACATATGTTTTGATGATCATTATCGTACTAGGACTAAAAAGATCATTGTTGATGATACTTTTGATTCGAGGTCGTCATAAATCGATTAAAATTCATTCGATTATAAATAATCGAAACATTCATTGTTATTATCGAAACATTCATTGTTGTATTGTTATTTGAAGAACAACCGATTGATTCGAACCACAATGATTGGTTTGAATGATCGACTCAACAACCGATAGATATGAATGAACCGAAGTTATGCATGTGCAACAGCTGATTGTTTCAAGAGACAAGCTGAAAGAAACATTTGAGGTTATGAAGACACAGTACGTAAATTTTACTTTTGTTTTTGTTTAAACCTTAAGTTTTTTGGCAGTATGACAAAAAATATAGTTCGTCACTCGGATCAAAAGTGTCTTTTTAATTCTCGCTCATTTCCCAGCCTCGGCTTCGCCTCGGCAGTTAAACTGGAGCTCGTATTAAAAAGATCCACTTTTGATCCTAGTGACGAAATATACTATTACCTGGCAAAATAAAGCAATCAGTATTTTAGCTGGGTTAACCTCATAAAATTAACGAAGAACTATTTTCCAAAGTCTGTTATTACACTTGCATGTATCGAGTATCGTTAACTAGATTATAACCTTATCCTTATTAATGTCTGTGTAGATGTTTGTACTATTAAGACTTCACCATAAAAACAGGAGAAAAAACAAGTGTTAAAACTGACATAAGTATAAGCAACTTATGTTTTCAAAAAGTTGCGATCTAGTCAGATTGTCATCTTAATACAAATTTTCGTGTGACTTTTTTACAAGAAATATATTCTACTTGGTATAAAAGAGTGTTTTAGTCTTAGTAAAATGGAAACGGCTTGACGGTGCCAATTGTAATGTCTTTATTTATGGTAACTAAATTTGATTCTTGGGTCTTCAATCAAATTACTTTAAAATGTCAGCAATACTCAATAACATGGTTTAACTAGTCATGCAGTCATAGAACGTTATATTTTGTAAAAAATATGAGTATTTATAGGCCTAATTAATTGAAGAAAATTTAGGATTTTAAAAACAAATTTACACTAACAACAAAACTAAATTGTTATTTACTTATACTGTATGCTAAGTAGAAGCACATTATGTTTTCTCAATAGTTAAATTACAATTTGCTGCCATTTTTGGCCTCTATTTTGACCCTGTTATAGAAAATCAAAGCTAGTTTTCTGTCGATGAAAAGGATGATTCGAATACTATTTGTGTTTAGTTGAATATGAAAGGGTGTATTCGGTGAAGAATGTAGATATTACAGTGAAATGCCAAAAATAATGTAGTTATATATATATATATATATATATATGATACCAAGGAATGTGTAAGGTTTTAATTTTTATTCAAATATAGGATTGAAACGAACGTATGTTATTGATCTCGTTTAATAGGTTCTCACTTTAATAAAAACATTGTAAGTGCTATTAAATTAATTGTTGTCTACACTGACAGTTAAATAAAGCTAAATACTTAAACAGAATTGTTTTACTTGCAACGAAAATTGTAATTAAATAGTATCACTAATACCGAATCAAATATAGTGAACACCGTATAAAAAAGGTCTTAAAAACTGTATGTATTTCAATTATTAAAATCTTTGGTACCACGTAAAAAGGATATTCTCAAAAACCCAGTAAGCAGTGGGTTTTGATAGTTTGGTCACGGAAAGGCAATATTTACCTCTTTATCTCTCAGCAAAATTGAAGTACAGTATAAAACAGAGTGGGTTTTCTAACATATATTGTTTTAACTTATAATACAAATTTGTCTCTCTTTAAAGGCAAAGGAGAACACATCTAACATGGAAATTGTACTACATAATAAAATAATAGTTAATTCGTGTAACTAAATATATTAAATATTTTAACCTAGTTGTTAGTTATTTTATTGGATAATTTCTTTTGAAGCATGATACGTGTTGTTACAACTAAATAGGATACGGTAAAATATTCATAAAATATTGTACAATGCGATTGATTTCAACCAGTTACACCGGTCATCATCAGGTCCAAGCAGAGAATGACAGAAAAAAATGGCAAACATTTTGTATACTATTGTCTATCAGAAGTTCCGGAAAAACGTTGTGATAAGTACCACCAAGATGTGATGAGTATGCACCTTATTTTGTTCTTTCGCTAAAAATATGTTGTATGTAAACTTATTTTAAAGACTGTTTCTACTTAAGTGGGAAGAAGCTTTCTTGTTTATCAAGAGACCTATTGACTGCAGTTGCTTTGGGAACCGAAAATGTACTTAGCAACTATTTGAAAATTGGCAATATAATAATACTTATCCTTAATATGAGGAGCTTTTGTAAAATTCTCCTACTGGAGCTCAAAAATGGAGCCTAAATTGCCATGGGTTTGCACTCGCTTAACTAGTTAGAGGTAACTTATAGGATCGTGGATTAGAATGAACACAGATCAAGTCGTGATAACACTTTAATATACATAATAAAGATGACCCAACAATATTAAATGATTGAACAGGTTGATTTAAAGGTGCACTTGTATCTCTTGGACAATCGATAATTATAGAGAGTCCTTTATCCCCTGATAATCTTTGATATACATTTCTCTCATCTTAATCACTTCATATGCATTTGGTACATTCCAGGTCCTCACTTTACACTTTAATTCTTCTACAATCTACAAGTTTAAATCTTATAACAACCCTTAAAAAACATACGTCTGAACTACAATGACAAATACACTTATAACATAATCGAAAACATGACATAATAACTCTTTAGAAGTCCTAAATTAATTAATGAGGCTCCCCCATGGATATTTCTCATTTATATACATACATAGAATAACCCCATGAAATAAAGGCTTCCTATCTCTCTCTTGCTTAGTTACTCTCAATATTCACATATAATTCTTGCGATACACTGAGCAAAGGATCAAAATACACTAAACAAAATCATCTAATAAACCCTTTTATATATCTGACATATTAATACTCTAACACTATACATTCAACCCCACGTAGTAGGCGGGTCTTTGGCTGCCCTTCTAACATCACCCCTTTAAATTTATTTTAGCTGAATTACTTATTCCCCTTCGAGATATCTTATAATTATTCCGCATTTAATATTGTTATTTGAATAGTTTTACTGTAACAACTCCTAACTATTAATTTTTGGTTTCCTTTATTTAAATTCGTCCTTAATTATTTTTTATTTAAGATATCCTAAATGTGCACCTTTTTAATTAAATGGGAACATACCCAGATATTTCTTGGAGTCCTCCCTGACACCTCGCGTTCCCGTGCGTCCGGATTCGTCCTCTCCTCCTCCCCTCGGGCCGTGTCGTAGGTCGGCTCCTCGAAGTCCCTCGCCCTCTAGGGTTGACGGGTGGGTTGGTGGACGTCGGTCGGTGTCCTCGTAGATGCCCTCAGAAGATGGACTCAGAAGATGGTCCCCAGGTGAGGTGGAATCCCGTCGAGTTTTGTGATAGATTGTCGCAATGTACTGGTGGAAGTTACTGTCCTCCCGGGTGTCGACAGGCGCATTTTACTCTCCTGAACGACATTCTGTTCCTCCTAAATCCAGAAAAGCCCAGAAGATCTCTCCTCGTGTCTACCTTACTCTTCCAAACCTTCCGAAGACTGTCCTCCTCTTTTCCTACCCCCGTCGCCATCTTGTCCCCCGATCCCTCATCGTTACGCCTCCTCGCCAATCGGTGATAATTGCATCCGATACCTACACATTATTTGCTATACCCCTTCTGATCGGCCTACTAGTTGCAGGAAATGGGCGTGTCGCTGACCGCAAGTTATTTTATTCTCTTAGCATGCTTGGCTCATTGATTTCTTTGTTTTTCTTAATATTGTTCTCAAGGGTTTTGATTTTCAGCTTGATCATTATCGGAGATCGTAATTCTATACGTCCTGTTGTTCGCCGAGAAGTCGTGACTTCTCGTGGGAGCGTAATGATTTGATTCGATCTGTCTCTGCTTTCATAATTATTATTCTAGAGTAAACGTAATAATTATATTTTAAATTTGATTCTATAAATTCTTTAATTAATTACATACATTTAAATTCCCCTTGTTTATACTTTGCATACCTTATCGCCGTTTAATAATGCTTTTTACCTTGTTTCGTAAAAACTGAGGATGGTGATTGTTTTGTAAAATGAGTCATTATTCGATGTATAAACTGATACCGGGCCAAAATTATTAAATGGATGCCAGCCTAAATTAAATGTAGCCTATGTCTCGGTATAGACTAAGACCGTGTACGGCTATTTAATGGAAAGTTTAAATATTACGTGTTCTTGAGCTTTAGCAATTCTTTTAAGGGGGATTTATATTAAAAATTGAAATAATATCGGTAATTATTATTATTCCAACACATCGGTGGTTATATATAATGTTTTAACATTCACCTCTAACCTTTTATTAGGAGATACTAATTACTACGAATGTTTAATGATGTACATAAATAGGTATGAGGATGATAAAATGCCATAACGGTATATATTCACAGTGAGTAGAAGAAAGTCCGCGAGCAAGATACATTTTCTGGAATACATAATAGTTTCATACAAGTTTCTGATCGAGATTATCAAGGCTAGTCTCTAGTTCATGTTAGTAAAGCTTGAATTGTTATTACACTTGCATTGGGAAATTTTCAATAGTACAGTTATTGTAAAGTAATTATTACTATTTGTATTTTAAATAACATTAAAAATGAACATCAAACATCTCACAACCGTAACGTATATTTCTAGCCTTATGGTTAGTGTGTTTGACTTCAGTTCAAGAGGTTACAGGTTCCAATACCAAGGTGTCCGAAAAATGTTTGGGTTTTGTGCCTCGTTCCCTTAAAAGAGTTTAAGGAATACTCTGAACAAAAATATTGGTGGCGTTTAAATATAAACAATTGTAAATAATCTCAACTCCACTAACTGTATATAAAGCGGCTAATCTGTTAGACATTCAGTGACATCCAAGATTGCTCTATTAGTTTGTATTAATATGTTCCTGCTGGAACCAATAATAATTGGATAAATATAACGTTGTATTTCCAGTTTATACAACTAACTAACCTGGGATCTGCTCCCCACTAAAGTTATAGTAATTTAGATTAACAGAACTATTGAAATATGGAATGAAGTAGCTGCACTTGCGAGGTATATTACTCATTTCATTTTCATTAGAAACAGTAGAAATATTGATGTTATTGAGAATTTCAGCGTATATTATAATTGGAAGTGAAATAACAACGATGTTTATATACCAAGAAAAAAAATTTAAAATTAAAATAGTGTGTAGAATAGAAACACTGTGCTACATTCGCAATAATTTACAAAAATATTGATTTTACTCAGCAAATTTTGAAATTACATTTCGAATACTGCACCTATTATTCACATTAAGGTTGAATCCTTAATTTTAGTATATATTTTAACTGTAACCCTGAATTTGTATTTAATAATGGAGACGGAAAATTAATTCTAAAACCTCAATCTATCATAATGAACTAGAACGTAGTCCGTTATTCTGTTGTAACATTGATAATACAAAAATGCATAGGTTTGATGGTCTTCAATCCAGGCCGGTACCAAAGTTTTCTAGATTATCCCAAGGTAACAATATTGTGTAGGCTTGTTTGTTGTTTGTTTGTATTTGGGGGGATTAGGAGGCCCCGGCATAGCCGAATAGGCACGGCTCCCTTGGGATATTGTGCAGCTACCGGAAAGAGGGAAAGGTCGTAGGACGGGGTCAATTTCCCTCACTCCAGAAAGGGAGAGATAACCTTACCTACCTCCCGGGCTCTGTGGGTGACATAACCCCAGGGCGATTCGCCCTCTAACTAGATGTCCCCTTAAGTCCACCAGACAGGGACCGCCATCGCAAAGAGCCTGCAACCTCTCAGGGCTCGGGTGGCCCCAGGACGGTTCGTCCCCCAGCCCGGAAGACCGGAGACCGTCGGGTAAAGGCCCTTCCTCCCAAGCTGCATGGAAGATCCACTACTCCCTCCAAGGACTTGGACTAGACTGGGTATCCAGGCTCAACTGGGAGTCAAGCCCCTGGAAGAGACAAGAAGACCAAGGAAGGGAAGTTGGTCACACTGGATAGCCAAAAGATTTACCGATACTGTGACAGCTTCATTTAGCTGCATCCAATGTTAACCTCTGCACTACTGTAGACCAGTCAGAGAGCCGTCGAGAGCCTAGTGTAGGCTTACACAAATGAGAGGAGGGGTCAAAGATAGGTTGGAGAAAATAACATACGAGGATTTTATCAGTTTAAACGCCAACGACAGGCATCGGTAAATTCCGAATTTAAAGCTAAATTATTCAAACAAAATTATTAGTCTAAAGTCCTTTCTCCCCACAATCATTTAGAGTCTATAATTTAAAAATGTTACATATGAACTATTTTGTTTCAGAATTTACTTAAAGACAACTTTGAAATATGATTATAAGTTTCAAACTATTTTTTTTTTTTTTGTTAATCAATTTGTCTCAACCTTAATTATTTTAATTTACATATTTTGTAAATCTGAGATTGAGTTGTAGTTAATGATCTGGTACTCTTATCAACTACGGAAATTTTCACTTATATAGATGTTATTACGGTATATTATGTAATTTATTGCGCACTTGTCTGACAAAATAAGTAATAAAGTATAAAATCAATAAAAAACGACTACTGATAATTTGTTAAATGATTAAGTAGAAAACTCATCAGTTTAAACAAAACAGAATAATACTATACAACGAACAAGTTTGATTAAGAAAGTTTGATGAAGAAATAAAACCAAATTAACCACGGCAATGAGAGGCAGAGAACGTGCGTGACTGCAACGTTTAGTCTTTGAAACAACGGAAATAATTAAGGAGAGTTTCTAGTTGCAGGAAAAAATATGTTTATAATGTGAATTAAAACCTATTTTAGAGTTTTTAAATAACATTTAACTCCTAAATATGTGCCACAGGTATATCTGTTCATGATTAAGAGAAAATTAAATGAAGTATTCTTTTTGGCCGTGGAAAAATTAATTTTTTAATGTATATGTTAATGTAAATTTTTCAGGTGTGACAGATTTTGTCCTCACACTGATCATAGCTTGATTTCTAATAGAAAACAGATAAAAAACAAGAAACTTTGCCTTAAACTGAATTGAAACATTTATTCAAAATATATATAATAATGTATTACTGCGGCATAGGACTGTAATGAATACATTTTACACGGTTGAAGCAGTTATACAGTTAAATAATGTAATACATACTTGTACTATAAACATTACGCTCACCAAATCAATTATCATTAACAACGATGGAGGAAATAACTCATTTGCAATAATCTTTAACTAGATATATTCAAAAAGTTGTTTTTATTTGAGCTACGTTCTACCTCAGAAAGCCAAAGACATGGCTAATCTTTGAGTTATTGAAGGAAACATTTATATTTTTGACTTACTTTAAAAACATTTTACGTGTAAATTTGTATTGAAAATGTACACCAATATCAAGTTTTGTAGATTAAGTAGGTGTATTAACACTAATGTAAAAACAAACACTTAAAATTTCAATTTTACAAATGTGACTAAATCATCCAACATAGGACGTTCAATATATATCATTGTTTCATAATTTCTACAGTTACTAGGCAGGACTGTACACAGTTAAAAGACCCACTCACACTTATAGAATAGACACTAGAATGGTTATTTATTGTAATAATTTAATAAATATGATACTCTAAAACACTAACACATTTTGATCACAATATATTAAGGATATTAACAAGCCCGCGGTGGTCTCCAAGAATGCCTGTCCGCGCAGAAATTATGGATACTCCAGTTTACAGTATCACACCTCCGAAACGGCAACCTCTATTTTAACGAGAGACCTATCAAATGAACGTAAATATTGTCAAAATTTATATTACGGAGTTTCGAATCTTTACATCACTTTTTATAAATTATATAACTAAAAAAGTGGAAAATACTGTTGTTTTTTTACAATGTTTGAGTGAATCTTAAATTTAGACAATTATTACAAAATATTTAGAAAACGTATCAGCTTAAAACTTTCATGGCATTTTTGAGGGATTTGACCTTTGTCAAGTTTCTTAATTTTAAAATGATTATTTTTATGTTCTTTTCCTTTTTGTAAACCTTTGTCAACTTTGTTATCTTGTGCTTAGAATTTCAGTTCAAAGCAATGTGATATAAGTCTAATCAAGTTAGACTATCAGTTGATTGTATGAACGAAACACAAGGTGCCTAGAGAGTATGATGTAATAGGGATTTGTGATGAGTTTATATTTGTTAAACGTTTTTATTCCCGCGCGAGGGAGATTGTAATTGGGAAACATGCGGGGAAGGCTCACTTTCTCCTTCTCAAGGAGCGCGATTTTGCCGGAATATTGACTCATAGGGGTTTGTTTATTTATTTATTTAAACGGGAAATACCCGATACATGAAATTAATATACAATAAGACTAATGGCTAGATGGCTAAATCTGAGATCAACTAACAAAAATTACACAGTGGTTCGTTTTTCTCTCTCTATTTTTTCTCCAACAAATTACAGGGTTAACGACAGGGTTGTCGTTTGCGGGCGTACAAGGGAAGGGTACCATCCGGTTCTCTATATTCCGGCAACATCGCACTTCTCGAGAGGGAGGAAGTGAGCCGCGTGTTTCCCGCTAACAAGCTCCCTAACGCGGGAATAAAAACGTCTAACAAATATAAACTCATCACAAATCTCTATTACATTATACTCTTTAGACACCCTGTATTTGTTCATACAATCAACTGATTGTCAAATCATTGCTTTGAACGGGAATTTTAAGGGCAAGATAAAAAGTTAACAAATGTTTACAAAATGTACAAGAACATAAAAAATAATAATGTTAAAATTATGAAACTGGACAAAAGTGTTTTTAAATAACCTTTATATACGCCATACAATTTTTATTCTGATAAGTTTTCTATATATTTTGTAATAATCTTCTATATTTGAGTTTTACTCAAACATTGTAAAAAATACAAATATTTTCCACTTTTTTCGTTATGTAAATGATAAAAAGTGATGTAAAGATTTGAAACTCCGTTATATAAAATTTGACAATATTTTAGTTCATTTGATGGGTATCTCGTTAAAGTGTAACTGGCCGTTTCGGAGGTGTGATATCGTATACTCGAGTATCCATTATTTCTGCGCGGACAGGTATTTGTTCACTTAGCACCTTCCAAGAAGTCATCGAAAAAACATTATACTACAGTTTAAAAAAAAAAAAATAATAATTTTTCAATATTCACAATGTTAAGATGAATAAAATTATATAATGCACACTGTTAAAGTATAGCATATTCATTTCATATATGATTGGCTAATAAAATCGTAAGACATATTTTATACGCGTTTTGTTGTTTTAAAAATATTTTTAAGCAATTATTTGTCCATTAATGCACTTTTTAGATATTTACTTATTGTATAATTTTCTTTTATGTCTCTTATTGAGTATATTTTATTCCGTAACAAGGTGGACCACTTATTTAAAATCTTTTATATTGTTATATTTGTGTACCATATGTATTTTCATGTGTTTTTTTACAGAAACAAATAATCCAAAATTAATTAGTTTTTAAGACTCAAACAAATAAAAAAAAAACTTAAGAATAACTTCAAGCTCCATTTTGTTTTAGGGAAATTGAGTATGTGTTACATTTTATTTTATTTGACAGAGAGAAAAGGAATTTCACTTACAAAACTAGGCTCAAGCCGTTCATCATAAAGTTTGTTTCAATAATACACATCATTAGTTGATTTATTCAACTTTTATGTTTAACGTTTATTTATTTGTACGTTGGTATTGTTAGTTTAGATTACTAACTCAAACATCCCTAATCATAACAACATTAAAACTGGTAAAATAAATGTCCTATGATATAGTATTTTATTTAACAAAATTCCGGTATATATTGTAAGAAAATGGTAAACCAGTCATACTAAGTTTTATTTTAAATGTGTAATTAAGTGATTTAGAAGAATGGTAGTTGTTTTTCAGCTATGAAATATAATAGTTTACATGTAATAAAAACTATTTGTAACAAAGAAACGATGAAAACATTTTGAGTTATAATATTAACTATGTTGTTTATATGCAACTACAATGATAGGGGGAAAAATACATAGAATAGGGGGAGTTTAATGTTAGGACACTTTGTTTTTTACTCTTATTAATTCTTGGTTTAAATAAAATGTTTCTTCCAAATGTGTTTGTTATTTTGATAAACGTTAGAATTATTTATACCCACAACAAAAACCACATATGAAACAAAATATCAGAGTGCTATGTAACGTGATATCTAATGTGTCAAACTTAACAAGTAAAAAATACAAGAAAAAATGTTTTTAATCAGGGTGTGACAGTACTAAATTAGGCTGACATTGGGTACAGAAAATGAAGTTGCCATTACATGTGGTAAGTATTTTGGCTGTCCATTATGACAAATTTCCCTTTAACCCTCGGTCCCTCCATTTGCAGCGGCTAGGGACAGAATCTCCAGGTTTAGTCCCCACCTGCCAACCTGAGAATGGATGATCCCTGGCTGTCGTATATGGATACCCTGTCTGTTGAGTTGACCAGTTGGAGGGCAGAATGCGAGTCCCCTGTTTGAGAGCCTCATCCCAACTGTCACAGGGTCACGGGAGTTGGCCCTCTGAAGGGTCGATTTAGCTACCGTCCCAACCCACCCTTTCCTTTCCAGCTATATCCTATAATTCCGGTAACCTGCGCAATATTTCCGCTTTTGGAAGATGTGACTAGTAGCTATGCTGGGGTTTCATAATCCGCAACAATAATGATGGTGAAGCACTCAATTAATGCCATGGCAATAAATGAGGTTGATGTTTCATTGTTTACTGCATAAATATTTACAGCTAATGATTGCAGAGCTGCACATAATCGTAACTAGTTGTGGATAGCTAATAACTAATGCAGTGTTTTATCTCATTTAGGACAACAGAGTGTGTGTGTTTGTTTGTACATTCCTGACCGTACGGGAAAACTATAATGAGCCCATTTATGACATTGCCGTGAATAATAATTACATTATTTAGCTGTATATTTAGTGTAATTACACTTTTGTAATTATTGCAGGTTTTCCTCATATTTTTGTAATGTTGCAGAGTTATTGATATAAAAGTATAACAAATAAAATTTACGCTAATTAGTTATTAATTACTAAACCAACTACATAATTATAAACCAAATATAACTCGTATTAGGGCTGCAAATGTAATAGACACACAATATGCAAATTTGAATAGGGGCTAGTTTGCCCTTCGCACAAAAACAAGCGAATAAGAGAAGATAGTTTAGCTTTCATGTCGTGTATTTCCTATGGTGTGTAAGAAGTTAGTTCATACTTCGCTTATTAGAGGCAATCAAGATCTTTATATGCTGTGGTGATGTGTGCATCCGCTCTAGTTTCCTTTTATGCGCTGTTAGTAATGCACTTTTGCTAATTTTAAAGTTATCTTTTTTATATTTCATGGTGTTTTTCCAGTTTTGAACTTCTCGCACCCGAACGTTTTTGATCTAGATCATGTTCTAGATTACGAAGCGATACGAAAACCAGACTTTCAAACTGCCCTAAATACTTCTCAAAGAGCAAGCAACAAATCCGATATATCTTCATCCTCCTAGGGAAAAACTAAACTACGCCAATCACTTGTATTTTATGTATGGAACAAGCTGTGACTAAATAAAACTGAATGTTATTTATACATTAGACTATATTGAGTTATTATAATTATTGTTGCTGTTACTCTGTCTTTGTTGTGACAATTTATGTCAAACGTAATTATTAACAGATTACAATGTACTCGTAATACTTAAAACTTAGTTTCAAAATATATATAATATATAAACATATTGACAAACTTAACAAGCAATCTTAATGTAAACTACGTTGAGTTTTTAAAATATAATTGAATACTTTATCTAATATATAAATATAGTTCCTAGTTATTCCTGCATTTCAATATTTTCTGATCCAACTAAAATTATCTATTGTATAGTTATTTTTATGTAATTCGATTATAGTTGTGTGAATTTTATTAGAAAGAGAATCCTAATAGTCTATATATAAGTAGGAACTACTCACAATAAATATTTGGTCAGTTATTAGACTAAATAAACGATATTTTTTTGCAATCGAAAAAGTAAATAGTAGTTCTATTTAATAAATCCCTATTACTCGAAGTAAGATGGAGATACTTATTTAAACAAATTTAAAAATATTTTGGTCAGATTTTGGCACGGTAATCACGTAAATGGTAATTTCACGTGGTATTAAATAACATTATTATTAGTTAAATTTTCTCCTCTATAAAGACTATATTTTCCAAATTCAAAAAACTATTATAAAAATAAATTTTAACAGATTTGTTTACATAAATTTTACCAAATATCACATGCCTTAATTCTTTTGATAACGAAAAAATTAACGTGGAAAACCAAGTTTTAAGCTCAATTTCTTCAGATCTATTTTTGTAATCCTTTCTTACCACTTTATGGTTGCTCTTAAACTGTAAGTCTACTTATAACATGAGGGACATAAATGATTAGAAAAGACAAAGTGAAATATTTCTGTTAAAGTAAAACAGTATGTTTGTTTACAAGTAATGTAAAAATAAACTTATTTAAAATAAGTTTTTAATATTTCAAGATATATCTTACTGTAGTCATTAAAAATACGGTATATACAAACAGTATATTGTAATGCAGTACATTCAGATCGGTTACATCGACCGTCATTAGGTAAATGATACAGTTACCAGTACTGATTGTCATTTACTGATTTGTACGCTTGATTACCGATCTAACTATTTTAGTTACCTTGTCTGAATCGACGAAATATATTTGAGCAAAGTGTATTAGAAATATATTGTAAGGATGTCAGACTATTATATTTTAACTATTTTATTTTAGCTTAGCGTCTCAAATTTATTAAAATATAATTTACTGGGACAAATTACTTTCAAAATCGTGTCTCATTAGCAAATAAAATATGTTCTATAATCATTAGATTATTAGGAAGATTAAGTTTTATATTTTGTAGTTATTTGGTAATGTCAGACGTACAGTTTAAAATTGAACATTAACACTTTATGTAAATTATTATATTATAGAATAACCATGGTTCATGATAAATTTTGATATGCCATAGTTGATAATATACTGGTTTTATATTATTACATTCAATATTATATGTATTACATATATAACGATATGAGTTTAATAAGATTAATACCTCCAATCTTGAAAAATGTCTTTCTAGGAAAGTGACTTCAAATATAACTAGAGGGTAAGATTTTAGGCTACTTACTATATAAGGCTAGTTTTTGTAGAAAACGTAACAAGAGGAGAAATAGGCACTACAATTTTTGTTGCTGTTACGTGAGAAGCTATCTGGGAGACGTATAAAGTAAGGAAGAAAACAAAAATATACTTAAGGTCACAAAAAGTGGTAACTAAAGCTCAGATGTAGTCTTACAGAGAAAAATATCCTTATTACATCAGAATATTATTCTAATAAAGTAAGAAAATTAAAAGGTTAATAAATTAACCAAAAATTATGTAAACAATATACCTTTGAAATGCTTAGTGTAATATAAAATTAAAACTAGAATGTTTAGTAAATAGCTAAAGGTTTTATATTTTAGGAAGTCTTATTTCATTGACATAATGCTTTACGATAACAATTTTAAAGTTCAACTTTAATCTCTTATGTAAACATATGGAGAGTACGACATACATTATTATGCTCTAAATCTCTTGTCTAAATGTTTGTTGGATCAAGAATAGGATATTGGGTAATAGGATAAATAATTATTTCAATCGATCAAATAGACATTCACATGCAATGGTAATTACCAGGCTTCAAAAGATCAATTTTAAATTTAAATATACGGAAGGCCCAGCCTACAAACATTCCAAAAACAAGCTAAAACATAGTTTCAATAGCTAAAACCCATCAGCAAGCAAATTACAATCCAAATTAAACATGCAACAAAACAGTACAACAAAAACAAACTTCTTCCAGATGGTATACCTATTCTTAGATGCACTGATAAATAAAAATTACAAACTCCACTGTTATAGGTCTAAATGCAAGTCAGCAATAATTACAAAATGCAATATCATAGGCCTGTATGTGAAAGTCAGCAAAACATGACAGACATCAAAATAATCGTTTATACTGTTAAACGGATTTAAAAGAAGAATTTTCTTGAGACAAGATTTAAATCTGACTGACCTCATGTTCATAAGGGTAGAATGAAGGGCACTATAAATGTTTAGTGTTACATGCCACTAACCCTTCTGAATCCTGTTGACTCTGGTTCTTGGCAGATCACGTATTTCTCTAGTTCTTGTACCGTGTTAACAAAAATGGCTTCTTACGGTGAAATTATCGGCATTATTATAGTCCAGACACTCAAGCACAAACTAAACACTTTTATGATTGCAAGATCAACAAACAAGGGTTTGTAAGGTCCCACTGATGACCCTGGCAGCCCTTTTCTGGAAAATGTATTATAATTTATATCCATTTTAGCCCCTGAACTGTTTTGAATATGAAAATTTGGTTACATACCTTTTTCGACGACAGTTCAAATTTGATCTGTAACTACTATTTGCTTGTTTCTGTTCAATAGAACCATCTTAAGAATGCAGTATTCTACCGTTATAATAAAGTTATAAATAAAACAACAAACACCATTTTCTCTTTAATAAATGTTAAGTATCGTGTAATCGTGTTTTTTATGTGTTTTTCTTTATTTTAGCATTATTACAACGACAGATCACTGCATTCCGAAGGTGGTTATATTGAACCGAATCATGTAAATAGTTCTTACATGTTCAAATTTGAACTGTCGTCGAAAAAGGTATGTAACCAAATTGTTATATCATAAGAATGTCATTTACATTATTAACACGATCCAATAGCATGACTACACCCTCAAAAAGCAAGATTAGCAACTCGCCAGTTGCCCGCGGGGAAACTATACTTCAGTTTCAGTGAATCTCAATTGATAATCAAATATGAACTGGATCTTAACTTGCATCTAATTTTTGTAACACGTGTTAAACACGACTTTCTTATGTATAGTTTCGTATAGTAAATGTTTAGTATGTATATATTTTGTCCTTTTACAAGTAACAGTATATCAATAAAATCCTATACTTATCTTATTTGACATAAATGGAGACTAAATACAATACTTGGGTGCAAATTTTTCAAATCACTGAACTATGAAACGTACTGGGGGCACCACATCCACTCTAAGCCTGCCACGGTTCACTGCACTACCTGTCCGCCGTCCATGGTTGTGCGAACGAATCTTTGGCGGATCAGCGATTCGCATAGACGGCTGCCTTGCACAGACGTACACTATACACTACGATTATGGACTTGTTCATATCGGCTTACGTAAACGAGTTTTCTTATGCGATAACTGAAATACTTCATAGGCTAATAAAATTCAAAATCAGACTTAGAAATCGTAATTAAAATTATGGGTTCATAATTTTTTAAGTTGTATTCCAAAAACGGGTTTTGTTTATCCAACATACAGAAACATTCTGCGAAATCCCTCACCGAAAATCATCTAAAATGTAGGCATAGTAATTAAATTTCTTTATAAAATTTATTTACTTGCCATTTATTAATTTATACGGTGGATTCATCATTGGCAATTTAAATTGACTTTTTAAACCCATTTATAAAAATATTTTAGCTGTACTAACCCTTTTTCCGAATTTATATTTACTATTAACATATGCCAAAATAAACGCTTTTGAAAGACACTATAATAAACGTATTCTATTACACTTATAACTCTTTTAACACAATTAAATTGTATCAATGTTATTGAAACCTAGCTATTAAAATTAATTAATTTAGTTTAAATGAATAAATTACTCTTAGAGGGGAAACTAATTAATTCAAACAAACTTAAGACTCAGTTATACCTCAAGAGTTGTTACATCCAAATCGAATTTCGAAGTTAGAATCAAATTTCTTGGTATCGTAAGACTTATGAATTTTAGCAAACTGAAAGATTTAATTTGGAAAATGATTGATAATCTTATTGCCTGGTTATTTCAAATATATTATTACGAAACTGATGTTTTTGTATTTTTGTAAGTTATTGCAGTATTGAACGTTGTGATAAAGGGTAATTATTAGTTATTTAAATATGTTAGCATGTAAATTAATAGGAACATTGTTATAAATAGTTTTTTATTCACTATACAGATAGTTTAACGTGATGACCGGTGTTAGTTTAACAAATTACAAGATCTTTATTTTCAGAAAAGATACATATCAATATGCAATAGTACATTAGAATTCTCCAATTCTTCAACCCATTCTCAACCAAAACTAAAGTGTAAGACGACTGATGGTGAATCTTTTACCTGTCCCGGTATTACAATAAAATGTAAAGCTATATGTGGATTTTATTCCCATACAAAATAACTTGTCTAGCTGGAAAATTTGTTTCTGAACAAAGTTTTTATAAAAGTTCTTACAATATATTTAGTGTACACCTTTTTTCATGAAAATAGTGACTGTTGTTTTTACAGTGTATTTTAAACTGTTTTATGAGGTAAATTCAATTAAAATCTTAGTATTTTTTGAAAATGTAAACAGTTTTGACATTTTCCACAACAAATTTTATACGGAAAACTGTGGTTTAATTTTTCTCTTGGATTAAAAACATTCTTTTTGGGCTTAAGCATAAAAGATACGCATTTACCTTCATTATTTCCAAATATGAACTATGAAAGAAACTATAAAAAAGATTTTATTAAGGAAGTGATGATGTTTATTTC
Organism: Allygus modestus; assembly: GCA_963675035.1. Lineage (NCBI taxonomy): Eukaryota > Metazoa > Arthropoda > Insecta > Hemiptera > Cicadellidae > Allygus > Allygus modestus. Next base: position 101,263,744 of record OY776115.1, on the reverse strand, counting down.
ATATTAAATTCAATACGTTCACCAAGTTGCTTACGTATGAAATGAAAACCAATAACTAGATCCGGCATTTTTAACAACGTTATTGCTTGGTTGATTATTTTAATCTGTTACAGAAGTGGTAGGACATTAAATCATTACTGTTAGGTACGGGACGAAATTAAACATTTAAAACATGTAACCCTGTAAAATATAATTTTACTCACGGTACTCAAAACTCAAAAAACAGTAAAGATAGACCGTAAAATAAACTACGTCTCACAACACTTACAAGTTTAGTTTATTTTTTATAAAAGTATATAAGATTATAAGATCCACTTGGTAGATATGTAAATAAATATCTTGATATTTCCCGATGTAAAAGTAATAATTTAAGATAGAAATAACGTGTTAGATATTATTTCTAAATTTGTTAATCGAAATAAGTTGGACTACGTTTTCATGTTCAATATGTATAACCGGTATTGCAAATTGGAATAATAGAAAGAAATTAATAGAATATAAATAATAATAGATTGTAATTAAATTAATGCTGGTGTTATTTCAATTAATGTCGTTAATACATAAAAAAACACACACAAAAAACTTTAATCTTATGAATAAAATATAATAAAATTTAACTCTTAAAAACTTAAAAGTATCTTATATCGGTAAAAAAACCTTAACAAAAAATATTCATTTGCTTTGTAAGCTCTAATCAGACGGGGTCATGTCTGGAACACTAAAACAATTCAGGGAAAATTACTGACCTTACTAAGAGAGGTCGACACACCTAAACATGGTTCTCTTATTAAAACTTGTTTACTATATTATATTTGTTTTAAACGATGGCCAAATTTGATCCCGTTATTCACTGTAACGCCAACGAATTTATAGGAGGTTTGGCAATATTTGTCCTTCCAAGCTACAGTTAACATGTTGGAAATATACCACAGTTTCTACTTTACTGCGGATTAAATTAATTAGCTTAGAGGAGCAATTCCTTTCGTTCCTCCACTATTCGTTTGTTGTGTGTTCTTTGATAAGGAACTTCCATCCGCCAGGTAAAATAATGTTACTCACTCGTTTCTATACCAATAAATATTGTTTACTTATATTAACATAGTTTTTAAATATACAATTGTATTTTAATACATACAATTTAAAGTAAGGTGGTACGTCACATAGTAATGCATCGAATAAGGATATACATTTGAAGTAACCTCGCATAGTTCTTGCATAAATATGATAAACAGACAGACCGACTAGGGTTGTTCATAATAAGGAAATTATCAGTGAACTTAAACGTGCACAATTACACAGAGATAAAAAATAAACGTGAGTCTTGGCTCAAGATTTTATCAGATATTGGAGTGACTTGAAAAGTATCAGTCAATTCTTCATGCAGTACTTTTACCTTAGCGAAAATCTATCAGGCATAAGGAATATTTTTGGTTACCACCTAATTTAAATAGCATATAAAGTAATTATTTAAGACCACTGAGATATACAATAATGTTAATTTTAAATAATTATATCGAATGTTGGGGTAGTTAGGGTACAGTGAGTAATTTGTTGGCTATAATGTGTTAGTTTTTGGCCCTTCTTACCAACTAATTAATGGAACTTGCAAAAATACGATCTAAAAAATTACACATACATTTGAATCAATGAAAGTTACAATATTCTGTAATATGCCATATAGACAATTGGATACGGGATGAATTAATGAGTAACCATGTCATACTCTAAGCCAGGTTTTTATAAACTTTTGATTAGTTTTTCAGGGAGTCAAATTAGTAAAGTGCCCACGTTTTCGTAACCCTACCATTAGCGTTATCTTTATCACAAATTTGACTACATAAATATTACGTATATAACGCTAATGGTTCCCCCAAATGGAAAATCTCAGAAATTTAAGATTCTTAAAGTTTTAATGTGTAAATGCGTTACAGGTAATTTTAATACAACTTAGATACGAAACGCCTATAATGGTTAAAGTCGCGCAGACATAACCAATTTTGTTTATACACATAATGCGTGAGAAAAGTACCAAAATATAAAATAACAACCCGTTAAACAACTAAACAATAGAAAAAATACCCTGGAGAAAAACGTAGTTGAAATTGGGCCAAACACTTAAAATAAATACACGAAGTAATAATATTTATATTCCATTTTTGTAAGAAGGAGTAGAAATAAAAATACCCAAACACACATTTTAAAATGTAATGCATAAACTGAATTATTATTATTATTACGCGCATTTCCCAAAGATTATAGGGAATACTATCGCAGAAATATATTCAGTTATTTTAAATTCCGTTACCATTATGGCTGTTTATTAGTTTCATTGTTCATTATTTTGTTACCAGAATAAATAATATTATTAAAGTTTACAGCGTATTTTATGTAAAACAAATACTAGAGTTTATTTTAAAGGGGCACTACTACAAATATTAGCTCCCTTGGAGTTCATGTTGCTTGAATTAGGCTCCGAGTAAATGGGGCAGAGAGTCGTAAAAATACATGAGTCTACGTTCTCATGAGAATTGTCTCTAAAAGATGACGCCAACAAGATTATTACAGTTGTTTTCATCAAGTTTGTCCGTGGTCTCTTAATTCCATAAATATTTTAAAATTGCTAAGACGGAATCCAGATGAAAACGAGTGCATTATTGTTTCAAAGTAAGTTAATCTTTTTCTGTAATATTATGGAATATTAATTTTTCATTACACAAACTTTACTACGGGTATAAACTTTTACTATAACTACAATATATGTTTTACTATATATAATAAAACTAATAAAGTTACATTTATTTATTATATACCTAACTCAAAAGAATAATTAACAACGCAGTCGGTTACATGGGAATGCAAAAGTTATTAGTGTATCTCAAAATTTAATTGAATTGGAGAAAAATCTTTTTGATTTTAAATCGCGTTTTAACATATAACGTTAATCGTTGTGTGCAGTTTTTACAGGTCTTTAATGTACGTTTGTTGAAATTTTACTAATTAAACCTAGAAGCAATCAAGATACACTTGAAACTAATTTATTATAAAACCATTTTCATATGGCTCCGAAATAAAAAGATTATAATAAAATAATTGCATTTAAACTATACAACGCAGTGACGGCAGTTAGTATCATATAATATCATAATATCATATAATAACCTGTTTTGACTCAAAACAAGTGATATCAGTGATAAGCACCTAAATTGAATTACGTGACTTGAATTTGTTTTCCATTGTAAAATCAGTTTAATCGGTTTTTATATGTCAAACACGTATATAATACCAAATTATGGTTAAAAAGTATGATAGTACAGCTTTGTAATCGGTGTACCGGTTTGGTAAGTAGTTAGTCTTTGTTAATGTTTTTTTTTTATTTTTTATTTAGTCTTCTTTAAATTACAAATGTATCGTTCCCCTTTTATTAGATTAATTGAAATTGTAAATAATTTAATTTACTCGTTCTTCCTAAATTACAGGTTTTATAATTGTTTAATTGTGTTAATAAATTCGCAAGGAATTTAATCTGGTTGTATATATGATAAAAAGTAGTATGTAAATGTTTATTTTCTCTCAGAACTTTACAAGCACATTTCGTGTGTATTAGTGATGAACTCAGATATTGTGAAAACGTTAAATATTAAAAGAATCTCTTCGCTTAGCTTGTAAAATGTTTTTAATGGCTTGATGGTTTTCCAGACACACTAGTTCCATATTTGTTTGATAGCTTACCGAATCAACAGTTTTAATTGTTGAAAAAAATACTATATTTGAATTGTTTACTATATAAAAAGAGTATAGTTTACCTAACTAAAATGTTGTAATGTAATTATTCATCAATTATATTTCGATATTATATGGTTTAACCATGGCTTACTATGACAAAAGTTGCATTTAACGATATTATAATTGTATTATATAATTTTATTGTGAAAACTTTAAGTTAGTTGAAAGCGGGAAATAAAAATAAAATATCTGAAATAAATAGTGCTGTACGTAAAATAAGTGTGAAAAACACAAAACGTAACTGCTGTGGTTCCACTGCCACAGTCAATGACCCGCTGACAAATGTTTTTCGTTTTACTACGACAAAAGAAGAGCTAAACATGTTTCACAGTTCCTGCCTGTAGTAGTGAGAAATTCTGAGCCTTGTATTGTGGTTATACAGTAAAACTTGTCCTGTTCTTTTAAGGGCAATAATTCCATTTAGTTACCTTCAATCTTTAGTTACATTTTACTTTCTAATCATTTTAAGTATTTGGAGAGATAATTGTTTTTATCAAAACTTTTGAATTTGAGTTATCGGTGGTAGTTGTTATTCCCCCTACACCTACAAAGGTTGTATTCAAGTTATGTCTGTCTGTATGAATATGCACATACATATGTATGTAGGTAATAATTCTCGGTATATCTATGTGTTTTCTTTTTTTTTCTTTTTTTTCTTTTTAAGGGTAAAATCTTTCGCCAAAAACCGTAAAAAAATTATCATAAACTGTTTTAGTGATTTTTATAAAAATATAGTGGTTGTTGGGGCTTTACAGTCTCCAACAAATAAACACCACCCGCATTTATGGAATATTTTGGTTTCAGAAATTTTAGCATAAAAACGTTCAAAATGTGTTTTCGTAAAATACATAAACTTTAAATCAAATTTCCTTATCACCAATAACAAAGCTCCAAGGTGCGAACAGTTTACAGCTTGAGTTATTGCCTACAAATGAGCATAAGAACAGTTTTAAATTTTCAATACGCAATGCGTAACAGGCATAAAGAATAATTTCGAAAATTAGTAAGAAAGAGGTAGAATGTAGATCAGAAATGTAAAAAGAAGGTTAAAATAATCACATTTATAGTGACAAAACTATCTACAAAAATATGTGTCACATTTATAAAAAGGGCCAGTGATTCCAAATTATTGGAGAGTAAACTTCTGGTAAAGTATTGGTTTGCAATCTTTTAGTGGTCACGGGAGAAAGTTATTGCACTGTATTTGATCACCAACCTAATTATTACTTGTAGGTATGATGTTTACGCTTTATCGGGAAATATCATACCCTTATATATTATTATCAAAATTAAGATAAAAAATATATATATATATATTTGCCTATAGTTCTCGGTCTTAATGTGAAAAAAGTTGTCGACAGGTTGTGTAATTTACTACCGTTTCATGTACAGTAAATGTATAATTCATGATGTGTTGTTAACTTGCTGGTTTTGTTCTGGAAAAGCCTTCTATAACGTAGTTGGTTATTTTAAGTTAATAAATATTAGGTAAAATAAATTGGTAATGTACTTTATTTACGAAATAACATTTATTTTAAGATTCATTATTTCTTTGATTTATGGATACATTTAGATATATTAAGTATACTAGTTTTAATTTTTTTTAATACTCTTTTCCTTTTATGTTTTCCGTATTTTTCAAACGTTTTTAACACTGGCATATGATCTTTACTCGTTTAATTGGCACTGACAACGTGTTTATTTGACCAGGTAAAGGAAGAATATTTAATTCATGTCAAAATGTTTATACAAGATAAATACTTAATTTATGGAATAATTTCAAAATACTAAAATGCCTCCCATTTTGTTCAACAGAACTCATCTTGAAAAAAATAAAAAGGAAACAAACATACTGATAATTTCAAGCTCCATTTGGTTTGAAGGAAATTGAGTTCACCTCACCTTCTTCTCTTTTGGTTTGACAGAGGAGAAACCAATTTTACTTCAATTTCTAAGTTTAACCTCCACTAAAAAGAGCGTTTTTTAAAAGTACAGACATGGATTCTTAAAACATTAATCTCTATCCAGCTTATATTTCAGTTGTGTAGCACATATTTCCTTCCGATTACTTACATTTTAATTAAATTACAAACAAATATTATTAATGATAATATCACTGATGAAAATATTATATATTCTATTAGAAACAATTTACGGCCTTTAAAATTTTATTTCTGATTACATTTTTTAGTTTGTTACGTTTAAAGTATACTATTACACTTATATTAAATGCACTTTATACAAAACAAAAAAATTGACGAACACAATTTTTAATAGATTTTATTATGATCTGTGGCTAATTCCACTAAATATGTAGGCAGGAATTATCGTTATCATTAGATTAATATCCATCCTATAGGCTGTGCACTATTTATAACAATTGTTTTTGGGAACAAACAATTGCTGGTACTTGCAAGTAGTTCTTCTGAATGTGAGGGTTTATAAAAAACACGTTTGAATCATTATAGAAAGGTTATAAAATCTTCTTAACTAAAACCATATAATAGAATAGAAAACTTTTACATTTAATATTATTCATAAAGTTATAGTAAGTTGTATAGGTTGATTTAGCTATCAAAAGTACAGGTTGATACAAGTACCAAATTAAAAGCATAAATGGAGTAAATGGAAGGAAAGCTCATAATTAAGGCCATGACAATATTTGCTGTGTCAGTATTTATTGCAGTAATATATCCTGTTAATGATAACAAATCTGCACAGTAATACGACTAGTTGGTGATTCCTGGATTTTAATTAATTAATTTTTTATAAATTTTTATTTGGCGATTGTCAGGCTCCAAAAGCGAAAACCCTATTTCCTACTCACGAAAACATTAGTGTGGTTTTAAGTTTTTCGTTCTATCCCCGTCTGCCTTCAATAAGTTTGAATAGTTTAAAGTTAGTAGTATAGAAATTTATACTCATTAAATTTACTTATTTTGTTAATCATACGTAAAAAATAATAAATTGATGTACCTTCCAACATATTTATTTTACCTTTTTATGCAAGAGGAAAAAAGGGTTTTAATACAAATGTTAGAGTTCCAAATGTTATGTAAACGCCCGGTAGGAATGTGAAAAAGGAAAGTAAGCTTGGCCTCAATGTGTCAAAAGGCGATGAGAGAAGATGACCTACATTTATGTAATGTTTTTGTTAGTGTTATTTACAGAGTAAGCGCATTTGGTGATTCATTATATCAGTGATTTTGGGCCTCAACAGCATCAAAGATTTATATTCTATGATATCAGAGTTATCGATATTAAAAGCATACAGTGTTTTATGTTAGGTTGATTTATCTAAACCAACCATGACTGTTGGTTTTTTTACTATGTTTTACTGTTTATCAATGAACATTTAAAATCTCCTCCAAAAATTATTTTCTAAAGAATAATCTGTTGTGTAGTGTATCTTATCTTATCTTCCTTTTGACCAAAATAATATATCTCTATAATGAAATATATGTTGTATACAGGCTGAATTCTACAGAAATTGCAGCATAATACAGAATGGGAATTCGAATTGACTATCGTTGTTTAGAGTGAAGCCTGTCTGAGAGACGGATAAAGTGAAACAGAAGACATAAATATTAATGAGGCGACGAAAAGACAAGGTGACATGCAACGCTCAGTTTCTGTTTACAGAAAAGAACATTCGTTCCGTATTGGTGTTTTCTAAGATTACTGTAGAATATGTGAAGATAACTAAATAACAAAACGACAAATAAACACTCTTATTAAAAAATTCGTTTATTCAAAATAAATATTATATCTTAATCTTATATTAAATTTGATAACTTAATTGGATTATGGGCCATTTCCTGTTAAAATTCAATCAGATCTGATCAAGTGTGTAAGTAAATCTAAAAAAATAAAATAAGAACTATATTTAAAAAACTAACGATGAATGTGTTTAATAGAACATAGGAAATCAAATCAAATTAAGATTTTTGGGATAAAAATTCAGTATTTGGAGTTGAACTGAGCAACTCGACTCTCCGGGCCACTACTTTATCCACTACATCACAAGCGCTCACAATCTAGAAATAATCACAGCGCCCTTTTCTTTCAAACCATTGGTTTTGTTTTAAAATATAAAATGTTCTCTATCTTTCATCTCTAATGATAAATTACCTCTAATTAATAACAATAAGCGGTGTTTTTTTTAAGAGGAGAGTCGATCGAACTTTATGCAAGATCCGACGGCATGCAAAAGTTTCAGAACGCCAATAGCATTAATAATAGTTAGACTTATCTACTGGTATCAATTTTTTTTTTTTTTTCTACATCAGATTTTTAAGTTCTCATAATATATTGTAAATACGAATTACTATTAATCTTCAGAAAAATAAAGTGATATTTGTTTTAATGTATTCATTTAATTTTGTTTGCATAATTACTTACTTATTAAATTTACATGTTTACTTTATTTGCTTGTCATTTGTGTGCGTTTTATATGCAAACCTAATTTATTTCACGTTTTTATGTTTATAAAATTAATATAACTTTTTGATGTATTTTAGTACGTTTAAAATGTTTTTGCGGTTTGAGTAATGCGTATCGTTATACGTAGGTTACAATTTGAAAGCCAGCTTACCTAGGCCCGATCAATCTTCCTGATCAAGTTTAATTTTTCAAAAATGATTATGCCTTGACAAAAGATAAAAATATCGACCATTGCAGTGAATTACATGTAACCTGTCTAATGAAAAGTCCAAAATAAATTACTTAAAATGACATGATTCTAATTAAGAATGTTATCTCACACGATTCCACATTCAAGCCCTTAAATAATAATACGGAAAACTACATAGATTCAACGAAAAATCTGCAAATAAGTTTATTGAATACAAAATGAATATTCTCTTTCAGTTATAAAATATATTGAGCACTTCAATGCCTGATTGGTATAAATTTGTCTCGGTTTCATTTACATTTTGATAAGAGTTTTGCTATTGTTTGAGGTTTATTTTTCAAATGGATAAACAGAATATTTATGACTTATGGTTTATAAGATTTCTTTGTCTTGGCTGATTACTTTCGTACCTAAATCTGAATAACTCTTTTGAAATACAATTTACAAGTGTTACCATATGCAATCGTATTACGATTCATATGAATGTTTTTGTGTGCTTTTATTATTATAACATATTAACACAAAATATAAGGGACAGAAATACGAGATGAAAATCTAACTTTTACGAGTAATTGTACCCATTCGAATATAATTAAACTTGTTACATGAGTACAATGGTTTGACACCTCTGGGCAAACATGACTTTTAGGTCAGGGTTTTTAATTAGTTACCACTATTTGTTTTTCGGTCATAACTCACCTCAACTGAACTAGCAAACGCTTGCCAGGTTACAAAACAAATGTTCCGGTTTAACTACTTAAACACAAACGTGAGTAACACAAATAAGACCGTGGCATGGCGAAAGGTCGGATTAGGAGAACTTTATGGTTATTTATGTTTGTGTTTTATAAACTTTAACGTAAACACTTTGTTTTTTTTTTGTTTGTGTAGCCAGTTAAATTGAGGTGAGTGGTGGCCAAAACAAATCATAGTCTTCAAAAGTGGTCTTGTAACTCAGCTGAGTATATTTTGAAGGCCTTAAAATGTGGTTTTGAAGTTAAATAAGCCGACCACTAAAACTTGAGGTGGCCTCAGTGTACGTATTTGGGCACTAATAAAAACATGTGACCGTTAGTAAACACACGAGAGCAATATATTTGCAACCGACAATATTACTTATCAAGTAATGAATTTAACGGGGTTTACACTTTAGTAAATAGTTATTTTTTAATGTGTGTTAATTTACAGAACAAACATTTGATTGAATTCCATGCCTATTTTAAAAAGATAACTAATATAAATGTGTAGCTAATAGAAATTATATTTACACCGTAAATCCGTTAAATTCATATTATAACGGGGGTTATAAAAATGCCTTTTACAATACGAACACGGTATATATTTAAACTTATTGTAGTATAATATAGTGCCCAACCTTTCACACGTTTAAAATCTTGTACCGTGTCTTAAATATATTTATCAACGTAATTAGAGTTATACTTGTATTACTAATGTTAACATTCATTTACTTTGGTTTTATAAAAAAGGTTTGGCCAAAGTATTTTATAAAAGCTTATTGGTTGATGTTTAAAAAATATGAGAGTTCCTTCATAAACTGTGATGTTATGACCAAAAGCGTAGAATATTCAACGCCATGTTATGATGCTGTAAACGTTTATTGTTCATTTTGTAAGTAATCCGAAACGATAAATTCATAGTTTACTAGCAATCATTTGCCAATCTCTTTAAGGCACAAGAACGGTTTACCAAATCAGCAAGTAATTTATAAATAATAAACAATGCGTTCGATACAAGTACATAAATGTACAATTTATGTACTTGTATCAAATAATTTATGTATCAAATAATTTATGTACAGTAACGTAACATGTGTAAATAAATATTGTGTGTTAGTGAATTTAAAAAAAAACTGAATTATTAGCATGACCTGCACGGTGAAACTTAAGCCCGAAACTTAAGCCCGGAACCACCATAGAAGCTCCTAATACCCCAAAACGAGTTCAGGGGATTAATCAAAATTATATGTATGTGTGTGTGTGTGTGTGTGTGTGTGTGTGTGTGTGTGTGTGTGTGTGTGTGTGGGTGTGTGTGTGTGTGTGTGTGTGTGTGTGTGTGTGTGTTTGCACTCTAGCGATCGCATTTAATGTTCGGTTTACTTCACATTTGGTAGTAACATTCATTCAAATAATTTGTTGGACAAGTTGTTGGGCAAACAATCAGAAACCTCTAACCCCCTTTTTTGGGAACCCCCTTTAATTACTCAAATTTGGAGTTTTTGAGCCCAAAAAGGTCATAAAAGCCCAGATGTAACAATTAAAAATGCATTGGAAAAGATTGAGATTAGATAGGTCAGAGTTTTAAGCCTATATCATCATTCTAGCACACATATTTACAGAGTTGTTAAAAAAAATGTAAATGGACTAAACACAGTACGTTGTCTTTTGGTAATTTTACATTGAAAAAACTGTTATTCATATGTTGGTATAGTTTTATCATCCCCAGTATCGCCTTGCCAACATTCAATCCTGATTGGACCTTCTCATAATCTTATAATGTGCGACATTGTTTTCCCAGCATAGTATTTAAGAAACCAGGAGCATCAGAATAGCCAAAATTTTAATGTTTTCAGATTTCTATAAAACATTGGAATAAATGTATGTTTTAATACCAATTTCGATTTTTTTTAGTTTTGTATGTGGAAAGTTATTTCAGTCATGTCAGCGTGTTTTTTTTTTTAAACAAAGACAAAATGTTTTGATAGTTTATGACTGGGATAGGCAATGGCAACCTATTATAATATTAGCATCTCATTTTCACATTATACTGAACTTAAAATTTCCCCTTAAAAAATTACGACGAATCTAGTATTAGGAAAATAAGACATTTACTAAATTTTTTAAAGAAAATCATAGTTTTTTTAAGACTCAGGTACATCTAATGCATGGATACATGACACGTTTTACATACACTACCCTGAAATCAAAGTTAAGGTTTCCTTAGCTTCAAGAGGAAAAATTACGTATTATTTACATGATTAGCCTTTTTTATGTTAGGCTTATTCATTTACACAATCCTTTCATAATTTCAAATATCCCCGTCGCAGCAAACCTACATACTCAGCGAATTTCCAATGCATAATATATGTCTTAATACCACATAAAGCCGCAAACAAAGTTTCATAAAAATATATTCACGTACAAGCGATTTTAATTATTCTCCATAAGAATAACATTGGTAATGAGTAAGTAGGTTTGCTGAAACAAGGAACAGAAACAATTGTTTTTTATACAAATATAAATAGAATTTAACTAGGCGAAGCCACATTCTAAGTTTCATCAATATTCAATCATAAATAAGTGCTATATAACATTCTAGTTATTCTCTATAAGAATAACATGGGGGCTGAGAAAGCAGGTTTGCTGCAACAAGGAACAGAAAAATGGATATATTATTATCAATATAACTCAACCAAGTGAAGCTACATACCAAGTTTTATTAATTTATGTTCATAATTAAGGGAGTCATTACATTTTTATTATTCTCCATAAGAATGGGCTGAGTACGCGGGTTTGCTGCTACGGGAATAATAAACAAAAATCAATTTTTTGTACAAATATCAATTTACCAGCACTATGTAAAGCCACATACCAAGTTTCATCAACATACATTCATAAATAATCGAGATATCAAATTTGATTTATTCTCCATAAGGATAACATTGGACAACGTACTGTGTTTAGCACTTTGAATATCTCTACAACGGTTGGGCGTAGAATCACAATTTAAACACCAAAATGATTGTTTTGTGGAACTGAACAGATTGGTAAAAGCAAATGTGAAGTTTACATAAAAATAAACTGAGGAAAAGCCAAAAACCTTTTTCCCATAAGATTAACATGGGAGATTTTATGAGTAGGTTTTTTGGATTTTCTCCGCAACCACTTAACCTAGGTTAATAATTCAAGATACTAAATTATTTGTTTTTTTAAGCTCTATAACATGGTCAAACCAAAATTAAGTTTTTTAAAAATTGTAGGATGAAAAATGCAAAGAATTGATTTTTGTAAAATTTAAAACCCCCTTCCCGTGGTCCGATTTTTCTGGTTTTCGAACTTAAAGTCATGAATGTCATTTTACACATTTGAGCCAAATGTCATCAAAATCGGACGTTTTTTACTCAAGTTATCGTGTTAAAGGACACATATATAGCTATATATAAATTTGAACGATTAGTGTTTTTTGGCATCTGGGGACCTCAAAACAAAAAGTTATCATGGTCTCGGGCTTAAGTCTTACCATGAGATCTACGGTAATAGCTTCTTCCCTATAGGGGAAATTCGCTAAAAATGTATAAAATAAATTTCCGTTGAATCCTAATCTGATAATGATATAAAATAAGAAAGGTTTATTTCAATTTTGTTCACTTAAATTTAATTTAGACTGCTTAAAAAGCCTCAGTGTCATGTACAGTAATACTGAGTCATAACAGTAATATGCTGGCGCCATTTCTAACCACGCTATTCTATACTTAAACGATATATTTTATGAAGCGATAAACAGGTTTCCGGAAGGCAGACCACAGCCTTAATACCGATATTTTATCTCTTTTGATATCTTTAATATATTTTTTATCTCTTTGTTAAAGGCTCCTAAAGGAAACATCCGGAATAATTTACATTCAGGAATAAAGTTAAACATTATTTGTTTAAACAAAATTAGCCGTTTTTTTCTGGTGTCTTTGACCCGTAATAGGCAAATATAATATCCAGTCTTTTCTTGTCAAACCATCGCATATCTCGTATCTGTTAAACTTAACAGGATTTATATTTACGTTGTTTAAGAAACGTTAAATAATTTATAGCTTAAGAATGTTAACCAACGGTGTGAAAGTTCCTTATTTACATGAAAATATCTACTTTTTTAACTATATTTATCCTAATAAAAACATTTACTAAAATGTGAAAATTATCGGATGGATGTCAAGCTTTTGCTCACTGCCTAAAGTCAGTAATTGTGTTGAATCAATTTTAATGCAAGAGTGATTGGGAAAATGATTGGGTTCTCATCATGATATGTCGTTTTTAGACATTATTGTTTGTCAATACATAAGGTATTGTGATTATAAAATACCCCCGTCTCAGCAGACCTGCATACTCAGTGAATTTTCAATGAATAAATAGCATAACACATTAAAACACCTAACAGTATTCATAAGAACACTCTCTCAAAAAGATAAAGTAAATGTTAGCATTTAGATTAGAGAGAGTGTATTCAAGTGGAACAAGGGCAATAACACATGTCTTTAAAGTATTTTCTATATGTTACTCCACATAAAGTAAAAGTTTAAAAAGATAATGAAGTAATTTTATTACACAGTTAATGATATTAACACTTAAATATTTTGTTAAAACGAATAAATTAATCTTAGCAGGGAATACAACTTATCCAAACAAACTTAAGATTCAGTTATACCTCAAGAGTTGTTACATCCGAATCTAATTACCAAGTTAGAATCAAAGTTCTGGAGATCTTAAGGACCTCTAAATTTTTCGAATATTAAGGACGTTTAAGTTATTAAATGTTTTATGATGTATAATCTGTATATCATGATATATTATTAAGTTATTATGAGTTTATTTATTAAATTTAAAATTAAAAAATATTTACTTATAATTTTAAAAAATGTGCTTTTAAATATAGAGTTAGCTTTTTTTGGTAAATTACCATCCTCTGGATTTCCTATATACGCTGGATCTAGCATTGTAATTATATATTGTAGCCAAGAAGCACACCATTGGTCATATTTTACTTTTTGATTTTATGTAAGACATTTCTGAATACCTATTTATGAATTGTTTTGTTAAGGCTAAACTTGCGAACCATATGTTTGTATCTTTAATCTCAGCTGTTTTGCTTCTTTTGTTTTGATTTTCTGTCCAATGTTATTTAAATGGGCCAAAACCGTACTTTGAGGGCTTCCCAAGGGGTTCTGGTTCCACGCACTGACTTGAGACCCTAAAAGGCAAATCTAGACGTTAGGGACTTTCCACGTTAATCATCAAAATCGGCCCAGTAGTTTGGACACATAATCTTCTGCGCAAAATCTCTTTATTCTTTTAATATAAAGATACATGTGTACTTAGTCGTTGAATAAACCCAATAACAGTTAATATTAGAAGTTCAGTTAAATAGGGCCCAAATTATATGTTTTTAAATGGCAAAACATTTTAAATTTGCTTTTAATCCAAAACTCACTTTCACTAGCGTTTTAATCTACGCTACGTAATACTTATCTTCAAGATTTTCAAAAATAAAAATATTTTTTTAAAATTAAATGACAAATACCATAATAATATTAAATATATATTAAAATTGCCCAAGTCATTTGGGTCAAATGAAAACCAATATCCTCATCCAATATATCGAGTGACATACACGATATTGCTTATATGACACATACATGAAAGCGTTGAGAGTAGCAATAAAGCGTTGTTGTATATGCATAAACTAAATATTTTTATAACGACATTTATTTTATTTTTTGTGTTTTATTACACATGCAGTGATACACTTGTTTAAATGCTGTATCAACTACTTATCTAATGTCATTTAGTTTAAAATGCAAAAATTTTAAATAACAATTATAACTATTTTAGGATTATTTTATAACTAAGGAATGCAAACTAGGCAAAATTAAATTTTAAGTTTTTAACAATAACAATGATCTGAATGGAGCCATTGTAGATTTTATGTTCGGGACTGTAGTTAAATGTTTAATAACATTCAGTTTGTAGCTCAATAACATTTATTGGTATATATTTTTCAATTGTTCAGAACAAAAAAGGGCGAATAGTAAATAGTATTTGTTCATTTGCTTCCAACATTTATATAAATTTGCAATAGAAAAAAAAAAACGTGTATTTAACGTTTAGGATATTGTTCATCACAGTCATTAAATTTATTATAACTAAACCATTCTTAGGAATATCACCTTCCACCCTGGGGGTCTTAGAAATGTATATTTTTAATTTGTATAATTGCATAACATAATTGTATAACTAACGCTGTTGAGAATCACTATTGTCAAAAAATATTGCTCAGAAGTAACAATAATCACTGGAATTGACCATGTTTGTACTATCCTCTTATACCTTGGTGATAACAAGCTGATGTTTCGTTTTACAACGAGAGCTATGTTTCCCATGTAAACCACGAGAGAGACCCGTTACAACCCTGTTAATTGGTCCCCGGAGCGCTCATACCTGTGCGTGCTCAAATATTGTATGGATTTACTTTATTATACAATTATATTGAGAGTTGTTTCGTTTTAGTTCATACTTTGAGGATGTAACAGCATAGAGATTTCCGATCGAGGTAGTATTATATTAGACGAATAAGCCCTCACGATCGTAATTTGATTCTATTATCAGAAAACTGATATTGTGAAACAGTTTCTGACACTAATTTTAAAAATATATAACAGATTATACAGTATAATAATCGGGCATCCCTACTTATAATGTAACTAATAATGTGACTGTATCGTATAATATAATTTGTATAAATAAATTTACCTCTTTAAGTGATAACAACTGTATGGATTAAAAATACATTTATAAACTATAGCATAGACATCAGCAGGGTTCTTAGGTAAAGATTTCTTATTATGAACACCTTTAAATAAATCAATGTATTTGAATGGGTAAAATATTGGGCGCGTAGATATAGTAAAAAAATCGGGAATTTAAAATACAAAAACGTTGTTCCGAACTATCGATATGTAGGCTATACAGTTTTATAGGACGGTGAAAATGACAATGTTGTTAGAGCATATAGTGCCAATATCTAAAATAATAACCTAAAATACTATTTTTATATTATTAATATTCGAGTAGATACTAAGTATGGATCAGTTTAAAAATACCGAAAACTAATTAATCAAGTTCATTGATTCAGTACTTTACCTAAAGTCAAACATCCCCAACTAGTTCAAGAGGAATATACTTGAAATCAGCACATGTATTTTTTATTCTTTAGAATGTATTGACCATTATTAAGCATCCAGTTTACAATAAACAGGTGAGTTTGAAATAGGGTAAACTTTTACGATTAGTTTTCTGGATTTTATAGCAACAAAATTATCGAATTGTTTACCCTGTAAAACTAGAGTTATGGGCAGTAATTTATAAGTCATAAAACAAATGAGTTCTCTTTTAGTTTACTCAGCTAAAGCCACTTTTTAAGTAATAAACACTTCTATCAGCTACAACCAATAATTAGTTAAGAACTTCCCTACGATATAATAATATTTTCCTATTGAAAATGCATTCATAATAAGAAATTTTTACTTAAGAACCCTGCTGATGTCTATGCTATAGTTTGTAAATGTATTTTTAATACATGCAGTTGTTCTCATTTAAGAGGTAAATTTATTTATGCACATTTTATTATACTATACAGTCTCATTATTAGTTACATTATAAGTAGGGATGCCCAATTAATATACCGTGTAGTCTGTTATATATTTTAAATTTTGGCTCATCCGATTCCGATTTTAGGTCTTGAGGAAGTGTATTACAGTGTTTTATATTGAAAAAGTGTAAATTTTTTTCAAAGTTGGTTAGTGTTCCTGAAATGATAGTGGATAGATTCACGGAGTTGAAAACTAAGTTTTCGTTTGATGAAGAGGAATTAATTTAATGATTACTATTCAATGACAAAAAGTGAGTATATGGTATTTAGGAACACACCATCCTATATTGTTTTTTGCTTCCACTGGGGTCTGCCTTTTAAAATCAAATATTAATCTCATTAGTAGACAAAAGTTTTAATTTGTTTTGGGGATTCAGTTTGATAAATAACACTTGCAAAACTGAGTTGCAGATAAATGGAGTTAAAATGGTTTGTTATGATTCGTAGTTCATTGGAGCAAGTAAATTGAGAAGGTCTACAACATACAACTACTTTACTACGTATTTTATTTGAAATTTTTTAAGTTTGAAGTTAAGTCGCGCATCAATAATGAACCAATAAATAAAACAATCCAAGAAAGTGTGTTTGCTTTGAAAAGATACTCCCGTTCACCTACAACTAACGCAGAGTTGGACGGATTAACCCTGTTACCACTCATATTTAAGTCGATGAACTTGTTTTTGTCTGTATTCAATAATAAATTGTTATCTGACAGACACTGTAACATCATACTACTTTGAGTATAACTACTTGTATGTAGTTGGTTATAGTTTATGATTGCAAGTACTGTAGTATAGGTAATAATAATTAAGGTAACATATAATACAAATACAGATAAAACGCAATTATATTCATCAAATTTATTTTTGGCCGACAAATTTTTACACAGTTTTCTATTTTCCTAAGCTAAAGAGTATTCAATTTCGTATATATTAGCTCCCTTGGAGTTTATGATTCTTGAGTTAGGCGTAGAGTAAATGCAGCAGACATAAGACATAACATATTTATTGGTCTTTTTGGCATACAATTCATGCATAGACAAATCAATTGATGCGATTTTATGTTCTCATGAGAATTGCAACTAAAAAAATCAATCTGGCTTCTAAAGAGGTACCAGAGCATCGCGTTGGCTTTGGCATCGCTGTGGTTGCCACAGTTTTAACACTTTAAATTTCCAGTAAACATCATTCTATTGTTAAACCTGTTAATCCAATGTCATCAAAAATTCTCTAAATGATAAAGTTAGTGTAATAGTGTACAAAGAAACGTTGCCTTTCGAATAGCAAAAAATAACTGAATAATTTAATAAACACTAAAAAATAAACTACATCTCACAACACTAAAAAGTACGATTTCAGGTCAGTACCTCAAGGGGTTAATAGGATAACACAACGTACCGCATGGGGTTAAACACAAATAGAAACAACACATAAAGACACAAAAAACACATCTAGACATTCAGCCGGGAGCAGAGGGAGGTAGGTCCTATGTTTATATAACATTTTTGTTTGTTTTGACCTAAGAAACAAATTTCAAAAGTGTTGGTAGAGAGTTCAGCAACACTCTGTATATTTACACTAAAACTGTGCACAAAACACAAAACACAAAGCAAAACGGTAAGTATACGTAATATGATACAACATAATCGATTTCTAACAGTCACCATCAATCCCAATCAGAGAATGACAGACTTAAAATGGCGTAATAAATACTACTGGCTACTAAAAATTCCGGAAATAATTCGCCATAAGTACCTATAGAGTCAAAGGTGTCACGTTTATGGATCCATTTTATTAAATTTTTTTGGTATATATTCAATTCCCCCTAGCCTTACTTTTGTTTATAATAAAAAACTTTTCCCACGCATTCATTACATTTCCTTTCTTAATACTTACGCTATTTTGATTCTGTCCTTCTCTGATTGGGTTTGACTATGATGGTTGTAACTGGTTGAAATCGATCGTCTTTTACCATCCTTTTTTAATTACAATATTTTTTAAGCACAGAATGTACAGAAGTACAGTGTAGATATATTTTGTAATATTTTGTGTTTTGAAACGTGTTTTTTATCCTGTTTAATTATGACAACACGTATTATGCTACTAAACAATTTATTTAAAGAAAAAATATGTTACACTCATACGCCAAATTTTCACAAAGGCTGAAATGTTAACTTGCCTCACTTTTTGGGCAAGACGAAATACCTACGTCTACACGTGTGCATTATGTACGAACACCAGCCAAAGAGAAACGCCCACGACGGAATGTGGATTTTAATAGCTTTATTAAAGTTGTGAAAAAAATCTCGTCCTTCGGTATTTTAACTAATTAATACTACCCACGCCATGACCTGAGAGCTACTACCCACGTTGTGGCAAAGATAGTTCAGGTTTGCCCAAATGCAAATTGTTGTTTAATAAGTTAATGCCGTAAAGTGAACCTTCTCGATACAAGAAATCCCCCTACTACCCACACACACAACCGTTACTACGCAGACGCAGTTGTTATGTTATAACAAAATATTTAGATCCTTAAAAGCTGTATGTTTAGGCAATATTTCTTATATTTGTAGCTCATTTTGTTTGTTAAGGTTTTGTTTTTCTTTAATTTATGCATTAGGCTCAGATAATGTTTCCCTATATTTTTCATTTATGTCATGCATGTTAGTATCATTACGCAATTTCAAGAGTTTACCTTTCAATGCTGAATACATTTGCTAGTGCTGAAATCGTCATATGTTCGAATGCTTGTATATTTGTTGTATGTACAACATTTATTGTATTTTATTGTTTGAATTGCACTGTGATGAGCAATTATTGATGATCTATTTGTATGTTATATTAATCTCCTCACATTTTTAACTTTACATATTATTAAGCTATCTGTTACCTGTATTACATAGATGAAAATATTAAAATGGTGTAAATCGTATATAAATAGATAAACATGTCGGCAGACGTAACTGAAAATAATACTAAGCAAGATCAAATTACTACTTAACAAAAATTGGCAGGTGTCAATGTACTGTCGCTACTATCGTATTCACGGTTTTTAATGAGAGCTAAATATTTGTTATTTTATATTTAAATAATATGCGTGTATATATGCTAAAAATACACGTATTGAACAGTTTTTGTATTATTAGAAAATATTTAGTTACCGTTTTAATATTTTACCTCAATCAAGTTAGCACTGTTTTATTGTTAATATGCAATTAAAACTTACATGTCGCTTCATATTTAAAGCATAATTAAATTGTGAAGATTACAATTTAAAACGTAAATTTATCTACTCTTGTTTTTAAAACGATGATTAAAATGCTGTTAACTGTTTCAAATGATATACTATTCAAATCAAACACATACTAGAAGCTAATGCCGCAAGTTAGTGAGGTTCCACCAGCACCTAAAGGGGTAAAAATAACTATTTTAAAGTGATACATAAAGGTTGAAGCACACTTGGCAACTCTCGCGGAAGCGCGGGGCGGCGCGGCGCGGCGCGGTGGCTTCACTTCTCCAGAGGGGGCTAAGCACACGTGGCGCGGTTTGGCGCGAACCTCCGCAGACGTGAACCCGCGACGGAAAATAAAGTTTAAAACTGTAATATTAATTTTTATTTATTACTACTGAATTACAAAATTGAATTAAGGGAACTCCAAAAGAGTATGCTTATTACCTATTCACTAATAATTTGTTTTCACAAACCGTGCAATATATTTTAATTTATTATTATCTGAAGTTTAACTCCCTTATGGCTGAGTATGCAGGTTTGCTGCTACAGAAAAATCAAAAACAAATATTGATTGTGCAAATAGACTACCAGTAACAAATACTAGGCAAATACCAACAGTATTAGGTCCACGTGCCAAGTTTGATCAATACGCATTTATCAAATGGAAGTATTTATACTAATGGAAGTATCAAATTTGATTTACCCTCCATAAGGATAACATTGGACAAGTTACTGTGTTTAGCACTTTGAATATCTCTGCAAAAAATGGACGTATACTCACAATTTAAACACCAAAATGATTGTTTTGTAGAGCTGAACCGATTGGTAAAAGCAAATGTGAAGTTTACATTAACATTATCGGTGGAAAAGCTAAAAACATTTGTTCCTATAAGATTAACATGGAAAATTGTATAAACACATTTTTTTATTTTCCCCGAACCACTTAACAACTCATAGGTTAATGGTTCAAAATAATATATTTGTTTTTGTAAGCTCCATTAAATGGTCGAAACCAAAATTGAGTGTTTTAAAAATCTTAGGGTAAAAAATGCAAACAACTGATTTTTTGAAAATTTCAAATCCCCATAAAACCCTTTCCTCCTTTCCACAGTACGTTATATCTGGTTTTGAAACTCAAAGTCATGAATGTTGCTTTACACGTTTGTGCCAAATTTAATCTAAATTGGATGTATTTTCAAAAATGTTTTTTATGTGAGGACTTCAAAACAAACATCAGTCCTACGGTAATAGCTTCTTCCCAATAGGGGAAATTGGCTAAAACAACTATTCAGTATACTGTACAGGCCCACGGAACCGAGACGTGAGCACACGAGACTTTCCGAAAACACCCGAAAGTCATCCGAGAGTTTCCGAAAACATCCGAAGGGCATTGTCGTCGCCGTTTCCGCGGCTCTACCCTGCGCACACCTAGCAACCCTGCGGAGGCGTAGTGCGGCGCGGCGAAAAACTTCCATTCCGAATTCCCCCCAGCGGATTCGAGAAGAAGCTTTCAACCGCGCTACGCCGCGCTTCTCTTCCGCTTCCGCGAGGGTTGCTAGGTGTGCTTACTCTCATAAGATAACATGCAAGTAACTTTTCTAGAGAGCAGTGGAAGTTCTTCCGCCACGCCGCGCCGCGCCACGCTTACGCGAGAGTTGCTCAGTGTGCTTCAAGCTTAACTAAAATTTTTTATTTGTAAGCATTTAAAATCTACATAGTAATAGCAACAGGCTACCGCTTATTTTGACCATAAACTAAAAATACATAAGCTAAACGTATTTCTTTTTATGTTAATGTAAATGCACACCGACCACCGCGTTAAAATAGCCCTTCAGCATTTGCGCTAATTGAAAATATCCCAGTCCCGACGTGGGCAGTGTTGGTTATACTCGTCGTGATGTGTATATTATTAATTTGCTCTCCGAAAAAAAATATTGTTGTTCTTTAGACAAAATATTTGTTATCGTTATACCCTCGGGTGGCCAATTAAGGGGAACATTGAAAATTAATTTAGTTTGCTAAATAATATACCAACAGTGACTTAGCCAACAGGCATGTGAAATGAAGAAATAAATTCTTGTTGAACCAAACACTTTTAATAAACAGTAGAAACTTTATAAAGTTTAATACATTTCTTTTACCAATTTTAAGAATTTATAATTAGATTCCTCAACCGTCACTAATTTATTTAAATAAGGTGGATCTTATTGTATTTTTGTAAGTGGCTGCGTCCGATAATCTACTTTATCCGTGGAACCTCGTCTGCAATAAAAATAGTTCCAGATAAATTAATTACAATACTTTATAATCATTTCATATTTAAAATAATTTGCATTTCAATTTTTTTAACATGTGCTCTCAAACAAACAATATGAAACAGGCTTTACTTTACATTTATTAGATAATAAGTTTAATAAGTTATCTGCAACAGTTAATGGAAATATTACTTTACAAATGAAAAATGACATATAAACAGTTATCTCTACATAAATTGAGTTCATGAAAATTATATAAAGCAATTTAAATAAATACAAAACTTACTATTTCGTCGGGGAGGATTTACTTGGTCAGACAGCAGTTTTCCAACGAATAATTAAAAAATTGACAGTCTTAAAACAAGGCCTACGCGTCTGCACAGCCAGCAAGATATCGTCTTCTACTTATCAGGTAATTGCCTTCTTATATATAATAAAACTTTAATTTTCATGTTGTATACTTTTATGGGACCTCACGTATCGGGTATATAGTTTAAAAACTGCTCTACTTCGTTCGGCAACGTGTAAATATGTTTCCCCAACACGCCTCGTGGGCATTTTAATTTCATCAATATCCCAGATACATACCTCGCTATATGGGTATTCTACCCCACCCACAACTCAAGAAGGGTAAACATTCGGCCGCTGTCCGAATTTGGTGTTTAATTGTATCATATATAATAAATAAATTTTACAGGAAATATACCACTATTTTGGGTAAAGTAAAGCCAACTTATTGAATTTGAAATATCAATATTTTCTCCACTACATACTGCTTTTAATACTTGATTGTAATAGGTATAAAACTGTTAAGGGTGTTTGAACGCGAGGCGAGTCTAGCTGTGGAGAGCAGTAGTTCCGCAAAATTCCGCGCACACCGCTAGGACGTCTGTTTGGCTGATGCGGGCATGAGTGTGTTTGTGTGTGTTGGATGGGGTGAGGGGGAGAGGCTCCTTCTCTCTCTCTCTCTCTCTCTCTCTCTCTCTCCCCCCCCTCACCAAGTTTCTCACCGCCGCGCCGAGGCCTACCTTGTTCTGGCCGGCTGGCTGACTTTAGCTCTGGGGCTACTCCGGTCAGCTCATGGCAAACTATTTTTTTCGCCTTTGTTTTAAATATTTTGCTAACGGTACTAATCTTGATGCAATTAGTATAAAGACTTTTCATTGTTACCAATTGTATTACCAGCACTAAAAATTATGATTGATATACGGAATGTGTGAACTATTTAAAAAATAAACATTTTTCTATACAAACTTATTTATGTGATTTATTATCATATAAACAATTTCCAAATGTATAACATTGTTTGACTAATATTTAAATCTGTTTATATATAAAAATGTATTAAACTTATAAGCATGTAGGGTATAAAATTTGTTAATTTCTAGAATGATCAGATTTTTCGCTTACAATTTCTTCAATTTTGTTCAAACTAATTTTAAAGTAAATACAAATCGTTTATATGAAAATTACTCAATGTAGTTAATATAACCATTCAAAAGTTGATTATTAAGTTATATAAACATGAACATAACAGTATTAACTTACTGTATAATATACCTTTAGTATCAAAAATGATACCTCTATAAATAATTGTACTATTTGGAAAAATCTCTTAAATGTAGTTATAAATGTAAAAAAATCAATAATATGATCATTAATTTAATTTATGAAAAATAACATTAATTACAAAATATGAGTCGTTTGCATTAAAAGCAAAACTGATGGCTATCAACACATTTTGATGACAAAGAGCTTATCAAGACAAACTGGATTTTTCTTATGAAATAATCAAGCTAAATTATTCTTTCGCTTTTCCTGAGCCTGCACAATGTACTCGGGATCTCGAACTCTCATTTCCCTTGAAATTCTGCTGTCAGCAATTTCGGGGAGTAAACAGTTCATAAAAAATCTTGTTAGTTTGGGAAGCATGCATTGTAACCACAACTCACTGTCTACAACAATCCTTTCAACGAACATTTCTTTACTTCCTGTGTAGACAATAAGATCGCACCACTTCCTTTCAGTAATATTGAGTTGACCTTGTATTTGAAAAAAGTAATTGTGCTTTTTCTTTAAACAAATTTCACCTTTCTTATTAATTTTTTTTTTCAAGATCTACCATGTGTAAATTTTCAGCCCAGTCGGTCCAGTAGTTTTTGCTAAAGGAAACATTTATCCATATAATAAATACATGGAGAGAAAGGTTATGCTCATGTACAGTCAGACACAATTATAATGTTTATACTTACTCAGAATTTGCGTATCCCTCCCCTCGTTGTTGTTACTAACCCTGCTTAGCCTGAAACTTAATTTCATATTATAATTAATTAATGTTATCGATTTTAGCCAATATTTTGATGTATTTCAAAAGCTCTGTAAATTTACCGAACTCTTATCATTTAAGTTACTCTGTTATTTATTGATGCAAACAAGCAAAGCAAGGGGAATTTAACATCTGATTCACAATAATAATTAATCCTAATTACATTATTGATTAAAATAAGCGAGTGTTGAGTTAGGTGACAACGCAGTACAGCCCTATTTGCCGCGAACAGATTTTACACACTTCTTAGCCATCAAGCATTTTTAACAAAATGAAAGTTTGTTTTACCCCAATAATAAATACTCCCGTCGCAGCAAACCTGCGTACTCAGCGAATTTCCAATGCATAATATATGTCTTAATACCATATAAAGCCGCATACCAAGTTTCATAAAAATATATTCATATATAAGCCATATATACAATTTTAATTATTCTCCATAAGAATAACATTGGTGATGAGTATATAGGTTTGCTGAAACAAGGAACAAAAACAATTGGTTTTTATGCAAATATAATCTTACTAGGTGAAGCCACATACCAAGTTTAAACAATATTAAACTTACTTAATAACTTAACTTAATAACTTACTTATTAAACTAGCTTAGTAATTCAAAATACCGTATTATTTGTTTTTTAAGCTCTATAACATGGTCTAAACCAAAATTAAGTGTTTTAAAAATTTTAGGGTAAAAAATGCAAAATACTGATTTTTTGAAAATTTAAAACCCCCATAAACCCCCCTTCCCATGGCCCGATTTTTCTGGTTTTCGAACTTAGTCAAAAATGTCACTTTACACATTTGAGCCAAATTTCATCGAAATCGGACGTTTTTTACTCAAGTTATCGCATTCACGGACACACATATATATATACATATATATAAATTTGAATGAATAGTGTTTTAGTCATCTGGCGACCTAAACAAAATTTGTCATGGTCTCGGGCATAAGTCTTAGAGAGATAGGATGGTAGAGGTGAGCTGGGGAGCGGAGCGGGTGAATAGTGCGGCCTTGAGAGAGAGAGCCGGCCTGGTGGAAGGAGGGGCTGTGACGTGTCGCGACTGAGGGGAGCCGCGCGCGCGTGCCGGCAGCTGCTCGTATGTGAGCGCCGGCCGCGCAGGTAGCCTACTCTTACGATGCAGGCGCGAGATTAGATTTAGTTTTACAAGTCTCCCGAGAAAAGTATATTAGATAAACTTGCAATTTTTTTGTACATTATATACTGTCCATTGGTCTTTAAATTGACATTTGTTTTGGTACAATTGTATTTAAAATAAAGATGAAAAAAAAGTTTTTTCCGAGGAAAAGAAAAATAAGTAATTTTTTTCCTGTTTTCATTTATATTAAAAGTTAAATATGAATTTATCATACATATTCCCAAAATTAAGGCTCGATAGTAAAAGTAGATTTTTAGTGAATGATGTAAGAAAACTAGCATATTTCACTGCTATTGACCTCTATATTTCTTTAGGTAGAGGTCCGAAAATTAAAAAAAATATCTTCCACAGAATAGTCATAGCACAAGTAAGACTTATAAGTATAAAAAATCCAGAAATATTTTTTGACCAAACACCCTTAAGGTATACATTTTGCCTTCAAAAAAGGGGGTTGGACCTTTCATAAATTTTATTCTATATGCATATTAATATACATTTGAACATAAAATAACGTATAATTGTCATCTTGAAACTTCTAAAATAGTACTTAAATGGTATTATCAAATATATGTTAAACATATTTAGAGTAAGTTTAAAACAAGAGTGAAATCTTACAAATTGATTTAATAAAAAAGAAAAACGAGTTCGCACGCAGCACGCTGACGTGAGGGAAGTGAATTTCGACATAACAAACTTTTAAAACTCAAAATCAGCGTAAAACATACATTTATTTTAATTTTTATTGAATTCTGAAAACATTGATTTTTTGGCTGTTCTGATGCTCCTGGTTTCATTTACCTGCAATGATGAGTATATAATTTTGAGCATTATAGGTTAGGAGAAGGTCCAGTCAGGCTTGAAAGTAGGCGTGAGGTTGCTGGGGATGATAAAAGTACACCAACAAATGAATAACAGGCTTTTCTAATGTAAAACCCCCATAAGACAACGTACTGTGCTTGGTCAATACACATTTTCTTCTATAACTTGGTAAATAGTTATGCTAAAATAACGGGAGAGGGCTTAAAAGTTTCGCCTCACTAATTCCCATCATACTTTATAAGATGATCCATCCCTCGGATGGATTAAATTTACATCCGAGGCTTTTCTGACCCTTTTTGGGCCAAAAAACTCAAATTTTGAAAGATTAATCCCCAAAAAAGGGATTTAGAGTTTTCCGATTGTTTTGCCCAACGAACTTGTCCAACTGATTATAGAAAGGAATATCCCTACCAAATTTGAAGTAAATCGGACAAAATATGCGACCGCTAGAATGCATACACACACACACATATATATACACACTCGTATATATACAGGGTTGGTGAAAAGTCCGGGGACGGCTTAATATTTTTTTAACCGTTACAGATGGAGCTATACAAGTTGGTACACTGTTACTGGGCATAAAACACTATTTTACTACAATTTAAATGAGCCGCTACCACCTCAGGGGGACGGCTTACAAGGAGTCGGAAGAAAATCTTAAATAGAAGCATTGGTTGATATTCACATAAAATTAAAGGCCTTTATTAGTAGAATACAATGCCACAAATCCGACTTTAAACGGACAACCGAGCCCAAAATGGCAGCTATTCAAAGATGGCTTGAATTTGAAATTTTGATGTGCTAAAGTTTTGACTCGGTTTAGTAATTTATTAGCTAGGAGAGTAAATTTTTGCAAATTAAATTGAAATGTATTACATTAATGTAATTTTACATTTTAATGCAAAATTTAAATGTGTTACATTAGATTACACACAGCTACTTATCAACATTTCAAATTCAAGCCATCTTTTAGTAGCTTTCATTTTGGGCTCGGTTGTCCGTTTAAAGTCGGATTTGTGGCATTGTATTCTAATAATAAAGACCTTTAATTTTTATGTTTATATCAACCTATGCTTCTATTTAAGATTTTCTTCCGACTCCTTGTGGGCCGTCCCCCTGAGGTGGTAGAGGCTCATTGAAATTGTAGTAAAATAGTGTTTTATACCCAGTAACAGTGTACCAACTTGTATAGCTCCATCTGTAACGGTTGAAAAAATATTAAGCCGTCCCGGGACTTTTCACAAACCCTGTATATATATACATATATATAAAATCTTGAACGACCCCGCAAAACGTGTTCAGGGGGTCACGTTAGGAACTTCTATAGTGATCCCGGGCTTAAGTTTCACCGTGCTGGTCATGCTAATAGTTCACTTTCCATAGGAAATTCACTAATAAGTTAGGTTACAAATAGTTATGACTGCGTATACTGTTTCACTTAATAATATAGTTGAGTAAAGTGAGCTTGGAATATAAACCAAATTGCTAACTGAATCACTGGTGATTAATTGGCATCCAAGAGTGATCATCATTAAGATCAATTATATATTAACAGTTGAATGGACACACCAGTAATACTCCTGTGACTCTTGCTCCATGATTCTGCATCACCAACTTTGCTAAACGTTCTGTACAACTATCAGTTAGAATTGCGTTGTAAATTATAAATAACTGACCAGAGTCATACAAGTAAACATAATTTCACAAAGACCTTAAGATATGCAATATGTTTGTGTCTGATATATCATATTTAATAACTACTCTGCATTTTTTATGTCTATCACTGGTTATACAATATATTTGATTCATTGCCTAATTTATTTAAGCTGCGTTAGTCATAAATGTAAATTCAACAAGTTTTATGTTGTTATTTATAAATATATATGTACAATTATATTGCATTTAATATTCATAGCGTTATCCTTCTTGATTTCAAAAATCTTGGAAATAACATATCAGCTACAATGGATAACAGGATAAAGCAATTGTTGAACACATGAATTGAATTTTAGATCCATATATTTACAATTATTTAGGTAACACTCTAAGTTCACAAAATAACATACAAGTATTGTTTTATGTAACACACATTTATCAAAATTAGATGATGAAACAGTTTTTCACAGAGCAGATAACCAGGATGGGGAGAGAAAGTAGCAGGAAAGGTAAGGTAAGTAGCAGGTAGTAGTAGGAAAAACAAAGTACTAAATAATAATTTGGGGAGTAATAATGAGATAGAATGTCAATAGTATGTACAAAATAATTATGCATCAAAAACGTATAACCACACTCGCAATGCAATCCCCAGGAAATGCACATCCACCTATAAAACGTCCACTTAAAATAAGGAGGTTGCGATAGTTTATTAAATCAGGTGCAATTAATAATGCGCTCATAAGATGTTTTAATATTTTTCAAATTTAAACCTTTTTTTTTAAAAACTAAGAAAAATATTCATAAAAAATATTCAGCGCATATATTTATTCGAATTGTATTTCTTAGTTGTATCTTTACATGTTTGCTTGATTTCCAAAACAAAATAAATTTATTTTGTATAACAATTAGTTTTGTAAAATCAAATGTATGTGAATTGATTAAATAATGAACATAGTGATTTATTACATTTACAAATATAAACTCGTAACATTATAATTATTAAAAGCGGAAGTGGGGTTTTTACACGAATGTAATGCAAACCTGATGTAAAAACAACAAAACCAAGGTCAGAACGAAGGTCTCGGGCCATCGTAGCTTATTTTTTATCGCGAGAATAACATAACTACTTATAACTAGTATTATGAATACCCTTTTTAATTTTAATTCAAAACAGGCATTGGTTAATACTCATGGTAATTTCCCACTAAAACAATCTTAAAATCAGGTTAACATATTACACAATTTAACCTTGAAAAATGTACATTCAAATTTTCTATATTATTAATGGCCTAAGTTTTGTGCAAAATTTACTTTGGATTGGGGAATGTTAGTTAAATTCCAGAGTTACTTATCATAATTTGGTGTTTGAGGAAAAACCTTTAAAAGTTTAAAAGCCCTTAGTTTATTTTAAGAGAAAAGTAAATAAATTAATGATGATTTATTCTCCAATAAAAACTTTAAGCTATACATTTAGCTCTCTTAAAATCTTAGTTAAACTTGTATATAGTAATGCATTTTGTGACGGTAGTAAAAAATGGCTAAATAACTTTTGGAGGTAACCCCGGTATCGTACTTACTTGATAAAACAACTTGCTTTATCAAGCAGAAGACAAGTGATTTCAGCAAAAAACATTGAAATTTGATTACCAGTCCGGAAATTGTATTTCCGTTGCAATTCCAGTTGATACTATCATATTCGAAGCAATGTGTCAGACGAACTTTCAATAGCAAACGTTATTTACAAATTACAAGGTATTTTATTCAATAAAAATTCTTGTTTAGTCATCATTGAACATTGACACCCACTTTGTTAAACATTACGTTATGTCTCAAAACTACAATATAATTTGTGTTTGAAAATAGTTCAAATGTTAATACATTATGTTCATGGCGACTATGTGTTGTTTAACATTATTTATTCACTAAACAAAGTACGTTTCTTATTTATAATGGATATAACAGTTTATTTTTTTAAATATTTCAATACAAAGTTTATTTTTCTTTAGATGTTTTAAGTTTTTGCCTTTTTTGAACAAGAATAACATTTATCTCCTATTTTTAAATCTATTTCAGTGTTTACAGAATGCACCGTTATATTTAAAGTGAAATAACAATAGTATATATAAATTATGTTATAAATGTAAAAAATCTAGTACGTATAGCTACGTTTTGGGAGGCCAAATATGTTATCTAAAACGTCATATCGATTTTAAAACGTTAAACTTTAATATTACGCCTATGTTCATTTATTTGTTCATGGGTTTTTTTAAATGAATGACCTCGGTTTGTTCATCGCAGAAGATAATGTGCAATCAGAAATTAATCATGTTATATGATAAAAGGTTGGGTGGATAGTTAAAGATACCTTTGATTCGTCCCTACCCCCTTAACTATTTTACAGACACACTGCCACTCTACCGTGATGCAAGAAGTAAATTTAATACCGATCTGTTAAATAAATAGAAAGGAATATTAAATAATGCCTGCTCACCCCGTGAGCACTTTTAGAACTAATTTTAGAGAGATTCAGAGAAAGAAAGGAAATACATATTAAAACTAACTGTCAAACCAAAGGAAACTCATTGGAACTCTTTGCACTCTGATATTTATATTTGGTTACTTATATTGTGAATAAAACAATAAAGCTTGAAAACTTGATTTATAAAATACTGTAGTTTGGATTAACAGATGCAATGGTAATTGTCCTTTTTTATTCCATATTATATGATATTTTATGTTGCAAATTATGAATATAAAATAAAGTTCTATTACGGTCCCCATGTATTCTCATTAGTTTATTGAAGTGAATGAAAATAGTTCAAAATACCATTGCGAAACTTTCAAGTATTTTATATTCAAACATATAATAAATCAGATAAACCCTGAAAAACTTAGATTTAAAAAGAATATTAGAATATGTGAATAAATGTCTGATATTTTAAAATTGTAAGTATATATTCTAATAATTGAATTATAATATATTTTCTCAGTGGTGATTATAATTACAAAACTAGTAATCTTTCAAATACTAGTAGAGATCTTTCAATACAAATAAAGACCGCAATGTTACATTTACCTGACACTATAACGTCCTTAAAATAAAACACACAGTTATTTAAGTGTAAGTTGTTTAAAACTGAACACTAAATTGCATACAAATATAATATACAAATATAATATTCTTTTTAGTGAAATCACTAAAAAGAACTAAACACGTTCATTCCCGTCATAAGATTACCAAGTATAACAGAAAACACAACTGCTGTGGTTTTACCGTCACAGTCGATGGCTCGCTTTGACAAATGTGTTTCGTTTACTAGGACAAAAGTATAACAAAACGTGTTTCACAGTTATTTAATGCGAGTCAGTTGAAATATGTATTTACACATTTAGATCAACGTGGACAATTGAGTCAGTCAATACAAATTAAATTGTATAAGGAAAATCTTAAATAATGTTGTAAAATATGCACAATCAGTTTACTCTTATTGCCTATAGTGAGCCGTCTTGTGCTGTAAAAAACAATACAGAACTTTCGTTCAGTGTTCGTTGTGTGTTTATTTGTTTGGAAATCATATGATAGATAAATGTATTGAATTTTTTATTTAAAATATATGTTAAAACCTTTTAATTTGCTAAGACACGCACGTGTGTATTAATAAATATTAATTAAAGGAATGAAAATTGAACCACTGAAATGTTTTGTTCTGTTGTTGTGTGATAACAAAAAAGATTTGATAACTCATGAAAATTGAAAACAAATTATAGTGTATTTATATAATTGTAAGTTACAAAATTGTGTTTAAGTATTTATAAATATTTTACAGATAAATATCCATATCTGAAAATAATAATGCTCAGATTAACTATAAACTGTTTATTAAACGTATACATATTTAAAATGTTTCAAATTATATGACATTTTTGATTCTCCTGGAATCAGACAGTATCAGCATAGTAACATATTAATTTTATATATTTTTACTGGACGGTCGGGCTGCAAATATTCAGTAGACGTTTTATTAAATAAAAGAGAGTAGTACAAAATAATTATTTTAATTTCGTTAGGGATATTGTTAGCCTAAAGTTTACCGATTTGGACTTCAGTTCAATTGGTTACGATTTGCCCTAGGACTGCTTTTCCTAATAGAGCTTAAACACTCCTTAACAATTCCAAAATTGCTGATTAAAAAAACAAACAATAATGAAAAGCGTAACTGATACAAATTTGACCTCAAAACCTATCTAGTTAGAAATGGCAGCCAGAAAATTGTTCTTCAAGATAAAAAAAAAAAAAAACAGTTAAACATATATACTGGCACAGTGTTCATACGAATTTGTGCGACTAATAGCACCTAAAAATGTTTTACCTTCACGCAAAAGGTGCCCAGCTCTAGTGATTGGGATGTTAAGAGATAAACCAAAGGGTAAAAACTGCACGTGTTACGCGTGATCGGAGAGCTAACATCTCTCTCACTAAACTTGTTATTCAGAAAGCGAAGCTGCTTGCTCTAACTCACTCTTATATTTGCAATTTTCGTTAAGTGGAAACGCCACTTATTTACAAAATATGAGCAATAAACTAAAATTTGTCCTAAGTATAACTACACAAGATAAATAACAAAAATATGTATTCCAGAATAACAACAAGATATTTAATTAGCAAGAATAGAATGCAACAATTTTCAATTTTTAATAATATAGCTTATAATTCAAAGTTAATGACAATTAGAGCGAACATTTAAAATCCATGAAAATGTAAAAAGATAAATAGTTTTAATATTTAATTAATATATAGTTTGGGATGCCAGATACAATCCATACAATAATAAACCATTTTTTGGTTTTTAATTTTTTTCGAACATAATCTAACAATTGTATAGAAGAACTTTATGATGACAAGATTAACTTTAATTCAAAAAAAAATTAATATTTACTTTTATGTTACAAACAATAAGCAGCAGTAGCTTTTTACTCTTGATAACTAGTTAACATCTGTTTCATAGTTACTACTGGATCGTTGCCACAACCTGCCAGATAGGTTCTATACACGACCTAAGCTAACAGCTCTGAAAGTTGTTTCTGTGATTTATCTTCCACTAACTATTTATATTTTAACTATTCTTCTCAATTCAAAACTTATTTATTTTTACATGGTTGTAAACAGTGCAATTTCTTATGCCAGTTACTTAACGTACGAGTTTACTAAGGATCGGTAAATGAGCAGTTTTGAAATATATTCATGAAGATAGTATGTGGCTTTTTGTAGTTAACTCCTACACTGACCATTCCAGCACAACAGGTTGTTTTTAGATAACAGAAATGAAATATGTTTGAATATTGTTTGTTACATTATAATTAGTTTACATTTTGGGTGTTATTCGTTACTATATAGATACACTGAAGCATAAATCTCATATTTTGCAACTTTTCATAACATGTTGTTTGTCTACTGAGCTATTACATTTGTTTTAAGAAAAACTTTCAAGAAATGTTATCAATTTATTTACGAAATTTAATAAACAAGCTAATTTGACGGTTCAATACCAGCAGGCGAGTGTAAGGACAGAATTGTCAAAGAGTAATTGACAGTGTTTGCGATGAGGCGAGATTTAATTAGGAGCCAAGAGTCTTTACGTTAGACACGCTCCGGGGTCCCTTACTTCAACTTCACTTATAATTTATACTCACCTATTTTTATAGCGAAGCAAATTTTAACTGACTAGTGATATTTAATAATTCTGCAAACAACTACATACTACTTTGAAAATAGAATGTTTCGTTATTAAAGTATATCTCCTGAGTACTCCTACCCCAAATTTACCAGACAAACTGCGCTATAGGAAATACAAAACACAATACAAACTTATTGAACTCTTTTATTTTGATAATATAATAATTTTGTATGTGCCAATTAGGTGATTATATTTTTACTCTGACCTTTGCCACATTTTATAGCTTTTAGACTTTCTTTATAGCAATGTTTCCTGCCAATAAGTCTTTAGATTTTCTGAGCTAATCAAATTAAACTTACGCTTACAATTTTCTTTTAACTCTTTTCAGACTGCCATTCAGTGGTGGTCCAACTGCGGTTCTTGAAAAAATTATATTTTGGTCGGTTATAACGTAAGAAATCAGGCGTGGAATTTAAAACTCAGTTTCCAGTGTTAATTATTTTTAAATGTTTGTAAGTAAACTGCCAGAAAAATGAAGGTTTGTGTTTACTGTTTTATTTAAATTCGATATAAAATACTTGATATAATTTTAGCTGATGGTCCAATTTGAAGTATAGTACCACTTTTATTACTGAGTTGATACAGTAATTCAGATTACAGAATAGTTATTTCACTAGTTCATATGTCTACAACTTGAGCACAAATTTGAAAACCAAATAAATTTAAAAATAATTTTTTTGAAACAAGATTGCTTGAAAATTATAGTTTTCAAGTATACAACTGACAATGTTATTTTTAGATAAAATGTTTATATAATTATTTAAAAATCGTTATCGTTGTTGTGTTTAACGTGTATTACAATAACAGTAAATTAGTAAGAATTGTTTGTAATAACAAATTTGTTATCACATAAAATATTTCAGTTAAAATGAAAATGCTATTAAGTTAACAAAAACGGATTTTAAATTATTTTTCAAAATATTAACAATTGTGAGTTGGCAAGCTTTAAGTGGAACGAAACTGAAATCCTGTCAAGCAAAATAGAGTACCCTCAAATAATAACTGCCTTGTAATAGAAGTCCATAACGTAACTTAAGTTTGTAAAAGGGAGTTTGCTTTATAATCACCATGATATACACGTAAAGTACTTTGATTACTTTTATAGTTGTCAAACTTTATACATCGTATGGACACTCCTGAGTACGCCCAAAAGGTAGTATTGATATAAAAGTCACATTATAAAACGTAATATTCATTTGATTGTGAATAGTAAGAAGTATTTTAAATAATTTATTTACTGGAGAAAATTACTGTAGTACGAATTTTAAAGTGAGTAGAACAATTTCAAGTGCAAGTGCAATGCTCAAGAAGTTTTTTTCACATCTTCATTTAAATAACGGACAGAATTGTGTGGTGCTAACGGACTTTATGCAGTGTACGTGTGTTCCTGATCTGGATTGGGGTACCCCAGACGTCGGCTCTTCAGCAAGAAAGAAGACATCGGTTTGAAGGTCTGACCGAAAAATTAATTATTATTAACTCATATTTTGTTTATGATTTATCAAAATAACTTTTTTCTAAACTACCAAACAAAAATACTGAGCATAAACATTGAATAGTCATACTTGCATATATGTACAGAATAATTATAAAAAACTCTCTAATCCATTTGTTTAACAGGTGATCTTGAATTGCAATTTGAAATGACGAATAAGTATTCCCATCTTTGAAACGCCATTATTACGTATTAATGATGAAACTACAGTGAAATAACAAAGATTCGGACAGCATACAAGTTTTTAAATTATGTACAAAAGTAAAATTATAATTTATTCAACGATTTTCCTTCCGATAGAATTACTTAAAAAAATCCAGAGCCTTAGGCAATGAAGACTTTAAAAATCTTTCTCTAAGTAATTGTAGGACTTAGTAAGTCTTTTACCCCAATGGTTCAGTCCTAATGGATTAACTTGGCGTGAAGCTGTATGCGTTTCTCACAGTATTTCCGCCAGTTGAAGCTATTTCAACACCTTTCCTTTGGGAAAACCATCCAACCCTTGCACGTATTTAGGATGTTTCTAAACACATTTAATAATTAAGTAATATTTTTGTATTTGAACACTTGTTTCGTGAAAATGCAGTATTGTCTAAGCATTGTATAACCTTCACAATTATTGAGGGAGGAGTTGTTTTAATGCCCACTATACCAAATATATGATCTTCGAGTTGTCACCATGAATTGATTGCCATTTTTACCATTAATGTTGTCTTTTGGTTAATTTGAAAAAATGTCTATTTTAAATCAAAATAACCAGTTTACGTTTTAGCTTTATTCAGCATTACACCATAAATTATAATTGTTGTATTTTATATGCCATCTGTGAAACATTGTAGATAATTCTCTAGTACCAGTAATGCAACTAAAGTTTTCTTATTCGGTGCTTAAAACCTCCTGTAATAGCTTCCTTTTTTGTGTTTTTATACATTTTATGGTTTTATTATTTGACATTCTTTTTCGGTTTATTAAGGTTAATTAGTAATCAAATAGCAAATTATTCCAACCTCTCAGACGTTTTAGGAACCCTATTAATTACTATATGTTTATTAAATACAATATAGGAATATTAGGAAAATTAATATAAAATATAATAATAATTAAAATAATAATAAATATCGTTTATTTCGCCACTAATAACATGCATCTGTTACATATAGTTCAAATATACAATAGGAAACACAATACATGGGTCTGCTTGGTTAGTAAAATTAAACATAAGATAGGAAAACAACAAATATAGCCCATAATTATAATGGTGGATGAAATAAGTAGGAAATACCCTAGGCTGCCCCGTCTTAGAATTTCCAGCATTTGACTTAAACAAAGTAAAAATATGGTATACGACAAATAACAAAACTAACTTTAAAATTTATAAAATAATTAACAAAATCTATAGTGCTTTTAAAAATATTGAATAATAAACCCAACAGCATTGATGTATAAACATAACATACATTGCATGTAAATGTATTCAAACATAAATGGAACAATTTGTAATTTCCCCAAAATAAATATAGAACAATCTTTATAAAATCTGTCATATCTACAAATAACAATCTCTAACTTACTACTCTTAAATAATCATACACATCTTCTTGGAATAATAGTCACTATTTTTATTTAATTTTATTATATTAAGTATATATATGGATTGGGAATTCGCTGAGTACGCAGGTTTTCTGCAATTGGGGTATCTAATTTCCTTCCTAATCATTTAATTTCAGTTAAATAAACATCTACGTATAATCGTAGATATTTAATTTGATTCTAAAGCGTTACATTTGATACATTTTGGTTTAAAAATAGTACACTGAGAAAAAATTGCAAATTTGGTCAAAAAAGATCATGCCAAACTTTGATATAAGTGTCTATATCCACATTACTTATATCGCAGGAGTATAAATCGTAAGTCAAGTATAGAACAAGCAACACATGCTCTACCAGGCAAAACCAATCCATTACGGATGTCTGGTGTAAATCGTTTTTATTGTTCCGCACCATTTACCTAACGAAGAGGCGTGCGCTCTATGACTCCATGAATTGCAAGTTTACTTTTAACAGATTTAGTTTTAGCGAATTTCCCCTATAGGGAAGAAGCTATTACCGTAGGTCTCATGGTAAGACTTAAGCCCGAGACCATGATAACTTTTCATTTTGATGTCCCCAGATGCAAAAAACACCATTCGTTCAAATTTTTATATATGTATATATATATATATATATATATATATATATATATATATATATATATATATATATATATATATATATATATATATATATAGGTACAGCCCTGGGCCTTAGGGATATCCACCTGTGTAAAAGTTGCGTATTGGAGATATCCGTTGCTCTTTGGGTACTCCAGCCCGTATTAGGGATCTCCGGATATCCCAAAGCTGCATCATTGTAAATATCCTAACCTAACTTCTTATACTTATATAGTCTATTGTTTTTACAATGGTGCACACTTGTCCACTCTCTGTTGAAATAAATATAAATTGCATACAAACTTGAATATTTAAGCAATCCGCTGGGATCCAACCAATAGGAAACAAGTGCGCTTTCTCCCCCCCCCCCCTCAGTGGTGAATAAATGTGCTTATTCACTGATATTAAACAACTCGGTGTGTTACATGCTCGGTGTGTTACATGCGATCACAGAAATAAATAAGTATTTTTTCCATTTTCATTGTATTTATTTATTTAACTTGTGTAGTCTCCTGTTTGTTATTTTCTTTGTAATAAAAAAATTGTCAACATCAAAATAATTAGCCAAACTAATAGTATCCTATTCTCAGGTTTCATTCGAAAATCTGTAGCATAAAAAGGCTTAAAGTAGGTTAAATTTCCCAGATGATGTCTATAATTCCCCTTGATCAATTATGGAAGGTTAAGTACGATATATAATAAAGGGCAGGCTATCAATTTTGAATAAAGTTGGTATAATTACCATCAAAATTATGTTTGCAAGGGATCATGTTAGAAGATTCGATTTTAAAGTTTGTAGCAACGTAACAGTGTTTATCAGTTTGTAATGTTTATGTTTTACAACATTCAGTAGTAGGTTTTGTAAAGGTTTTTATTGTTTATACAACTTAAATTAGGCATCCCTACTGTTTAAGTTAGGCTCTAATGTACAAGTTAGTATTATTTTTAAGTTTCCTATTTTTATTCAAGCTTTTAATTGGGCTATATATTTAAGAAATGAGTTAAAACAAATTTGAGTAGGCCTAAACTTAAACCTATATTATAATACAAAACGCATATTAGCATTTGAATAACCGGGTTTCCCCTAACTCCTATAAGTTACATATTTTGTTACTGTTTTAAAAAACAACACACTGGTTTCAATAATTTGAAGAAAAAACATATATTAGTGACTGAAAGTTGGCATAATCTTATATATTATTTCGCTAAGGAATTTAGTTTTACGACCACTACGTCGTTATTTCTCAACCGATTTGGACAATCGATGTGTCATTTTAAAGTTTGTACACTCCAGATTAACATAAAAATTAAAACTAAAAAATACCGCTTTTTAATATGGAAATAAAAAATGCTCCATGTTATTCATATGTGAGAATATTTGGAACTTGGCCTTAGTTATTATCAGATTTATATTTTTGTCCTTGTAGGTTTGTTAAATCATACAAAGTATAAGGTCGTAGAATTTCTCCATGTTATTCATATGGAGAATGTTTTACCAAAAACTCGGCCTTAGTTTGAGAAAACCAGGTAAGGGTGCGTTAACGAAGGACGCTGTTTATAAGCGCCTGGAGCTAAGATTACTGGTGCCCCCTATAAACTGCGGTTTGTTTTTAAAACGCGGGAAAATTCCCGGACGAAGCTTCTCGTGTGAAAGGCCTCATCTGCGCCCACACCTGCGGTCGTATGATGTGGCCTTGCAATCATTATAAATGTAACAGCCCCAATGCAATAAATCAACATCAACAAATGCTGCAATCTATGAGGATAATCATGAACTACACTAGTGTCCGCACAGATATTGTGGATACTCGAGTTTCCGGTATGACACCTCCAAAACGGCCAAAGTGCGATTTTAACGAGAGACCTATCAAATTAACGGAAATATTGTCAATTTTTATATTACGGATTTCCAAAACTTTAAATCACTTGTTATAATTTATATAACAAAAAAAGTAGAAAATATCGGTCTTATTTTACAATGTTTAAGTAAATTAAAACTTTGACGATTATTACAAAATATCTAGTAAATCAATACAATATACATTGGTTTACTGTGCTTAATTTTTTTTAAATACATATGTAGAACGATTTAATTATTTTCAAAATAAATGTCCAACTACTATCTAACAGGCTGAAGGACAATACGGAAAGGACGCGGCGACAAAAGGCGTGACGGTGCGGAGTCCGTGGCGTTGACTGCTACCGGTCACTGCGCATGCGTGAACTCGTTCACAACAGTGTTGGGTGTTGGGACACCGTTTCCATTATGTTTTGAGTTCTCCTAAAACATTTGTTGTCAGCTGCATCAGCTCAAAACACATTTTGTTGGCCAACAATGTTCAAAACAGTTAGCGAGCGTTTCCATTAAACATTTTACTTGAACTTTTTTTTGTTTGAGTTTAGCTCAAAACAATGTTTTGAGCATAAACTGTTAGAAAGGAAATGGGGCTTTATCGATTTTTAAAACGTAAATCGAAAAGGTTTTCTCTGAATTCGCTAGATGATCAGCAGTACAACATTCCTAACAAACTTTGAAACTATACATTTACAATTAACTAATGGACGGAAAGTTAAGATTGGCCTTATGGGGGAAGCAGGTGATTGAAAAAACAAAAGTCTGTTGAAATATTAACCAAATTTAAGGCGTAGAAGGGTGCAATAGGCCTATTTGTATCTTATATAATAATACGTGAAGTAAATTTTGATTATAAGGACTCCTCCGTTATTTCCAAGCCGATTTTAACTTCTTAAAGTTCATAAAAGAAAAAAATATATTTTAATCTTGTTTACCCCAGGCATAGGAGGAAGAAAAACGTCAAAAGCGTTTTTGGATACATGAAATAAACAAGGAACGACAACAATATGGAGAATTCCATCATTTGTTTGGTGACTTGTTAATTGATGAAAGAAAGTTTGTTCAGTATTTTAATATGAAAGCAAATTTGATATGCCTATGTGTTACTCAGGCCTATCATGTACCTCTCTGCCAAATTTAAGCTCAAACAGTCCAGTGGTTAGAGCGTGATTGAGCCACGAACATAGAAACACAACCTTTAACATCATACTTCATACTGATACTCGTTTGTTTGTAGGTTAGATATGTTTGGCTCAATCACGCTCTAACCACTGGACTGATTGATTTGAAATTCGGCCGAGAGGTACTTGATAGGCCTGAGCATAACATATAGTTATATTAAAGTTATGAGAAAAAATCAAAAGATAACCAAGCAACAACAAAAACAACTGTACAGTGTATAGACCATGTGGTCCAACGGAACCGATACGAAAGCATACGTGAGTTTCCAAAAACACCCGAGTGGCACAGTCGTCGCTGTTTCCGTGGCTGTACGCTGCGCACACCTGAAGGCGGTCCCACACTTCTAGCGAACAGGCCTGAACATTCCCGAATGTTCACTGAACGTTCCGTCCTGTATATTTCCGCATGTATTCAAACGTTCCTGCAGCTCCCACACATTATCGCGTATACTCCGAACATTCGGAGTTCGGCCGAATGTTCAGGCGTGTTCGCGAGAAGTGTGGGACCGCATTAAAGCCTCGTTCTTACGACGTGACATGTGGCTTGTCGAGTTACCGATGGCCTTGATCTGCCGATTGTCGAGTATCACGTCGTGAGAACAGCTCGTCTGCGACTTTTCCAGCTAGCTCGAAATGGCGTGTTAAGTCTCGAGCCATTCCCGCCCGAGTCGGTAAACTCATGAAAAATCAAAGGCCTGTGGATAATCAGACCACCAGCCTTGGTTTGGCTCGATACACTGTTCTCACGGCCTGTTCAGTCGTCGAGCCGAGCGCTGGAGTACATTTGGTGTCACTTTCTG
Organism: Allygus modestus; assembly: GCA_963675035.1. Taxonomy (NCBI): domain Eukaryota; kingdom Metazoa; phylum Arthropoda; class Insecta; order Hemiptera; family Cicadellidae; genus Allygus; species Allygus modestus. Next base: position 101,222,171 of record OY776115.1, on the reverse strand, counting down.
TTTATTTGTTTATTGATATATGTATATTTTAACCAAAACATATAAACCAGGCAATAGCTACACTTTTAATCCAACCACGCAACACGTCAATGCCTATACTAGGACTGTAAATACATTTAAACCGGTTGCTTTTATAACTCTTAAAAAAACTAAAGTGTACAAAGTCCAAGATATGTATCAAGTCTTTGAAATAGTTTCTTTGATAAAATACTAGATCTTATAACCAATAAAAAATTACGGGTAGAAAAAAAACAGGCAAACAGGTATTAAGTTATGAAATAAATTTCAATTAGCTTAAAATTTGCTATTTAGAAATGTACATTTCAAAAGCTAATTTTGAATCACTTGTATAAAATGGGAATTCACCGTACAACAAAAAACTAGTTACATTTCATTAGGCCTAAATGTTTAAAAGTTTGTTCATCGGGCTCAAACTACTTTCGGTACATTTAAAACCAAAAGATAAATATAACTGTAGACTACATATTTGAAGAGAGACCAAGAAAAATACATTATTATCGAATATATGTATGAAAATATTTGTATTCAATGCTAGTAGGATAGGTCCTTAGTTTTCTCATCCCTTTTGTAACAATTTTTATCCAAGCTCGATTTTCTCCAATATTTTTTCTGGCTCGGTCTTTTTCTCCAAGCCCGTCGATGGCTTTTCAAATCAACAGGCTGCCACACGCCGTGAGAACAGTAAGGCTTGAATATACTCAGACGACTCGACAACCGTTGACAGATCAAGGTCATCTGTGACTGGACAAGCCACGCGTCGTGAGAACGAGGCTTAAGCCTATGATACACAGCCCGTGATTTGTCAGGCCAGGCCATAAAACCTGCTGCACAACAGGCCGTGTATCAGTTCGGCCCAACGAGGCCCGCGGTCCATCAGGCGCGTCCGGGCTGGCACGGACTTTCCCGTGGAAAGTCGGTAAACATCAAAGGCCTGTCTCGGTGCGGTCGTATTCCTCCACCCCCTGAGCTCATTTGGCCATCGGCTACCAGTGAATAAGGTCATATTTATGTTCTTTAGTTACCAGTGCCTTTTTAAATCACATATTTTTAATGGTTCACACTTTCTGGAAAGTCAGGGAGAGTCAGAGAGTACTAAAAAGGGTCAGGGAAAAGTTGTGGAAAAATGAAAAAAGTCAGTGAAAATTACAAATATTTTATTGGGAAAACTTTAGCATACTTTTTTGATAAAGTAATATAATTATCATATAATTATTGTCATTAATTAATTCTGTCATTGTTGTTAGATTAGGAAACCCCAGCTTAGTGCTGGCTGGTAGAGTATAATTATTGTTTGTCAATCATTTTTTTGCTCTTGATTTTTTTTTTTCATTTTTTAAGTTTGATACAATAACACTTATAAGATTGCATGTAGACTTTTTAAATAAGATAGTATTTTTTTAAAGATACTAGCAAAAGTCAATGTTTTACTTTAAAATACGATTATTATTTCACTTTCATGAATTTAATTTGGTTTATCACTTCTTTTTACTGTGTTCACCACGAATCTAGATTGGTGTTATTATTAGGTATTTCCACTAAGTTTTACCTTTTTATTTATTGAAGGCGGTTCTCCTAGGTATGTGAAAAGATTCTACAGAGTGGCAGACAGTATTTACTTTTAATTAAATTTGTACAACGCACATACATATGAAACTAATTATTAATACAGTCAAGTCAATGGAAAAAAACACAAATATCAAAAAAACAAATGAGCTACGACACTACTGCAATTGTAAATTGTTTATAAATAGATTCACACAGTCACGCCTTAGGGTACTCCGGTTGTGCAAGATTCACACAGTCACACCTTAGGGTACTCCGGTTGCGCAGAAGCTAGGCCACGCCTCCATCTTTAACTGAGGAAGAAGGAGTACCCTAACAGGCGTATTTGTAAAGTTTTATATAAGCTCGCCATTTTGTGGAGTACTCAAAGTATCGTCTATGTAAAAAACTATATAAAACCGTAAATTTATTATCAAAGCCATTGTTTATGAAATTATGGTATATATAGGCTAGAATATTACCATATAAGCTATATAAGTAATAGAAATATGACGAATTCATCCCATATTTGAAGTATAACACTAACAAATGGACATCCCAAATGCCATTTGTACACGGAATACCCAAAGGCCCAAGGCTAGGAATATATATATATATTTATATTTATATATATATATATATGTGTCCGTAAGCACGATAACTCTCGTAAAAAAGGTCCGATCTTAATGAAATTTGGTACAAATGTGTAAAGTACTATTTATTTGAACGAGTTCGAAAATCAGATGAATCGCACCATCCGAAGGGGGGTTTTTGGGGGGTTTTGTACCCCAAAAATGTGTTTTTTGGGGTTTTCACATGTAGTTTTAATATAAATCAAATTTTAATTTATACCATTGAATTCAGCTTAAAAAAAAAAAAACAATTTGGTATTTTGATCATTGCTCTACGTCAATTGGTTACCGAGATATTGAAAGTGCTAAACACAGTACGTTGTCTAATGTTATTCTTATGGAGAAAAGGAAAAATTGTATATCTCGCTTATTTATGAACATAAACTGGCGAAATTTGGTATATGGCTTGATCTGGTTGTGGTTTATTGTTGTTTGCACAAAAAAAAAATTTCACCTATGGTTCCTGTAGCAGCAAACCTAGGTACTTGGTCCCCATGTTATTCTTATGGAAAATACTTAAAATGTTATATATCGCTTATTTATGAATGTATATGGATGAAACTTGGTATGTGACTTCACTAAGATGAGTTATATTGATATTTGCATAAAAACCCATTATTTTGTGTGCCTTATTGCAGCAAACCTGCGTACTCATCCCCAATGTTATTCTTATGGAGAATAATTAATATTTTAAATATTGCTTGTTTGTGAATACATTTCTTATGAATCCTGTTAAGTGTTTTAATGTGTTATGTTATATATTCATTGGAAATTCGCTGAGTATGCAGGTTTGCTGCGACGGGGGTATTTATAATATAATGTTTAGTTCCCAAAAGTATTACCTCCCAGGATCACTGACTAAATCATAATGTGGTTTTTTATGTTGTATACATTTCTTTTATTCAAATTTGTCAGGAGGAAATATAAAATGTCTTTACAAAAGAACAAATTAGCTTTTAATCTTGCATAATCTGTATCCTTGACTAGCTTACTATACGTGTTAACAATAATTGAATATCGTTTGTGTGACTTGTAATTGTAGCAACTGAACCGTTGTCCCTGGACAACCTTATATCAGGTCTATATCAGTTTTGAGGATGACATTGGGTACAGCAAGTTAAGTTGCCATTACATACGTGGTAAGTCGTTTGGCTGTCCATTACGACAAGCCTCGTTTTCACCTTTCGTGTCTCCACTTGCAGCGGCTGGGAACGGAAACTCCGGGTTTGGTCCCCAACCTGAGAAAGCATTGTCCCTGGCTGTTGTACATGGATACCCTGTCAGTTCAGCTGGCCAGTTGGAGTGCAGAGCGAGTCGCCTGTTTGAGTCTGATCACAGCTGTCACAGGAGCACGGGAGTTGGCTCTCTGAAAGGTAAATTTGGCTTCCTGTCCCATCCCACCCTGTCCTTTCCTGCCATATGATATCCTTTCGGTAACCTGCGCAAAATTCCCGCTTGTGGAATACGTGCCTAGCGCCTATGTCGAGGTTTCCTAATCCAGAAACAATAAATGAACTGAACCGTTTTTTTTTTTCAATGCAGACTCGTAGCAATATTTCATAGGTTTATATTCATTCAAACCATGTATGCATTCGTCATAGTTACAGCTTTTTCTTTGTAGTTCTTTGTCAATTTGCTCAACAATAATAACAAGTTTGAACTATAATGAATGGATCGAGTAGTTACACATCCGCAAATAATTTCTGTCACTCAGTTTTTATGAATATTTCATTGATTAGCAATAAAATTCCGACCCTAAATTTAATTCGTTAAAGCCACAAGTTCCCCATATACTACTATTATGTATATTGTAGTGTTCTTAATACATTTTCCATGTGTATGGATAGAAGTTGAATTATTAGTTTATATTATTAATTTTTATATTATTATTATAAGTTTAACTAGCTGTTATTAGCCCGTCAAAAATGACGGGCTTAGATAAACTAAAAAAAGTATTGTTCACTAGTTATAAAACAAATTTTTAAAAACCTAATTTTGAATTGCATGTAACAAAATGAATCCGCTGAGCAAAATTTAAAGGTGTTGTTGTAATAAAGCCCCGACATAATGCGTATTAAAGTATTTGTTAGAACGTGCCTAAATTCAAAAAGTGTCATATTACGAAATAAATTCGACGCCTGAATGCAATAGCCGAAAAGAGTTTAGTTTAAACTTTGTTGTTAGTTTAGTTTGGATGTTGAATCAAACACATTTTGGTGTCACTTCAAGCAAAATGTTGTTTCTTAAAACCTGCAGTTAACATGTTATTAAGTGTACAAACGTTTGTTCATCGGGTTCAAATTTTGATTACAAATTAAATTAACCTTACTACTTTTATAACTAAAAGATCAAAAATACAGTCTACATATTTACTAACATTTAAATTGTATTTCATCTGCTAACATTCAAACTATCTCAAGACAGACCAACAAAAAGACATAATTTATCCATCTATACATCTACATGCAAACTTTTTAAACAATAATACTTTTTTGTTTTATGATTTACCCCCACATATTATACACAAAAAACGCGCGTCTAGGTGTGCAGATGATTGACTTTATATTTTTGATTTAGGCCTCAGGGCTCTGCCCCATGGGACTTCCAAGTCCTTATGCTAGTCATATGCAAGAGAGTTTTATTTGTTTATATGACATGTGTTGTTTCTTAATTAAAATAAATTAAATAAACAGCTGTTATAAGGATTACCTATAACTACAGACTGCCATTCTTTTGTTTACTATTTAACTATTTAATTAGTATTTTCGCTTCTCAAAATGGGGTGCGCAAGCTGCACACAGGAAATTCTAGTTGGATATAAACTGAATGAAAAAATATTTCACATTGTATTCAATCCTAATAGGATAGTCCTTAGTTGTCTTATCCATTGCATTAAATTTCTTACAAGAGTTTTATCCAGTTTCATCTAATATACAGCATATAAAATCAAAATTGAACTCAATTTTTAGTTAAAAAAACTGAATCGGAATTTTAAACTTGAAATATGTAACTGAAATTTAGTTAACTGGATTATATCAATCGTCTGAACCTTCGTAAGCCTCGTTGGGTCAATTTTACCTTCTCATTTTTACCTCCTATTTTTAACTGTATTTGCATCTTATTCATGTTTTATTATATACTCATACACAAATCGTTATACTACTTTAGGGATTATAATTGCAATCATCGATGTTTAAACAAGCTTTTGATTCAGTTTTACACACGTAAACGTCAGTTTTAAAAACTAGCTAAACAACTACAATACCAGCAGTGGACCGCTAGAATGCAGTCCTGCTGTCATATTTTCTGATACCAGGATTTATCAAAGGAAAATCATCTACTTCTGGTTCCATTAACAGTAACAAATTTCGCCGCAAGTGTAAAAGTAAACTAAAACTTAAATATAAATTAGTAATGTTATTTTACCTCCATCTTCAGCTTTAAAACAATCCAAATGGACGACTGCGGTTTCGGAAGTCAAAATACTTCCATCATCAGTTTGAATTCAATTAGAAAAGTTCACATTGTCTGTCGTCAAAAGTTAAAATATACACAAAACACACAATACTGTACGAACGAAAACAAATCTAAACAAAATGCACTGACGCATACCGCACGGTAGGTGATCGCCGACTCAGCTTTTTTGAATTGTTTACCATGAATGAAATAAATAGTAAATATATAATACATAAATCGGAATTTAAATTTTCTGGCACTTTTATACAGTATTATAAACTTTATTCCCATTCCGAACGGAATTTTTGTTCTTTACTGCTTGTAAATTTAAATCCAAAACCCTAAATTTAGTTAAGGATAGCTGTCTGCAATGTTTACAAAATAAACCTTAACTTTACTCACCTGTTGTATTGAATTTGCATGAAAAGTAGGGAACACATGGTAAACAAGATTATTGCAAATGAAATATTGCCAAAAGAAACAGTATTTTTTGCGAATTACAAACTTATAACTAAATAGATGTAGCATATTGTATTTTCTTCATCATCCTTGGCCTAAGGGAAATCTTTTGACACCAACCTGGCCTCTCTATGTTTTGTAGTTTACTTGGATTGGGTGGTTACAAGTTGCCTTATACACGCTTTTATTATATAAGATTATTATAATACCTGTTATATGGTACCAATACACTATTCAGAATAATTTAATAGCCAAACTTTATGATTATAGTTCCTAGACCATTCCAAGATAATATTTTCACCTTAAGAAAAGCATGGTGACTTTTAATGTCAATGGAATGGAGTCCTAAGGTCAGAGTAAACAATTCTAAATCTTTTGAAGAATGAAAATTGACTAAAACAGCGTAAAGTATAACGTGACCTTAGCCTGGATAAGCTCCCACACATCCAACGTGGGAGCATCTTATAAGAGGTGGGGCTTTGTGAAGCAAACGAACCATCATGCATAAAAATTGAGCTCAGGAAGTGATGAAATACGCAAGTGCTAAATTGTACGGAGGGTAATTTATATATTCCTCCTTTACACATGCTAATAACAACTAATAAAGTCTACAGTTATAAGCTATTTTAAAATACCCCTTTGCAGCAAACCTACGTACTCAGCGAATTTCCAATGCATATATATGGGTATCACTACTACCTGGAGCCACTTACCAAGTTTCACAAAAATACATTTATTAATAAGTATTATATAGCATTTTATTTATTCTCCATAAGAATAAAATTATAATTGAATACGCAGGTTTGCTGCACCAAGGAAGATAATAAATATGTTTTTTTGCAATTTTCAATATAACTCAACCAAGTGAAGCTACATACTAATTTTTATTAATTCAGGTTCATAACTAAGGGAGATATAAAACTTTACTTATTCTCCATATGAATAACATGGGGGCCGAGTATGCAGGTTTGCTGCTACCAGGAAAAATCAACAAAAAAAAACATTTTTTGGTGCTAATATCAATATACCACAACTAGTTTAAGCCATATACCAAATTTTATCAATTTAAATAAATACATAAATAATTGAAATATAACATTTTATTTATCCTCCATAAGGATAACACTGGATAACGTACTGTCTTCAGCACTTTGAATATCACTGCAACGGTTGGACGTAAAACAAGAATTAAAATGCCAAAATGATTGTTTTGTAGAGCTAAACTGATTGGTAGAAAGAAATGTGGAGTTTTTAAGGAAATTATCTGAGGAAAATCTAAAAACCGTATTCCCATAAGATTAACATGTGAAATTTTATGGACACATTTTTTGACTTTTTGCTACAACCACTAAACCTAGCTCAATGATTCAAAATACTAAATTTGTTGTTTGTTTAAGCTCTATAAAATGGATATAACCAAAATATAGTGTTTTTAAACTGTTAGTGTAAAAAGATCAAAAAACCGATTTTAGGAAAATTTTAAACCCCCATAAAACCCCCTTCCCATAGACCGATCGATCTGGTTTTCGAACTTACAGTCATAAATGTTACTCTCCACATTTGTACCTAATTTCATCAAAATCGGGCAATTCTTTCAACAGTTATTGCGGTAACGGACACACACACACACACACACACACACATATATAGATATATATATACATGTATATATATATATATATACATGTATATAAATTTAAACGAATAGTGTTTTTGGAATCTGGGGACCTCAAAACAAAAATTAATCATGGTCTCGTAAACCAGTCTTACTATGCCACCTACCCTATGGTAATAGGGTAATAGCTTCTTCCCTATAGGGGAAATTCACTACAAGGTTTTTAATAATACATAGTAATTTTTATATGTTATTACACTTTTGTTTTGATATAATAAGTGTGTAAAAATGATTTACTTTTTTTATTAACAGAATAACTTTATTAGGCTTTATTATTTGAGTAACTTTCTTACTAACTGAAATTGATAAGGTGATTGAACTAAAGTGAATATAGGGTAAGGTAATTGAACATATATGGCCAGAGTATTATCAATGTGATAAGAGGTTGGTTGGGATCTTTATTTCAACAACAAAGCTTTAATTTAAACAGTTATAATCTGTATTTTAACAAATACACAACTCGGTGACTGACGATAATTTTATGAGTATGTTGATTACCCCTTGTAAAATTTAACCACCTCGTGGAAAAGTAAAGTTGAATATTATTGCATTAGTGGCTTGAATGGGCTATAGCTCCTAACCTTTCTCAAATACTGTGCCTCATCTGATTTGTATTACTTTTTATATGATGAGGACAATTTGAAAACAAAGTAGACACTTCATCACATGTTTTAATGTAAACCTAGCAACCGTTTTAAATTTCCATACTTTTAATATGGACGATGTTTTACTTTATTACTCGTTCGCTAGTAACTTTTAAGAAATACTGCTGTTTTTCCCAAGTCCCTGGGATCAATACAATTTGAGCCATCTCCCATTATCCTGCAATTTGCCAAACTTCCACAATTTTGACTTAAACATTTCGCTTACAGAATTATATATAGAGATACACTATAAAACCTATTATTGGCTTTCTCTAAGAAAAGATACATTTAGTATTTATGTTTATTCAATGCTTTGAAAGATTAATGTTATCAGGGCGAATGTGTAATCTTTATCTTTGAGGTTATTTATAAAAATGTTTTAAATTTGTATAAGGTTGGAGTTGACACCAGTTGTTTGACAACGTTGTATTGCTACAAGAAGTGACACTCGACTGGCAAAAGGTGTTTAGAGGTCTTTTAAGTGACACCCTTGGCTTGTGATAGTGATATTCCTACTTTGAAGTGGTTACAGGATGACACGAATCATTATAACACCATCAGCAAAACAAAATAGTCGACAAACTTGAATTGACTTTACCTAGTATTACAACTGCAATCGTTGATTAGCTTTTTGTTAAAAATTGTATATATACAATTATTTGTGTATTATAAAACATAATTAGTAGTATTTTATTTTTTTTTAATAATTAAACTTGAGTATAGTGTTCATTTAAAGTTAGAAGCGGATTTTAGTCAAACTAATTTTATTTGCATTAAAGAATATATATTAGATAATATGTATTTCCCTATTGAATGTTGGAACATTAGTTTTTATTTTATTTTATTTACATGCCCTAATACAGTTTTACAACCAATTACATTGAAACAGTTTCAATAACTATAACGGTCCATTGAGGAATCATTAATCTTTTTTTACATCTTCAATTCTTAATTGATACAATAAAAAACAAACAAATATATATATATATATATATATATATATATATATATATATATATATTATAATAATAATAACTTAAATTGCATACACAGAGAGATTCAATAAAAAATGTGGTAAAAAGCGATCATACGATAATGAACAATTACAGCCTTTACAACATGCTCGGAAAAGAACTAACAATAAAATTACAAATTAAATAAATAAATAACACAAATTAGTAACTTAAATAAGCCAAGCATGTTACCTTAAAATTATTGAACAAATACAAAAAATCAACGCCTGAACCAGTTACAGAAATTGATTTGTAAGCCCTCATCACCCGGTAGAGGGTCGAGGACGCGCGTGCAGAGGTACGAGAGTGAGGGAGAGAGAAGGGGGATTTGCTCCTACTGTTGAAAGATGGTACACGAAACGGCAGGGCCGCCAAGATTGCTGAGTCGTCCACCGCTCCATGCACCATTTTAGACAGGTATACCAAGCACATAAGGGGTCTCCTCGATGCTAGGCTTCGAATATCAAACAACCCAAACAACTTATTATACGGAACCTCATATGTATAAATACTAAAACACTTCAATAAAACAACGTAAACATTATTTTTGAACTCTTTCCATTGCATCTTGATCAGTAACGTTAATGGGATCTCATATAATTGCACCACTCTCCAATATCGATCTGACCAAAGGTAAGGTCTATAAAAAAACCAAAGGTTACTAAAGTCTAATTGAGGATCCAACATGTTTTAAATATATGCTCTGCCTAATAATAAAACCCATAGTTTTACTACTTGATGTTATGCATCAATTAAATGCATACTACTAAGTGGCAATTAAATGAGTAGATTCTCTTTTTAGTTTATTTACTAAAAAGAGGAATCATCAGTTAAACAAGTTTTGACGCATCACGCTGGTGTGAGGGAAACCTATTTCCACGTAAAACTTTAAAAATCAGATATGGTGCTGAAAGAAACACTTAAACCATTTATTTTGGAAATTTGAAAACATTCTATTTTTTGCTAATCTGATGCTAATGATTTTGTTTATCTGCCGTGCTAGGTCAATAAATTCTCTGGAATGTTAATAGGAGATTCAGTTGGTTTGGAGAATGATGAAATTACGACAAGTTATGAAAAATAAACGTTTTTCACTGTAAAATCCCCAGGAGTCAACGTACGATGTACTGAAGAACGCTGGCCGTAAAATATTCTATAATCCTACAGGTTGAGATAAATTCTAACAATAACTAGGCACAAAGGTAATGTTGGTTATCGTGCCCATTTCTCCAGGCAGCCGGAGAGTAGTAATTTCACAATCGCTCAGGACTAGGCCGACCGGTTGGTAACCTCTTAAATGCATATTCCCCAGGGAAGGTAGAGGGCCTGTCCCACCCAACAGCTATAGCTTTAAAATCATCACCAACAAAATATGTGCAGTGGTGTCGATCATGTTCTCTTCCATACAGTAGATTTTATGAAATAAATCTTGAATGGCCTCTTTATGGGTTAGGTAGCAACTACCAAATGTCACGCCCTACACCTAACCCAGACGAATCCTCAACCAATCCCGTAACTCCGGACTAATTCTTCTGCTCTGTTACGCACACAGAGAGTAGTTGTAACAATACCATCAGGAACCAGCAAGGCTATTCCATGTACCAATACCGTTCACTACTGAGAATTTCGCTTGGGCAAGCTGATTTAGGAGACCATCAGCCATCTAGTATATCTCTAGATTATCGTGAAGGATTCAGAATTCTGTGTTTTTACCTTTTGCCTATTCAAGCGCAGCCTGAAAGTACTGCATTGCCTAGTTTCAGATATATGTCTAATGGCGTTACCATCGAGGTTCTTCCCTGCACAGAGAAAGCAGTGCTCTGCTGCAGTGAAATTGTTTATATTACGAGCCACGCCACCTCAACGGCAGTTCTTCCTTCGGTTGGGCCCCTATCATTTTTGCGAAGAATGATTACACTCGAGACACCGGAACCATCGTTCCGTTGGAACTTACAGTTGACCCAGACGACCCTCAAGTGTTAGAGATAAATCACATTATTTGCATTGAGCCGCGCCCCCGCACCCGCACCCAAACGAACCTTGAGCTGGAAGCGCGCTCCCATGGTGTCGGGGCGGGGGGGGGCAGCTCACAGCCCTACCTAACTACAGGGAAGGCCGTGGAGGAAATGTTCAATAAAACTCTCCGTTGAGAGGCAATAAATGTATTCAAAAACAACAAAATACATATAAATGTATCTCCAACATGATGTTTCAAGTTGCAGCAAATAAGACCTCTCCCCTAGTTTACAGGGCTTCAATTTAAAGTGCACAATATTAATCATTATTAACTAAATAAAAAAAATTTTTATCCAAAATTTAAATTAGAATTTTCAAGATATTTAACATTAACAGTGGATTTTATTTTTAATTTTAATTTTCTCAAAGTCATAAATAAATAAATAATAACTAAACAAGAGATACAATACAGACATTACAATTACAATTAACGATTCTTGTCTTTATTTTTAAATTATTTTGTAGGGACCCCCAAAGGAATACAGAAATATTTAAAACGGTGACGTTAAACTAAATAACAAATATTAGAATTAAAAAAAAATATCTGTCCAAGAGTTCAACGTGATCAAATTTTTTTCAAAATTTAAAAAAGATTGGACAAACTCCTAATTTATTTCTTAGCTCTTTTTGTGAACAAATATCCATCAACATTTTATAAGTCCCGCCCCAAATAAATCTTTACCACTGAAACCGTTGTTGTCATGAAGAGGATGCTCTTCTGAAAACGATATCATTCCTTGCCAACACTTGAAGTGTAAGGATCCCATGAAGGAATTTATCGAAAGCGCCCTCCTCATCTTGAATGGCCCTCCTAAGGCTGGTGTCAGTATCGGCAGATGTGAGTAAATAGAAATATCTCTTTTCTTGACAGATTTATAGAATTTCCTTAATGCTCTCTATTTCCTGCTCTAGTACCACTTTACTGGAAAATCACCTACAGCAAACCTTTTCTTTTGACAGAAAACGTTTATGTCCGTTTCAAAAATATGTTTGTATGTATACAATTTAACTAATTTATTAAATATTCCTCCACGTTTTTCATAAATTAGGGAATAAATTATTTTTTAATACCACGAGTTTTCTGTATTATCTTTTGCATATAATTTACAGGCAGACAACTGCATTTGCCTCATAATACCGGCTCCGTACGAGTTTTTTTGGGTCAGTTTAACAGATAAAAATTAGATTGCAAAAAAAGATTTCTTCCTTATTATTCATGAAGCTTGAAATGTCCCACAATAGTGACATATTAGGCATATACTCCTGAAAACCACTAGCTGTGTAAATACATTATTTACTGTTAAATAATGCTGCGAATCTACACGCATTAAACAAAAGTGTGTGAGTATTAAAGCCGACTGGATTCTAAGAAACTAAGACTTTCATAACACACACCACATATATGATTGATTCTACGACAATCTTCATCCTCCATTTTCAGACAATAAGCTAATTGATCATATAGTTAACTATACTTTATTAAGTTATTAAAATTTACTTAATGAATCGTTTGTATAGTGTTCCAGGCAACGAATGCCGAGACCATGGAATCCGCTGTTTCGCAGATTCGTAGTCCTGACGGGTGAAATTTAGCAGTAACCAACTTGTACAGTAACGCTTCGCCCCTTGCTTTACAACCAACACTAAAAAGAAGGATTTTTTTATAAACAAGTTGTTTACAAACTATCTACTAAATCTTCAAGGAATTGGTCCTTGATTCAAGGAAATATAAAATGTTATATAAACGTAGAGTCTATAAATGGGAATACATGTGACACAGGAGAACGAGCCCTTTCTAGTGGGTTGTGTCATGTGGTTTTAATGATGAGGGAATTATCCTACAACTTCAGGGCTGACGTACCTCACTAAGTGATTGCAAGCCATACAAAGCTGATACTGATGCTTCCCCTGTCACACGGAACAACAAGGCCTATGTGGCGTATTGCCACTTGTGGCTTTGTTGGTGAGGAAAAATCACTTGTCCCTTAAGCTAAAGTTTGACATCTCACACTTAAGTGATTACTCTTCATACAATGCTGAAGCTGGCCATGTCATGCGGGAGAACGAGACCTCAGTGAAGTGTTGTCACATGTGGGTTTCAGAAGAGGGAAACACCACCTGTCTCTACAACTTGAGTCTGACGCACCTCTCCAAGAGATTAATTTTAATTTAAAAGCTGATGCTTTCTGTGTCACACGGCCTATAAGTCTTCACCGAAAGATTAAGGCACGAAAATAACCTTAATTATTGAACAAATTTTACTTTGTCCGATATTTAATATACTTTTTTAAGCTATTGACACTTATGTATTTTGCAAGAAGTGAATAGCTTGTGCAGTATAAATAAATTGAACATGTTTATCGAGTTAATTAGATTGATGAACATCGCATACGTCTATTCTTGCAATACGAAAGAACTATTTTTGGCATTACTGAGTTTGGTAAGATCATTAACGTAGACGGAGGCTACTCGAGGCTTTGAGTTGTAGGAGCTTATATCTACCTCAGGTGGCGTTATCGCAGTATTGGCACAAAGCACATGATTGTCTGTTGTATATTTGAAACTGATAGCTCACGCACAATCGTCCGGGTAAATAATTAAATGATTCGTTTTAAAACGAGATATTTCTCTTTATATTTCTTGCAGTGCAAAACTCTCCATTGTTGTGGTTATGACTTAATAGTGTAAAACAAAGATGATTAATAGTTTTTCAATATTTATTCATTGGCATTAAATAAATTCAAAAAAGTACCTTATACAATTTTACTGCGTAATACATGATACTCAGCGGCATTTTTAAGCAGATAGAGATAGTAAGCCCTACACCATGACTCACCCTTACTTCTAACTTTATAAATAGCTTATAATATCCAAGCTAATGTCCTTTTGTTTGTATATAGTGTCCATAGTTTTAAGAAAATAATTCACTAATCATACCACAAAACAAATTTTTAAAGATTAGCAACCTGTTCTCCTCTATACCATAGAATTTAGCAAGCAAGGGAAGAGCCAATATAGTAAAATTTTGTCAATACTGGCTAAACTTATATAACACAACAAGTTCACGCTCCCAAGAGAACGCTGCTTCCATGGTTTCCAAGTCCGTCGCCTTCGTCGCCTTGACCACCTTACCAGACTCACCTTTATATGAAATGCCTTTATGGTTAATACGCTGAATGCAACAGATATTAAAAAAGTGTAATGTGTTACATTGTGTGGATCATTCTTTAATTTAATTTAGTTTCTTTCAGAAATAACTATTCTAATCTTACTTACTAAACCTATCAAACAATTGTTAAAGAATGTTGTTAATTCTTTACTGATGCATAGCTAATTATAGTCGGCATATACAGAAAGGAAATAAACGGTATCAGAAAACTGACTCATTCTTTCTCCTTTTTGACTCTATGTCAATCAATAAACTGTATGCCATTTGTGACACAAAAAAAGGGAAAACCCTCCTCACTTCCCACCAAGGTTAGGAGCTATATTTTAAGAATACTTGATATAATACTACACCTACCA